>JACCIB010000053.1:0-600000 GCA_018906965.1 Philotrypesis tridentata
GACGAGTTTTGCTTAGTTATAAAGAGAACTAGTGATGGCACACAATTTTATAAGCGAAGAATTCTTGTGACATGACAAGCTAGTGAAATTTTCATTTTTTAGTATCGAAGAAAGTTTTTAGTGTTTGCAGTGCATGTTTTTCTATCTCTATTAAGAAGTTACGCAACTTTTCATGTTATAAAGCAAAGGAATTCCTGTGAGAAGCTAGTGATGTGCAAAGGATTTTTTCAAGATTTATAATTATTACACAAGTTCAGAAGACAAGTGATTTTTTAGAAGTTTCTCCCAATTTTGAGAGAGCAAGTATACTCAGATTCCAGATGTAACGAGACTTTTTCAAGTTTCACTGGAAGGCATTATTCAACTATAAGATTATAAATAATTTTCTTGTTATGTGACAAGCTAGTGAAAGTGTTGTGCTTTTTAAGTATCATTGAAAGTTTTGTTATTATTCTATAAGTTCAGAAGACAAGTGGTTCCAGATGTAACGAGACTTTTCTTAATGGAAAAGCATGTTTTGCTTAGTATATTATAAAGAGAACTTGTGATGGCATACAATTTTACAAGCGAAGAATTCTTGTGACATGACAAGCTAGTGAAATTTTCATTTTTTAGTATCGAAGAAAGTTTTTAGTGTTTGCAGTGCATGTTTTTCTATCTCTATTAAGAAGTTACGCAACAGTCGTGTTATAAAGCGAAGGAATTCCTGTGAGAAACTAGTGATGTGCAAAGGATTTTTTCAAGATTTATAATTATTACTCAAGTTCAGAAGACAAGTGATTTTTTAGAAGTTTCTCCCAATTTTGAGAGAGCAAGTATACTCAGATTCCAGATGTGACGAGACCTTTTCAAGTTTCACTGGAAGGCATTATACAACTATAAGATTATAAATAATTTTCTTGTTATGTGACAAGCTAGTGAAAGTGTTGTGCTTTTTAAGTATCATTGAAAGTTTTGTTATTATTCTATAATCAGAAGTCAAGTGGTTGCAGATGTAACGAGACTAGCAGCCTGCACCTTTTTACTGTCTTATATGTAAAAATAAGTGGTTTAATGAGTTTACATAAATAATAAAAATACTAGCTGATTCTACCTCCAAAAGAAAATAACAAAAGGTTCTCTTGAACAATTTCTGTAGATCTAATAGTTTCTGAATTAAAAATCATAAACTGTTTTTTTGTCAACTCCAAAATGATTTTTAATTCAGAAACTATTAGGTTTAAAGAAATGTATAAGACACCTTTTTTTATTTTCTTTTGGAGTAGAATAAGCTAGTATTTTTTTTATTTATCTAACCCTACGAATAACAATTTTAAATTTTGACGAACAGGCCAACAAAAGCAAAAATTTTTGTTAATGAGTTTACATAAATTATAAAAATACTAGCTGATTCTACTCCAAAAGAAAATAACAAAAGGTCTCTTGAACAATTTCTGTAGATCTAATAGTTTCTGAATTAAAAATCATAAACTGTTTTTTTTGTCAACTCCAAAATGATTTTTAATTCAGAAAAAAATATTAGGTTAAAGGAAATGGATACAAGAGACCTTTTTTTTTTCCGTATTGGAGGTAGACTAAGCTTAGTATTTTTTTTATTATCTAACCCTACGAATAACAAGTTTTAAATTTGACGAACAGGCCACCAAAAGACAAAATTTTGTTAATGAGTTTACATAAATTATAATAATACATAGCTGATTCACCTCAAAAGAAAATAACAAAAGGTCTCTTGAACAATTCTGTAGATCTAATAGTTCTGAATTAAAAATCATAAACTGTTTTTTTTGTCCACTCCAACAATGATTTTTAATTCAGAAAATATTAGGTTTAAAGAAAATGTACAAGAGACCTTTTGTTATTTTCTTTTGGAGTAGAAAAGCTAGTATTTTTTTTATTTATCTAACCCTACGAATAACAATTTTAAATTTTGACGAAACAGGCCACAAAAGCAAAATTTTTTGTTAATGAGTTTACATAAATATAAAAATACTAGCTGATTCTACTCCAAAAGAAAATAACAAAAGGTCTCTTGAACAATTTCTGTAGATCTAATAGTTTCTGAATTAAAAATCATAAACTGTTTTTTTTGTCAACTCCAAAATGATTTTTAATTCAGAAAATATTAGGTTTAAAGAAAATGTACAAGAGACCTTTTGTTATTTTCTTTTGGAGTAGAATAAGCTAGTATTTTTTTTATTTATCTAACCCTATAACAATTTTAAATTTTGTTTCTGAATTATGTTTTTTTTGTCAACTCCAAAATGATTTACATAAATTAATTCAGAAAATACTTAGCTGATTTACTCCAAGAAAATGTACAAAGGTCCTCTTGTTATTTCTGGAGTAGAATCTAATAGTTTCAGAATTTCGTTTTTTTTTTATCTAACTCCACGAATATGATTTTTAATTCAGAAAATTTAGGTTTGAAAAGACAAAAGCAAAACCTTTTGTTATTTGTTAATTTGGAGTTTCAGAATAAGGTATTTTTTTTATTCATCTATAAATTTGATAATAAGGCCGACAAAGCAAAACTTTTTGTTTAATAGTTTACATAAATAATAAAAATACTAGCTTGATTCTATCTAAACGAATATAGTAAAGGTCTCTTTGAACAATTTCTGTAGATCTAATAGTTTCAGAATTAAAATCGTAAACTGTTTTTTTTGTCAACTCCAAATGATTTTGGAAGAATTCTTTTGACTGGAAGGAGTTTCATTGGAGTTTCACTGAAAGGCATTATTCAACTATAAGATTATAAATAATTTTCTTGTTATGTGACAAGCTAGTGAAAGTGTTGTGCTTTTTAATTAGATAAGTATTTAGTTTTATTTTGATTTATACAAATATACAATGCAAATAATGGATTTGTGAACTGATTCTTTGTTAAAATGTTCTCTTTTATTTTTCAGGTTTAACTGGAAGGCATACAACTATCAGATTATAAACAATTTTCTTGGTATGTGAGAAGATAGTGAAAGTGTTGTGTTCTTTTAAGTATTATTGAAAGTTTTGTTATTATTCAATAAGTTCAGAAGACAAGTGGTTCCAGATGTAACGAGACTTTTCTCAATGAAAAAGCATGTTTATTTAGTATACGGTATAAAGAGAACTTGCGAAGGCACAATTTTACAAGCAAAGAATTCTTGTGACATGACAAGCTGGTGAAATTTTCATTTTTTAGTATCGAAGAAAGTTTTTAGTGTTTGTAGTACATGTTTTTCTATTTTTATTAAGAAGTTACGCAACTGTCATGTTATATTCCTGTGAGAAGGTAGTAATGTGCAAAATATTTTTATAAGATTTATAATTATTGCACAAGTACAGAAGACAAGTGATTTAGAATTTTCACCCAATTTTGAGAGAGCAAGTACACTCAGATTCCAGATGTAACGAGACTTTTTCAGGTTTTACTGGAAGGAATACAACTATCAGATTATACAGAATTTTCTTGTTATGTGACAAGCTAGTGAAAGTGTTGTGTTTTCATCATTTATTTATCATTGAAAGTTTTTACAGATTTGCAGTGGATGTTTTCCTATTTATAATTATTCTATAAGTTCAGAAGACAAGTGGTTTAGAATTTGTTCGCAATTTGGAGAGAGCAAGTACTGTTACAAGTACGAGTTATACTCGTTCGTCTACTGTATGTGTGCGTCGGATGATTAGAGAGAGAGTGGGAGAGTGCGTGAGCGCAGATCAAGGTGTGACTGATTTGTTTCACCGTGTATTGTACGTGTTTTGAAATAAAAGCGGCGGTAAGACTCGTTCGAGGATTATTCGCTCGCTGACTTATTATTTAGCGAGTTGAAATAAATAAAGCCTAGGTACGTGACAGCATAGACGAACCTGTATATTTATTTTCTCTCTCCTTGTTCCTCTCTATCCTGATCTAAGAACAACGAACCCTTACATTGGCGATCCTGCCAGGATAGAGAGAAAGAGAGTTACAAGTTTGTACACAGATTTGATTAAATGGTGCCTGTATTTTTTCCGGTGAGTTTTCCGTGGCCCGGAGAAGAGCTCGTAAATCATCCGGAAAATCCTGTTTATGATTTCGGAGAGAGAGAGTTCAGGAACTAGCCTCTGAAAACTATCAGCTGGGAGAGTTGATTTGTTTATTAGAGGAGAGAGTGTATCGTCTTGAAGAATTGAATTTAAAGTTGGCGCTAGAACTTTAGACGTGTTAGAGAAAACCGTTGAGCAGAGAAACGTTGAAGTCGACGCTCGTCTGCAGAAGGTCGAAGAGGAAATCGACGTTTTGACATTAAAAATGTCTAATCTTTCTATTTAAAAGTGTTTTATTCCAAAATTGTCAGTGTAGCACTAGTGTATAAATAGTATTTATTTCCGTGAAAAAATTTATCATGAAAGCAATAGTTATTTATATATCAGCAGTAGAATCTCGGGTTTTTTTATTATTATAGTAGTTCAAAATATTCATGGTTAAATTTGTTTAATACACAATATTGTCAATGACTTATAAATATTGCAATATGGCGTGGGAGACAAAAAACCGATAGAATATGAACTAATGAAATATATGAATTTCGAAAAATAATATCCGAAAGGAGTTATAATAAAATTCGCTGAAGATTTGCAAAAGAGAATTTTATTAATTTTTTCACATGAAAAAACAATAATTTCTGAAGAAAAAAATTTTTCGACTTAAGCGAGATTCGAACTCTGATCGGAGAGTTTGAGGGCAGGAGCTTTACCTCTGAGCCATCTAACTCTTAGTAGACCAGCGGTGTTATATACTATCTGTGCCGAGTACACTACAGTATGATGGTGAAAACACGCAGTTCTAAGCTCCTTGAGAAGAATCAAGGTAGTTTGCAGGGAAAAACAGATGCTTTGAATGAATCTCTTGCTAAATTAAAAGACGATACACACATTGACAATGCTCTTGAAGATGAAGTAATGGCTTTCAATGAGCAAGTTAATGAGAATATGCAAAATATACTTTTGTATATAGAAGAAAATGAAGTTGCTTTGCAAGATTTGACAAGCAATGTTCAAACTTCCGAAGAAAATTATCAAGAAGCTCTTAGACAAATAAAAGAACTTGAATTGAAGTTAAATACAAGTGAAAAGGAGCTTGAAAAACGATGCCAAAAACGAGATTTTGAGCGTCGTGATAATTGTAATGAGGCATCTAGGGGTGTTGAATTGATTAATACAAAAATTCAACAACTCACCACAGATGTAAATGATATAAAAACATATGCTGAGAATATAAGTGAAGATGCGGATAAATTACGCATTTATATGTCTCAAGATATAACTCCAGAGTCAGCCATAAATGAAGGAGCTGTGGAGCATATAATTCAAAAGTATTTCGAACAATACGAGAGACAGAGAAACTTGAGGGATAATTCTCAAGTAAAATCTCTAGAGGAGCGCATTGTTTTTTTGGAAAATGCCAATAAACATTTGCTATCCAGATTGACAAAAGCTGAAAATTCGAATAAAAATTATAGCGCTCTAATAACAGAGATGCAGGACGTAATAATCGATCAAGATCAGCAATTCAGCGATTTAAGAACATTTAAGTTAAACGCTGAAAATGAAATAGACATTCTGCAAAGCAGATTAAGCACTCATGAGCTTAGCGTTGATAAGCATAGTGAGCAGCTCTACGATCTCATGAGAATGACGAAAAATGTCAAAGATCATGAGATTGAAAATGAACAGAAAATTGATCTATTCAAAAGTCGGATCAATAAAGATAATGAAAAATCTAGAGTTACTAGAAATAACTCAATAAAATGGTCAGATGATGAAATTAGAGATAGGAGAGCCTCGACTAGACGATTATCCAATAGTAGTCGATCTCCTTCGCCCATGAGACCAATAAAAGACAGGCTAAGAGAAAATATAACTAAGCCTAGTTTAATTTTGTCTCCGGACAGGAGTACAAGAGTAAATCAGAGTTTCTTAAATACGAGTCGCTCTGCTTTTCGGAGAGAAAAAATGTCTGCTCCTATTTTCAAGGCTGATTTATCTGATAAGCCTATGAAATTTTTAAGGGAGATTAAAAGATATATGGGATCGGAGGACTTGCCTCTAGACGATGCCAAGTATATTTTGGCACGTTCTTTGAGAGGTACAGCAGGTAGTTGGTGGGATATGATAGAAAATTCTATCTCATCATTCGATCAATTCGAAAAAGAATTCAAACAGAGATTTTGGAATTCTGATATCACTGACCAAATCAAAAGAAAAATTGAATATGGTACATACAGTGATATTGAGAAAAAGACTCGAGTAGAATATACTACTGAATTAATGAGTCAAGCTGTAGACATAGGAGAAATGTCTGAAAAAGAGCTTGTAAGAAAACTTGCGGATCATCATGGATTCGAAGTAAGATTTGCAGTTTCTACACAGAAAATAGAAACTAAATCAGGTTTGCTTGATTTATTATCTTGCAAAGATATTGGAATGCAGAGGGAAAAAGAGAGTAAATCTGTATTATCCAATAAATCTACGGATTCTGGTGCTAGTACTAATTCGACAGTACAGAATTCTCAGAAAAATTTTAAACCTTGGAACAATCAAAGGTTTAATAATAACAACAGTAACAATCTGAATAGTCAAAGTAAATCCGAGGAGAGCTCTGAGACTAATAAAATTCAAGCTAAATCCGGAGAAGCTGCGACTAGTCAGAAAACTTCGGGTGGACAGAGTATATTTAAGAAAATGCCACAGAAGAGTACTGGTACTAAATCGAAAAATGGACATGACATTTACTCTTTAGATAGAGAAATTTTAAAAAATCCGTTAGAGGCATGCGGAATGTCGGGAAACTAACGACAGTCGCAGCATGTGCCCCGGATTTTATCTCAAATAGAGAGAGTAATGAGGCGACTGATTCTAGAAAAGGATATATTCAAACGATTTTTGAAGATCCTAGAGGAGCCTTGTTAGATGGTCCGGAGGAGAGAATTCAAAAATGCCAAAACACAGAGTGTCCTGTGATTAAAATAAATTTGCAAGATGTCGAGGTAGAAGCTCTCATCGATACAGGCAGCCCTATCACGTGCATTTCTGATGAATTTTACAGATTGCATGTTGATAAATTTAATAAATGTCCAACGTTACCTATTATAGGACAAGTTATTAAAGGGGCTATTGGAGCTCAGTCTGTCCGTCTAAAGATTCAATTTTTTGCGGAAGTTACTATTGGAAAAACAAGCAAAAATCTTAATATCATTGTAATTCCGAGATTATCTAGGGATTGCATAATTGGAGTTGATGCTATGGGAAGTTTTGATATGTCTATCAAATTTCGTATGGGCACAGTGGAGTTAAGAGAATCAAAAGATAATATGGAATGGTTAATTTATAAAACCTCTCCATTGAGTATAGAAGAGATAAATCATCGTTGCATTGAGGCAATCGAAGATTTTGGAGAAGTTGAGGATTATTGGAGTCAGGAGGAACTAGCCGAATTAAATGCAGGTCGGACTTTTCTCTCTGAACTCAATAAAAATTACTCAGAGTTGCATGGAAATCAATGCGAGGCGTCTCTGGTAATTAATAATTTGTCATCAGATAACACAGATCTGTATGACATGACAGTGCAAGAAGTAGAAGAGAAACTTCAGAATTGCCTCTGTAAAAATCCGAAAACTATCGACAGTCTCAGAAATCTCATCTGGAGATATAAAAAGGTTTTTTGTAAAAAACCAGGATTATTAAAGAATTTTGAATATAAAATCAAGATTAAAGATGATTCTACATTTTATGTTGCTCCATATCCTATTGCAATTAACAATAGAGAAATTGTTAGAGCAATGATAAAAAAGATGCTAGACTGGAAAGTGATTAGAAGGTCGAACAGTCAATACATTAGTCCATTGGTGACTCCAGTAAAAAAAGACGGAACGGTGAGGCCGTGTCTTGATGCTAGAGAGGCAAATAAGCGCTTTGTAAAAGATTATGAGTCTCCTAGAAATGTAAAGGAATTATTGCAAATTTGTGATGAAATTGCAGTGATGACAAGCCTTGATTTAACGAGTAGTTTTTGGCAGATACCGTTAGCCGAAGAAAGCAAAAAATATACTGGTTTTATGCACGAAGGCAAAGTATATGAATTTAACGTTTGTCCTTTTGGCACCAGTGTAAGTACCTCAGCATTAGTGAGAGGCTTAGATTTTGCTATCAGAGGACTTGGTAAAAACATAATAAATTTTGTAGATGATTTATTATGTATCTCCGGATCAGAAGAAGCTCATTTAGTGCATCTTGAAAAATTGTTTAAAAGACTAGAAGAGTATAATTTCACTCTTAGTCTTAAAAAGACACATTTCTTTAGACAAGAAATTGATTTTCTTGGCTTTACGCTTACTCCTGAAGGAATAAAAGCTCAGGAAGCAAAGCTTGAATTAATAAGAGAATTTCCAATACCTAGAAACCATAGACAATTAAAAGGTTTTCTTGGTTTGATAAATTTTTATGGTAGAATGGTTGATAAGTTTGCATATGCAATGGAACCATTATTTAGATTACTAAGAGTAAAAAAGTGGGGGTGGGGGGACAAAGAGAATGAAGCATTTCAAAATGTTAAACAATTATTTTTGGAAAATGCTACTTTGTCTCATCCTGATCCTACGAAACCTTATATATTGAGAACAGATAGTAGTGATTTTGCGACATCAGGTGCTCTGTCTCAATTAGATGAAAATGGAGTGGAAAAAGTCATAAAGTTCGTTAGTCGTACTTTAAAAGGCAGTGAATTGGCTTATTTCACTACTGAAAAAGAGCTTCTTGCAATTGTTTTTTGCATAATGAAGTTAGACGATTATTTAAGAATGGCGAAAGTGCAGGTGAAAACTGATCACCAAGCACTGATTTATATGTTTAATTGCCGATTTACCAGTGCGAGAATACGCAGATGGGTAATGGCAATACAAGACTACGATCTTCATTTTGAACATGTAAAAGGGAAAGACAATGTCGTGCCTGATTTATTATCAAGGCATCCCGATTACATGAGCACGGTAAGAAACAAGCCTGGAGAGATTGTAATCTCGGCTGTTAATAGAAGAAGAAAACTGAGTAAAGAAATGATTTCAGTTCTTAAGAATTTTAAAACTCATCAAGAAGAGGATGAGAAAATTCAGCAAATGAAAGCTAAACCTGTACCAGTTTTAGATAAAATTCCAAATAAAAATCTTAAAATGCCGACTTATATTGTGAAAGATGATTTGACTTATAAAAAAAATCGTTTTGAGCAGTATTTGTTGGTGATGCCAGAAAAGTTCGTAAGTAAATTCATTATAGAATTACATGAATTTTATGGTCATATTGGAACTAGAAAATTACAAAAAATGATACAAGAAGATTTTTATGTGAATAATTTAAAACATAAAATTTCTTACTTGTTATCTACCTGTGACTCGTGTCAAGGAAACAAAATTTCGACGAGGCCGAGCACTGCTAAAAGACAAACAATTATTCCAGAGAAGCCCGGTGATTTATTATCTGTGGATTTTTATGGTCCATTACCGACTTCTACTGCAGGGATGAAGTATATCTTTGCAACGATAGAGGTTTTTAGCAAATTGGTAGTTTTATACCCGATAAAAAAAGCCAATACGTCTACTGTATTGAGGAAAATTTTTGATCATTATATCAAAAATTTTGGAAAGCCAAAGAGAATCATGTGTGATCATGGTACTCAATTTACTTCTAAAAAATGGCAGCAAAAATTGGAAGAAGAAAATATACAATTAGTATACTCTTCTGTGCGCCATCCACAAGGAAATGTGGTAGAAAGAGTAAATCGAGAGCTTGGTCGATTTTTCAGAACGTTTGTTAGTGATAAACATACAGGATGGGCTCCGTATGTTAATATCATTCAATCAATAATTAACGAAACGTATCACGAAACGACTGAGTACACGCCTCTGGAGTTACATTTAAATATAAAACCTAGTAGGGTGTGGAAAGTATGGATAAGAACTAATATCCATGTGGATGATTTAATACATGAAGAAAAAATATTCTTGGCAAGAGAAAGAATTAGAAAAAAGGGTGAAAAACGTAATGAAAAATTCAATAAGGAAAAGAAGCGTTTTTTCACAAAATATGAAATTGGAGAGGAAGTACTTGTACGTGCAAATAATGTCTCAGATGCAGAGAATAGACAAATATCTAAATTTTTCTCTGTATATGAGGGGCCGTACGAAGTACAAAGGAAAATAGGTGAAGATACCTATTTTTTAATCGATAGGGAGACACAAAATGAGAGAGGAAGATTTCACGCGGACGACTTGAAAAAGTACAAGCGACGCGTAGAAATTTAAACGGCGAGAGTCAAGCTACGCTCGCGCTGAAACTCTTCTAAAAGTTGTATGAGTTGAAGAGAGAGAGAAAAATAACAGACTGGTGCTCTCACTCGCTCGCATTATAAAGCTGTTACCTGTTTCTATACACACAATCAGGTGATCAGTTTGGTTTTTTTTATTCCTCTATTCGTGGCGATTTGCACGAGAGAGGAGAGATACATGGATTTAAATATTAGATGTTTAAAATTTAGATAATTTATTTAAACCGGGTCCTGATTTATTTATGGGATGGTTTAAATCATTAGATGTTAAAAACTAGAGAATAGTAAAGATTTTAAATGTTAGATGTAAGATTTTGAGTTTTTAAAATTATTTAGATGTTTTTAATGAAATAAACACTCTAGTCTTGATTTATACATAAGGCTAGAGTGTATTTTAAATAAATGAGATGTTTTATTGTAATTATAATTATTTACTTAGATGAAACAGAGTAACTTCATTAAAAGTGCTCTGATTTTGATTTTAAAAAATGAAAAAAAATCGAATAAATTTTGCTTGAAATTGCAAAATTTTAATTTATTTCGATTTATTATAATTACTAATTGTTGGAAGTAGCAACAATTAGTAATTTTAAATGAAAAAAATTTTTTCCCCGAGGTGGGATCGAACCGGCGACCTTTGGGTTCGAAGGCACGCACGCTGGCGCGGAGCCATAATGCCATATACTTGTACTCGGAAAAATCTGAGTCAAGTGTTAGATTGGCGGTGGAAATTTTTTTTTGTTTCTTTTGCATTTTTGTGGACCTCCTGAAGGCATTAATGGAGTGCTCTGCTGGTAATCATCTTTATCTCCTGAAAGCGTTGAGGGAGAAGGAATAGTTTGTTTCCCTTAGTATGAACTCTGGAAAGCGTTGAGAGAGTTCGAAGAGGTAAACACCCGTGTCAATGACCGGGGTGTACTTGATTCTGAGGAAAGGTTGAATTTTTCCTAGAATATCAGAATCAATTTTAGTTCTCTGCTATCCTTTGAAGAGACAGGATGTGCGACGAGGATGTTTTGGAGTTGTGTGTGAGGGATCACGATATGATTCTGGAGGAATCTGTAGAGGAAATCCTGGAGGAGTTGGAGAGTCTGGTCGCGGTCGGCAAAGAGGAGAAGGGCACATAAACAGGTCGAGAGGCTTGGAAGGAGAGGCCAGGGGATCGAACCCTTATTCCGGGCGTTTTTCGGAGAAGGAGGACAAGGTGGAGGCCACCAAAGGGCAGAGCGGCGCAGACCGACGAGGGGGTTCACTCCATGGGAGAATTGCGGCGGCAGCTTGCTTGGGTGGAGCAGGATATGTATGATGACGAGAGTTATCATAGATATTCTGTGGAATACTTGAGGAAGCAGCTGTCGGAATTCGAGCTGGAGTGGGCTCTGGAGGAGGCGGCTGTGGCGTATCCACCGGTGCCAGCACTACAGGTGGTGCGAGCTCCTCAAAGAAAAAGAAGTGAGTGGTTAGTGTGGAGTGTTTTTTTTAATAGTGGAGAGAATTGAAGATATTTTGTTTGTTTTTTTTATAGAGCAAAAAAGGCGATATACTCCATATTGAATTTTGGAAAAAAGTCGAGATTATTTTTTTGTTATTTTTGAGAAATAAATTATTTTAGTTATGAGAGATAGGAAGGGTTTTTTTTAATTTTCTGTATATTTGTATTTTATGTGTGTGACAAAGTGGGGATTTCTGTTAATTTATTATTATTTACAATAGTAATAAATTAACAGAAGGGGACTATGTAACGGTCCTGTCCCTTCCCGTGTAAATAGAAAGCGTTCCTTTATGTAAATAGTGCGCGTTGTCTAATGTATAGCGTTTGGAAGATTCGCGCCTTTTCTCGAGTTATACTCGTTCGTCTACTGTATGTGTGCGTCGGATGATTAGAGAGAGAGTGGAAGAGTGCGTGAGCGCAGATCAAGGTGTGACTGATTTGTTTCACCGTGTATTGTACGTGTTTTGAAATAAAAGCGGCGGTAAGACTCGTTCGAGGATTATTCGCTCGCTGACTTAATATTTAGCGAGTTGAAATAAATAAAGCCTAGGTACGTGACAGCATAGACGAACCTGTGTATTTATTTTCTCTCTCCTTATTCCTCTCTATCCTGATCTAAGAACAACGAACCCTTACAAGGGAAAAGCATTTTTTTGTTTAGTATACGGTAACGAGAACTTATGAAGGCATACAACTATCAGATTTTACAAGGAAAGAATACTTTTGACATGACAAGCCAGTCAAATTTTCATTTTTTAGTATCGACGAAAGTTTTTACAGTATTCAATATTGAACAGCTCAAATATGGTCTAGATGATTTTCAGGGAGACCTACCTGAAAATTTAGACACTAAATTTATGATGTCAACCGTGTAAGTAGTTATGTGAAAGTCATACAGGGGATACCACAACTTTACTGACACTATTTTTTACAGGTTTTCATAAAGTTTGAATTCGATTACAGTTTTCTAAACGTTTACCAAATTAGGTGGGTTGCATTAAAAATGATAATACGTCTATCATAAAGAAACATAGGGATATTGGAAATTAACTTACGTATACTTCTTTTTATTCTAAATATTATTTTCATTATTCTATAATATAGATTAAACAATTGTGAAGGATACGATGTAAACTTGTATAAATATTAAAATGCTATATCATTCATGTTCTGCATGACAATAGTATACGTAACGTACAAATGCTTTCAAGAAAGCAGTTATCAGTTAATTAATTAGCAATAATTTTAGACGTACAGATTTCTTTGATGTATATTTGCGAAACAAATCATTATGGAACTTAACATAAAATTTAGTGTCAATAAAGGAAAAAAAACGCGCTATTCTATTTACCTCGAGGGTGGTGTGGAAAAGATAGATTTCTTAGTGAATACTAATGATCTAAAAAACTATTTACTCTACAGATAGTGTCTAAAAAATAATTATTATTATTATTACAATAATCCATGAGCAAATGTACATTAATATTTTAAATTTATTACTTATTTAGTTGATGTTAACTATTCTTTGTAATTTACATATTATATACCTTTTAAAAGTAGTGAAATCTCCCCCCCCCCCCCAAACAAACCTTTTCAAGGTAAAAGGCTGGCAAGTATAAGGTCGTTTCATCATGTAAAAATTAAAGATTAATTTGACAACTCTTGATAACCTTAATGTAAAAAAAACTCTTAATAACACTTATGCAGACAAAACCAAACTTTTATTAACATTCATACAGACAAAATAAAAATTCTTAGAGCTTACTCTAAAATTCAACTTTAATTTTCAAACTTCGACAACTCTTATGTAGTCGAAATCATAAGTGCTGTATTCTATACAGTTATTTAATTATGGAAATTAAAGATCTTGATAACACTTATAAAGACAAAATATTAGTAGCTTTACTGCATACTCTTAAGACGTGTTGATATTATAATCGTCAGATCAACAAATAATATATCTTCTTTCCTCTTGTGAATAAGTGATCGAACACAAATACTGGAAGAATATGTGATACTTATAGATCAAGTTGGAAAACAAATAATTATGTTAGGATGAATGTCTTCTTTTACCTATTCAATGAGTTAATCACAATCACTCAAATCATGATGCTTATACATCAAGCTAAAAAATCCGAAATTCGCATGTATGAAAATTTGAACGTGTAACCATCTTCGCGTTAAGGGTCTGTTGGACAGATTACCATTTCTTTAGTGTCACGTCTCCTTCGATTATCTATACCTTCGATTTGACATAAATTCTCATTTTAATTTTAAGAAAAGAAAGTTATGATATCAATAAATAAATTGGCAAGTTTTTTGTTATAAAAAGTAATTGTTTTCAAATAAATAAATAACCGATTAAATTGAGGAAGGATTATAAATATATGTGTTCATATAAACACTCAATCAAATTGCAGCATGTGAAAAGGTGGATAGCCTGTGAAAAGATACAGTCGGGTACAATTAAAACTTTGAATAATTGCGACTGCTGCCACGTTCTGTACATGTAATAGAATGGTATGATGTTCTTACATGACATTATCACATGTGCCCATAATATGCAGTAATATCCTGTTTGTCTAAAATTATTATGTAATTTAACAAAATTGTTTCGCATCATGAAAACTTTTTCATTTATTTATGGAAGCTACGAGCGGATGTACAATCTACTCTACTTAGTAATTCAGTAAATGTATTGCTATCCTTATTTCATTAAAAATCTATGTCCAGGACGATTATATACAATTATATATGAGATTTAAATTCTGTTGATTTACATACATTTAAAAAAAAACAGGAACAAATTCTATCATGTAGAACGCAATTTTTTGACGGAAAAACTTGCCGCCCCGTCCTATCATAGATAATCGATGAACCAGTAAATGTCAGTGTAATTAACAATATCATAAAATTTTTAATATAGTTAATTTATCGTCCTATTATCCTATAATGCGTAATACTCAAATCATTATATTAATCTGTCAGACCGATGGCCTCAAATAATAATAAACAATGGATTTTTTTGATTAAGTAAAGATTTTAGTTAAGTAAAGATTTGGAACTAAAAGCTGTAAACTACATAAATATTAATTTAAAATTTTTAAACTTGATTTATTTTCAAACTTGAGTCATAGAAATTTATTTTGTAACATTTTTTTAATATGTAATAATAGTAAGAATTATTTTTAATCAACTTTCTGCCATCTTCCGATAATACTAACAGAGGTTTGTAAAACATACATACAAATAACCAAAAATTGAGTTTAGAATGATTGCAAGATTAAGTTTGAATTCTTCAAAAATTGGTCAAGGACAGTAATAAATACATATAGAATGAAAAATCGATTCAGAGATTTTTTAACAGTGTTTCATTAACAAGTTAATTTGGTTAACCTTGAATAATTTAAAGATGGTATACATCGTTATCTATGATAGGACGGGGCGGCAAGTTTTTCCGTCAAAAAATTGCGTTCTACATGATAGAATTTGTTCCTGTTTTTTTAAATGTATGTAAATCAACAGATTTTAAATCTCAAACATAATTGTATATAATCGTCCTGGACATAGATTTTTAATGAAATAAGGATAGCAATACATTTACTGAATTACTAAGTAGAGTAGATTGTACATCCGCTCGTAGCTTCCATAAATAAATGAAAAAGTTTTCATGATACGAAATAATCTTGTTAAATTACATAATAATTTTAGACAAACATGATATTACTACATATTATGGGTACATTTGTCATGTGATAATGTCATGTAAGAACATTATACCATTCTATTACATGTACAGAACGTGGCAGCAGTCGCAATTATTCAAAGGTTTAATTGTACCCGACTGTACCTTTTCACAGGCTATCCACCTTTTCACATGCTGCAATTTGATTGAGTGTTTATATGAACACATATATTTATAATCCTTCCTCAATTTAATCGGTTATTTATTTATTTGAAAACAATTACATTTTATAACAAAAAACTTGCCAATTTATTTATTGATATCATAACTTTCTTTTCTTAAAATTAAAATGAGAATTTATGTCAAATCGAAGGTATACATAATCGAAGGAGAAGTGACACTAAAGAAATGGTAATCTGTCCAACAGACCCTTAACGCGAAGATGGTTACACGTTCATATTTTCATACATGAGAGTTTCGGATTTTTTAGCTTAATGTATAAGCATCATGATTTGAGTAATTGTGATTAACTCATTGAATAGGTAAAAGAAGACATTCATCCTAACATAATTATTTGTTTTCCAACTTGATCTATAAGTATCACATATTCTTCCAGTATTTGTGTTCGATCACTTATTCACAAGAGGAAAGAAGATATATTATTGGTTGATCTGACGATTATAATATCAACACGTCTTAAGAGTATGCAGTAAAGCTACTAGTATTTTGTCTATATAAGTGTTATCAACATATTTAATTTCCATAATTAAATAACTGCATACAATACAGCACTTATAATTTATACTACATAAGAGTTGTCCAAGTTTGAAAATTAAAGTTGAATTTTGGAGTAAGCACTAAGAATTTTTATTTTGTCTGTATGAATGTTAATAAAAGTTTGGTTTTGTCTGCATAAGTGTTATTAAGAGTTTTTTTTACATTAAGGTTATCAAGAGTTGTCAAATTAATCTTTAATTTTTACATGAAGAAACGACCTCATACTTGCCAGCCTTTCACCTTGAAAAGGTTTGTTTGGGGGGGGGGGAGAGATTTCACTACTTTTAAAAGGTATATAATATGTAAATTACAAAGAATAGTTAACATGAACTAAATAAGTAATAAATTTAAAATATTAAAGTACATTTGCTCATGGATTATTGTAATAATAATAATAATTATTTTTTAGACACTATCTGTAGAGTAAATAGTTTTTTTTAGATCATTATTATTCACTAAGATATATATCTTTTCCACACCACCCTCGAGGTAAATAGAATAGCGCGTTTTTTTTCCTTTATTGACACTAAATTTTATGTTAAGTTCCATAATGATTTGTTTCGCAAATATACATCAAAGAAATCTGTATGTCTAAAATTATTGCTAATTAATTAACTGATAACTGATTTCTTGAAAGCATTTGTACGTTACGTATACTATTGTCATGCAGAACATGAGTGATATAGCATTTTATTATTTATACAAGTTTACATCGTATCCTTCACAACTGTTTAATCTATATTATAGAATAATGAAAATAATATTTATAATAAAAAGAAATATATGTAAGTTAGTTTCCAATATCCCTATGATTCTTTATTATAGCCGTATTATCATTTTTAATGCAACCCACCTAATTCGGTAAACATTTAGAAAACTGTAATCGAATTTAAACTTTATGAAAACTTGTAAACAATAGTGTCAGTAAAGTTGTGGTATCCCCTGTATGACTTTCACATAAATACTTACACGGTTGACATCATAAATTTAGTGTCTAAATTTTCAGGTAGGTCTCCCTGAAAATCATCTAGACCATATTTGAGCTGTTCAATATTGAATACTATAAACACTTTCGTCGATACTAATAAATGAAAATTTCACTAGCTTGTCATGTCAAACGAATTCTTTCGTTGTAAAATCTGATAGTTGTATGCCTTCATAAGTTCTCGTTACCGTATACTAAACAAAAAATGCTTTTCCCTTGAGAAAAGCTCGTTACATCTGGAATCTGAGTGTACTTGCTCTCTCCAAATTGCGAACAAATTCTAAACCACTTGTCTTCTGAACTTATAGAATAATTATAAATAGGAAAACATCCACTGCAAATCTGTAAAAACTTTCAATGATAAATAAATGATGCAAATACAACAATTTCACTAGCTTGTCACATAACAAGAAAATTCTGTATAATCTGATAGTTGTATTCCTTCCAGTAAAACCTGAAAAATAAAAGAGAACATTAAAAAATGACAGTTGCGTAACTTCTTAATAGAGATAGAAAAACATGCATTGCAAACACTAAAAACTTTCTTCGATACTAAAAAATGAAAATTTCACTAGCTTGTCATGTCACAAGAATTCTTCGCTTGTAAAATTGTATGCCATCACAAGTTCTCTTTATAACTAAGCAAAACATGCTTTTCCATTAAGAAAAGTCTCGTTACATCTGGAACCACTTGTCTTCTGAACTTATAGAATAATAACAAAACTTTCAATGATTCTTAAAAAAACACAACACTTTCACTAACTTCTCACATACCAAGAAAATTGCTTATTATCTGATAGTTGTATGCCTTCCAGTAAAACCTGAAAAATAAAAGAGAACATTTTAACAAAGAATCAGTTCACAAAATCTTTCATTATATTATGTACGAAAAAAAGTAAAACTAAGTACTTATCTAATTCTAGCCTTTTCGTTATGTCTTAACATAACCACGCCTCTTGATGTGTTTGAAAATAAAATCACTTCACTATTAATTTATTGTATCATCATGTGTTAATGTATATATGAGATACTTTTTCTTTTCTTTAACACTACGTGTGTATTGTACATAGAAAAAATTAAAATTAAAATGTAAATACACCGTATGAGCCAGCTGATCCGCTCGTCTGCATATATAAACTGCACAGATACAATACACATTAATATAGTATATACGTAGAGCTGATGTCACGATGACGTAGTCCGCGGAGAACATTTGTTCCGACGGGAGAAGAATTTTTGATTAGAAGATTTCGGGACCTCGAACTCTCACTTCATAAAATCTTTTGATAGAAGCCATTTCGCAAAATATGATCCTAAGTGATTTTGTTAGTTTTATCCCAAGCTTTCATTTGAGTGCTCATAAGTGAAAATTAAAGCTCTTATTGCGAAGAAAATCGTACACCAAGGTTCCAAGAGGGCCAATTTAAAGTATATATGGTCTTGCTAGCGCCCGACGGCTGCGTACGTACGAAAGTACCTTATACTTGCCATCGTGGCGCTACCGTGCCCCTTGATATAAATATTATAAATTTATAATTCATGTAGTAATATATTAAATTTAATTATCTCATATAAATTTAAATTAGTCTATTGTATTTTATTCGTAAATATGTAGTACGTTATAAAGACTATATAAAACATGTATGAGTGTATTCAATTTTATGACTTGAATTGTTTTTTTATATAAATTTACTTTATTTATGAGAAAATAAAAATGTATTTATGTAATTATACTTCCTTTTTTGTTTTTGCATAATATAATTAATAATAAATTTTAAAACATGTGATCATATTAAAAGAGATACTTCATTCCATTTGTTTCGCTTATACTAAAGTATTCATTTAACTTTACATAATTTTCATTTTAATTTAGAAACCTTGAGATTGAACATAGTTTAATATTTCAATCTGAAGGTTTCTTAAATTTCGTAGAATATTATTTGACAGTTCTATAAATTTACGATTTCTGTAATCTATAAGTTTAAATGACTTATCATAAATCTTCAATACATCTTATCTTCTCAGAAAGGTTTCATAATGTATTATTCATTAATAACAATTATAACGACGATTTACAATTTATCGCATTTGAATAATATTTCAACGATTCCAACGAATGTCATTCTATCAGTCCTCTTGAAGTCTAATTACTATCAGCTATTTTGCTTCAACCATTTCGCTTCAATCAAATTCAGGAACAGTGGAATAGGCCTACAGGGGAAACTACTATAAAAAAACGCACCATTTCTATTTACCTCAAAGGTGGTGTGGAAATAATAGAACTTATATCTTCTTAAAACATATCTATTTACTTCAGTGATGGTGTGTTAATAATAGCACTTCCATCTTTTTGTAATAAATAAACGCTGCTTATTCAGAGTCCGGTTGAAGAAGCTGCTTATTCAGAGTCCGGTTGAAGAAGCTGCTACTCAAAATGACATTTTTTTTTAATTTTGTAGTGGCAATCCTGCGAGAATTTGAAATCTGCTTTGCGCAGAAATGAGCAGTGAAAAAAATCGGAAAAATTCGGAAAAATTCGGGAAAAATTCGTAAAAAACGAAAAAAAATTAGAAAATCGTAAATATGCGTAAAAATCGGAGAAAATTCGTAAAAATCGGAGAAAATTTCAAAAAAATCGTAAAAAATTCGGAATAATCGTAAAAAATTAGAAAATCCTAAAAATGCGTAAAAATCGGAGAAATTTCGTAAAAATTGTAAACAATTCGTAAAAGTCGGAGAAAATTCTGAAAAATCGTAAAAAATTCGGAAATCGCAAAAAACCGTAAAATTCGGAAAAAATTCGGAAAAATCGTAAAAAATAGAAACATTTGAAAAAGTCAGGAAAAATTTGGAAAAAATCAGAAATAATAGGAGAGGGGGGAATTTGAATAAAAAATGAAAAAAAATCGATACAGTTCGGAAACATTTGAAAAATCGATAAAATTTTAATAATTATAATAAAAATTATAATGTAAATGTAAATTGGCAATAAACGCGAATTCTGCCAAAATCGAAAATTGTTTATAATTATTGAAGAAGTTATGTTACGTTTCTTTATTCTACGAAAATATAGTACTCAATAAGTACTATAAGCGTGCAAAATCTGAATTCTCTATCTACTATAGTTTTTGTGCAATAAGGACAGAAAGTTGAAAAAGTTGTTATTTTCAAAGTGCTGGCAAAACGTGAAAAATTATCTCAAATAGTTCAACTTGTACGTTCTCTAGAAGAGTTATTATAGAGAAGAGTTATTATTATAAAGAGTTATAAGAGACGTTCATCTTTGTACGTCCTCTAGAAGAGTTATATTTTAATATACTACTTTGCAACAATTTTTTGAAAAAAAGGCCTGTTTTAACCCTTTCTCTCTAATTATCTAAGCTTCTATTAACCGTACGGAGCTTCTGAAGCTCATTTGCTTTGTAATTTTATACTGCACAATTTTTCTCTCTTGTTGCTTTATCCCTACTCCCGTATTTTTCAATTTCTAAGCGAAAAATAAAAAAAATGACTCTTTAGCGCCATTTTTGTTTATAACAAATGCACAGTGTAAAACTAATTTTAGCATGATACGACTATTTAAAGTACGCATCATTTATAACCGAATGGCATAAGTCCCTACATATATTTTTGACCTTGAAGGAAGAAATCTTTATTACTTGGCCCTTCCGAATTTCGAACGGCGAGCTCGGCGCCGAGTGCGGCTACCCCCCTCCTCCGGCCACGGCGCCGACGGCTGAAATCTAAGAAACATTTTTTTGCAGCTGCTTATTGCTTGTCAAAAAGCTTGCTTAAGAGTAAGATCAATAGTTTTACTGTAAAGTTCAAGTCTTGAACTTCAGGAATTGAATTTCAAAATATGGAAAATCAACTTTTGGTATAACGTTATTGTACATTGAAAAAAAACGTATCTCGGTTCCTATTGGTCCTTTTTAAGTCTAACTGGGGCTTACAATTTCGATAAAAATCCCACCTTTGCAATAAACTTATTTGTAATTTGATTGCACTTAAATATTGTGAGAAAAATTTCGCAGTTTGTAAATTAGTATATTGAAATATAACTCTTCTAGAAAATAACAACTTTTTCAACTTTCGGTCCTTATTGCACAAAAACTATAGTAGATAGAGAATTCGGATTTTGCACGCTTATGGTACTTATTAAGTACTACCTTCTCATAGAATAAAGGAAACGTACCATAACTTGTTCAATAATTATAAACAATTTTCGATTTTGGCAGAATTCGCGTTCATTGACAATTTACAACTAAACTATTAGAGATAGACATATGTCACGGCTGACATTTTTGTGCAAAATTTCATAAGAAACAACTTTTATTTGAAATTTTTTTCTCTGAGAATAAAACTTTTCAATACGCAGAGGAAAAACCAAAAAAATGCGAAATTCTGACTTTAATTGTTTATAGCGAATTTGCTGTACAAATTCAGCTGTTTGCAGATTCGGATTATTAATGTAGACACTCTTCCGAGTGATTTAAGCCAATAAAATTACTGTTTAGAATTTTTGCAAAAAAAATTCAGTTTTCACCTTAATTTGACTGGCCTACATGTTAAATATTGTTTTCACAGCCATTTACTGGTCATTTTTTATAGGCATGTTTGCAAGCTTGAGAATACCTCGTAATATGGTATAATAATATTTTCGTCCATTTTCATTCTAAAAAATGGCTTAGATTCGAAAAAGTGTTTCACCGCAAGGCGAAATATGGTCCCATTTTTGGCCCATTCCTAACAAAACAAGGGTTTTACTAGCTTTTAAATGATTTCCTCCAGGGTTTTTACGAAATTTCTCCTATTTTTACGAATTGTTTATGATTTTCCGAATTTTCTCCGATTTTTACGTATTTTTACGATTTTCTAATTTTTTACGATTTTTCCGAATTTTTTACGATTTTTCAGAATTTTCTCCGACTTTTACGAATTGTTTACGATTTTTACGCATTTTACGATTTTCTAATTTTTTTTCGTTTTTTACGAATTTTTCCCGAATTTTTCCGAATTTTTCCGATTTTTACGCATATTTATGATTTTCTAATTTTTTACGATTTTTACGAATTTTTCCCGAATTTTTCCGAATTTTTCCGATTTTTTTCACTGCTCATTTCCGCCGTAAAGCAGATTTTAAATTCTCGCAGGGTTGCCACTACAAAATTAAAAAAAAATGTCATTTTGAATAAGCAGCTTCTTCAACCGGCCTCCGAATAAGCAGCTTCTTCAAGCGGACTCTGAATAAGCAGCTTCTTCAACCGGACTCTGAATAAGCAGCTTCATCAACCGGACTCTGAATAAGCAGCGTCTTCAAGCGGACTCTGAATGAGCAGCCTTTTAAGGGGACCCAACACGTTTAAAATCTGAAACATAAAATTATAAAAAATTAGTATAAAATTAAATAATATGTTAGACAAACTTTTCATACTTATAGTATGTTCACTTACCTTCAATTTAAGCACTTGAAATGCAAGTTTGGACCTACCTATCCGGAGTGGCACTCCGCAGACTGATTTTCACTGTGCGTAAGATTCCAGGTGACCATATCCTTCGATTGAACTCAAATTTTGTGAGTATGTTCCATGTAAGTGTAGTTTTCGTATGAACAGAGGGATTTTGATTTGAATACTTAGAAAAATTTTAATTAAAAAAAAGTTAATTTTTTTATTTTTAATATTTTTTTTGCCACATTTTTATTTATTAAACAAATTTGAAGCTTTTAAATCAAAATCCCTCTGTTCATACGAAAACTATACTTATATAGAGCATACTCAAAAAATTTCAGCTCAATCGAAGCATATAGTCACCTGGAATCCTACGTACAGTGAGCTGAAATCATGAAAAACCAAAGTTGGAGAAAATTGACTTTAAAGTTCATTGATGCATATTGTAATATGAGTTAAATTATTGCTTACCAAATCTCTTGGAACTATTTTTCCATCGATCCTTGGTGGTAGACCATCACTTTCAGGATTTATATGGTATACTGAATGTATACCAATGTGTTGAGTAGGCCTCTGAGGACCTGTAAACAAAAAATGATAAATTGTAAATTTTAACATTAGATTAGTTTATTGTATTTAATACTAAAAAATGCATGTTTATTCTTAACTAATTATTTTGTTGAAGTCTCCAACTTGATTTGATGGAAGAAAAATAGAATTCCAACTTAGCGTCATTTCCACTGAAAAAAATGAAATAAATTAATTTTTCCAAAACCATAAAAATCAACTAAAACAATATAGAGAAGAATACTCATCTTTTTTCGTAGTCCTTGTCAAGCCTTTGCCTTTGACTCCTTAATGGTAAATCCTTATAGCGATAAAAATCCTTTTTTCCTCCACGAGCCATCACCAGAAATGTTTAGTCTAAGAGCACCATCTTCAATAGCGTCTCTTTCTTCTTGGACTACAGCTCGCATAGACTCCTTAGAAACACTTTCACACACTTCACTGAACTGCTGATTGATGAAATCACAAGCAGACTGAGCTATAGGCTTAGGGCAGTCCATTATGCCACAAATCTGCCATTCTCTGCATCGAACACATGTCACTTCAATTTTAAATTCTAATCCAAACATTGTTGATTCAGAAAACTGCACTTCACTATGACACTGTTTGCAACACAACACATTTTGGAGTTCAGGAAATAGAATATTGATGTCAATAATTCTATTCTTGACTCCGGAGAGGCCTTCTGCTGCTGGAGTTTCAAGTTTTCGTCAAGATGTCGAAGGTCTTGGTTGTGCAGTTGAGTCTACTGCGTCACTGGGTCTAGTTCCTGTAAATGTTCTTGGTCACCTTTTACTTCGTCCACAGGAGTATTTCCTATCTAAATGAGTGTTAGGAAATCTGCCCTTGTTATCACTCACTGTTATAACTAAGTAATCTAAACTAAAAGCTAAACTAACTAAAATTTCTTACAACTACTCCAACCTTTTCACTTTAAAAAATTAAAATATAAATAACTTTAGAAGAAAAAAAGGTAAATAAACACTACTGAAAAAATGGTAAATAAACAAATAACTATAAATTTAACTATGTTTGCTCTGTGAAAAACATCTCACATTCAAGAACTTTCAAATATTTGAAAGCTGGTAAAACAGATTTGAAAGCACACTGATTCTAACCTTTATGTACTTTACAAAACAGGACTTCAGTCAGGAAGAAACGATGTATACATGGTCGGTAAATGGGGAGTTCAAATATTTTCGTCACAGCGATCGTCACGTTTTGGTTACAGAATCGCCGCCTAGACTGTTGCGAAGAGCGCGCGGCATTGAATTTCAACTAATGACTATATAGTTTCATGAAACACAGAATGAAACAAAAATCATCATTTATTGTTATACATAATTTACGAAATACGTATGTATGTTTAAGAGCGTATGTGTGTATGCGAGTGATATATCTTACTATATTATATAGTTGTTTTGAGCCGCTCTGGAATTTAGCCCCCCCTCGCCCCCCCCCCTCGCCACCCCTCACGAGCCCCCTCAGATCCCCCTCAGCCCCCCCTCAAAAGAACCAAGAAATGTTTCAAAAGTTTGGTTATTTTTATGCGTTTTGCACCCCCTCGCCCCCCCTCACCACCCCTCAGCGTCCTCTCAGGAGAAGGTGCTAGGTAGATGATCAGCTTCGTGGGTCGAGTGTGTGAAGGGTGGTGGTTAATAACTGTAGTAATAAGTGGACGGTGAAGGTATAGGTTGAGTAATGGTCGCGATTGAAGTCATAAGTGAAAGGTTTGGTTGTAAAAGTTATGGTTAGTATCATAAGTGGAATGTGTAGATTGTAATTGAAGTAGGAAGACATGATCAGAGATAGTGATAAGCGTAATCTGAACGTCATAGATGTAAAAGTTTGGTAGAGATTATGTGTGGAGGGTGGAGATCACGATTGTATTCATAAGTGGACGTTGTAAGGATAGTTGGAGAAGAACGAGATGATTGAATGCAATCGATGGATGGTGGAGATTCTCGGTATAAGGTAGATTGCAGAGCTAGAAATGGCAGGTGTTGAGTAGAAGCCATGTAGGATAATAAGTTGTTCGAAAGTGTATGGCTAGATATGATAGATGGAGGCTGAAAATCATGGGTGATAGGTGGAGGTCAGAAGTCACGATTGGAGTCATAAGTCGGAGAGGAAAGTGACGCGCGGAGTAGGAGAACTGGTTTGCCAGTAACAGATGGATAGTGGAGGTGCTAATTAGTCGGCACGCTTCATGGGTCGACATTATAGGTGGTGCGGTTTGAGGTGACGAGAAAAGATGCTAGGTGGTGCGTGGAATTCATATGTGGAGGTGATATGTGTAGGCAGAAAGTGTGAACATATTTGCAGATTATGCGTAAAAGGTGGTGGTTATGACTGTAGCACTGGAATGTGTGTGGTTCACGTAGATAGTGTAGGGGATAGGTGGAGTGTGGAAGTCACGATTGGAGTTATAAGTTGAAGGTATAAGTGATAAGTAGAAAACGAGGTCACAATTGCAGGGAGTAGGTGTTCGATAGATGCTACGAGTGAATGTTGTAAGTGGTGGTGAAAGTTGTGGGTGAAAGTTGTAAGTGGTAGGTCAATTAGCTAGAAGGACGGTGGACTTTATGGGGCGAGATAGAAAGTGGTGGTAACAGGAGAATAAGAATGTCATAGGTCGAGGTATAGGTAAAGATTGAAATATTCAGGGTCAAGGTTGTAGATGATCGGTAGTGGATAGAAATGAACGGTGAAGGTGACAGGTAGTTGGTAGACTTCATGGTTGGAAATGATCGTCAACAGGTTGTTTAGAGCTGGAAATGACAAGTGTTTAGGCGAAGCTATGGGTGTAAGTAATTGGTCAATGTTAGGAGTTATGATTAGACGTAATAGTGGGAGGCTAGAGGTCGTGATTGGAGGCGATAGATGGAAGGTGGAAATGATAGGTGGAGAGTCAAGAAGATAAGGTTGGTGTAATAAGTGGAGCGTTACGTAATAAATTGGGGTGATTGGTGGAGAACATACGCAGAGAATAATAATTTTAGTTGAAAGTCATAGGTAAAGGATAGATTTTATGATTTAATCGGCCTCATAGGTCGAGATTATAAGTGATGTGAACGAGGTGCTAATAGTTGAGAGATGGTGGAGTTTATGGGTAGATCTAGGTGGATGAAAAGGACATGGATCAAGGTGATAGGTAAAGGTTTGAAGTCTTGAGTAGAGCTGATATATAGGGGTTGTGTGTGGACGCTGGAGGAAAAAACTAGGGTCGAAGTGTCGAGGATGTAGATGATCGGTGGTAGATAAAGGTTGAATTGTAAAGATGACTGGTAGTTAATAGACTTCATGGTTAGATATCATCGTAGAGAAGATAGGGAGAGGTGGCAGATGGAGGGTGGAGCTGATAGGTGAGCTATTTTTGTAATAACCTTTTTCAGTATCATTTATATACCATGAATTTTATGACAGTAGGCAAATTTCAAGAATTATTATTATTATTATTGTTCTAAGAGTCAATAAAATATGCATATATTTAAAAATTGAGATTTGAAAATAAATATAACAACTGAAATAATGGGGGTTGGCGAGCGGAGCGAGCAGGGGGGTACCCCCCTAGTATACACACACACACACACACACACACACACACACACACACACACACACATACACATGCGCGCGAACATACACATATTCGCGCATAAATACATTCATACGCAAGGAAAAAGTTAAACATTCCTGTAATACGATATATGTATGTATATATATACATATATAGTCATAAAAATACTGTTTTTTACAATTACAATAAAAATATCTAGTTCTGACTGGATTTATTAAAAAAAAATGAAACTTTTCGATATATTGAATAAATAATTTTAATTACGCAAATTTGCGAGAAACCAGTCAAAATATTTATTTAGTATTTTGCTGGAAAATTTTTTTTCGAAAAACGTCTTTCGAGAGCATATTCTATGGTAAATTTCCTATCAAAGCAAATCATAAAAAAAACATCGACTTTTTCAAGTTTTAAAGGTGTTGGGTCCCCTTAATCTCAGCCGTCGATATATAAAGTATATAGGGGGCACTATATAGAGAGGGGTGGTGAGGGGGGGGGGGCAAATTCCAGCGCGGCTCAAAATAACTATACAATATAGTAATATATATATATATATATATATATATATATATATATATATATATGGGTGGTTCTCTGACAAATCGAGCGGTCGATTTTTTGACCCTATCGAAAAAAATTTTTAAAATGTTCCTAAGAGACACATGAGTATCCCTGAATTTTTTCAGATTTTTTGCATCAAGTATCTTCGAGTTACAGAGGGTCAAAGTTGATGAAATCACGTTTTTTTGCTTTTTCTGGCTACTTTCATTAATTTGTAGATCCTCAGGGAAGCATTTTTCACTATAGAGATATATAACATTTTTTTCTGCAAATTTTCTAAACTATTCAAAAAAAATATTTTTGATGTCGTATATATATGTTTTAAGAAAGTTATAAGTCATTTAAGTCTTAAAATCAAATTTTAGGAAAGTTCGATCATCCGGATCATAACCAAAAAATTCATGAAGATACCTTATTTCAATTCAAAAAAGTCTGCGAAAGACCCAGAATGTCAGAGGCCTTGGTTTCTCTGTAAAAAGTCATTATATCCGTTCATATATGAGAAAAATTTAGTTTTATTGCTATATAGAAGAATTTAACCAATTTTATCAATTACGTAAATTTTTTTATAATAATTTCAGTCATTAAAAAAATGATAAGGTTAGTGAAATGCTTCGATATAGCAATGAAACTAAATTTTTGTCATATATGAATGGATATAATGATTTTTTACAGAGAAACCAAGGCCTCTGACATTCTGGGTCTTTCGCAGACTTTTTTGAATTGAAATAAGGTATCTTCATGAATTTTTTGGTTATGATCCGGATGATCGAACTTTCCTAAAACTTGATTTTAAGACTTAAATGACTTATAACTTTCTTAAAACATATATATACGACATCAAAAATATTTTTTTTGAATAGTTTAGAAAATTTGCAGAAAAAAATGTTATATCTCTATAGTGAAAAATGCTTCCCTGAGGATCTACAAATTAACGAAAGTAGCCAGAAAAAGCAAAAAAACGTGATTTCATCAACTTTGACCCCCTGTAACTCGAAGATACTTGATGCAAAAAATCTGAAAAAATTCAGGGATACTCATGTGTCTCTTAGGAACATTTTAAAAATTTTTTTCGATAGGGTCAAAAAATCGACCGCTCGATTTGTCAGAGAACCACCCATATATATATATATACTAGGGGGTACCCCCCTGCTCGCTCCGCTCGCCAACCCCCATAGTGTTAAACATAGTTCTGACATCAATTGTATATAACTTAGATTAATATAATAACTTTGTTAAAAATAGTATTATAATATAAGTAAAAAATTTATTGTGTAAAGGTATTATTCAGTGTGTACGTAAATTTTACGTAAATATAATTTACGAAAAATATAGAATTTTTTTTTAAGTTTTTTTGTTCTATTGTTACCACACCACCTGTGAGGTAAATAGAAATGGCGCATTTTTTTTACAGTGGCTTGAGTTTGTTTTTTTTTAAAAATTGTCTGTAAGCTTTTTTGAGGCTTTTTCATTGTTGTGTTATCCTCTTTTATGTATATTGAACACAATTTTTTTATGAATAGTATACTATAGTATACATATCTGATGGCATCCTCCTACTGGCTCTGTTCATCAACCCCCATTATTTCATTTTTTAAGTTTGTATTATAGTAATGTATAAAAATAATTTGCAGCAACAATTTCAAGAATTAATTTTAAACTTTTACATTTACAAATCTTTTTTAAACATATACATAATTTATTGATAATTGATACTGAAAAAAGTTATTAAAAAAATAACTTATCTATCAGCTCCATTCTGTGTCTGTCATCTATCCCTATCTCTTTTCTTCGATGATCTCTAATCATGCAGTCTATTAACTAACTATCATCTTCACTATTTAGCTTTTATCTACCACCAATCATCTACATCCTTAGTACTTCGCCTCTAGTTTTTTCCTGCAGCTTCCAAATACAATTTCTATATATTATTGACCTAAGACCTTTCCATCCACTTACATTTACCCATAAACTCTACCATCTTTCAGTTATTAGTACCTTCACTCACATCACCTATAATTTCGATCCATACGACCGACCGTCTACCTAACACTTGGACTGTTAATCATGACCTATATAGTACACCTGTCTCTTTTACATCATCAACTTATTGTCATTATTACCATTATTTTCACATAATCTCAACCTATCACTTCTACCCATGACTTTCCGCTTTTGCCTATCATTTTTACCTAGAACTTTCCCATCAACCGGTATCCTCTACTTTTACTTTCTATGTATTGCTTTAAATCATAAAATCTATCGCTTCACGTTTTTTCTTACATCTCCACTTATTATTTTTACCCTTCTTCTACCTCTACCTATAAAGTCCAAGGTCGTCCTAGCTATTTGACTTACCACTTAGCACTTTCACTATCACTTAGCACCTTTACTTTTTACTATACTATACCTTTACTATACGTTTACTATACCTTTCACTTATGACTCTAATCGTGAATTTTATACTTCAACTATCTCTTGCACTATAAACCTGTTACATACTCCACTGCTACAGTCATGATCACCACCCTTTACGTATAATATGAACATATACTTATACTTTCTGCCTACGCTTATCAACTCTACACATGAATTCCACCTACCACCTAGCTTTTTGACTCATAATCTCAAACCACCCATAATTTTGTTACATAAAGCGTAACGATTAATTAGCACTATCACTGTCCATCTGTTACCTGTAATCCAGTTCTTCTACTAATTTATAATGTAATTATTAATTTATAATAATAATTTATTTTCAGGTTTTTAATCTCAAGATTAATTATTGTGTAAGTACTTACATAAAAAACGATATAATCAAAACTTGTTACTTATTAATAAATAATTTATAAATTAATTTATGTTTAAGTTTTCGTCCGTTTTCGTGTAAGTAACAACATAAAGAAAGGTATGAACAAATCACAATATATTTAAATAAATAAATTAATATAACATTTATAATATATTCCAGTTAAAAATATATTAATAATAATTTGTTTGTATTAAAAATGCAACCACTTATAAAAATTATTGGAGACGGTAATTGTTTATTTAGATGTTTTTCATATATAGTTTATAATACACAAAATTGTTATACAAATGTTAGATGTCATATTGTAAGGCATATTTACAATAACTGGAATCGTTATAAAGATTATGTTATAGGAAATTCGTACTATGCTAACATTTTTAATGCTAAACAATATTTCAATTATATGTCAAAAGACAGAATATATGGAAATGATATAGAAATTCAAGGGTTTACAGAAATATATAATATAAATGTTATTGTTTTTTCACAAATATTAGATGCAAGTTATAGTTTCGGTAATCACTTACCAAATATGCAATTAACTCTTTTATTAAGTGGAACAATTGATAATGGTCATTATGATATAATTAATTATAACATTATAGATATGCAAAGTATAAATAACATAAATTTAAAATTAAATTTAGATAAAAATGTTATAATTAATGAAAATAATAACAAATGTATTAATAATACAGATAATATTATTAGAATGGAAAAAGATAAAAATTGTTTATACAGATGTTTTTCATTTTTTTTTGTATAATACACAAAATTTACATATGACGATTCGATCAAATATTGTAAAATATGTATGTTGTAATTGGAATAATTATGAACACTTTATAATAGGAAATAATTATTATAAAAATATAAATAATGCTGAACAATATTATAAATACATGTCACAAAATATGATTTTAGGAACAGAACTAGAAATTGAATGTTTTTCAAAAATGTATAACATTTATATACAAATATTTTCAATAAATTCATCTCAAGTTTTTAAATTTGGAAATTTGTCAAAAGATTTAAAACTGGTTTTATTATTAAATGAAACAAAAGATTTTGAACATTATGATATATTAGAATATTATAATAAAGATATTAAACTTATATTAAAAAAATATAATGAAAAACATTGTAGAAATAAACGAAAAATATCAGATGAAAATAATGAAATGAATAAGAAGTTTAAAGTAGATAAAACTGAAGAAATTACTTCTAATTGTAATACAAATAATCAAAAGTTTGAATTAAATACATCTAGAGAAACTAACTCTGAATATAAAGCACAAAACATTATCGCATCTGATTTTGGTGACATGACTTATACATGTAAATATTGTTCAGCTACTTATTGGGTACAAGAAAATAAAAAAAGTTCTTGTTGTCATAATGGAAAGATATACTTATCACCTTTAAGTGAATATAATAACATTTTGAAAGATTTATTATTAAATGATAAAGATTTTAGAATATTAATTAGATATTATAACAGTCTATTTGCTTTTGCTTCTTTTAGTGCTAATGTGCAGCATATAAAAGAAAAAGCTATTTATAATTTAAAAATACAAGGCCAAGTATGTCATATTATACCTACTACATTATTACCAAAAGACAATGATCCATCTTGTGGACAGTTTTATATTTACGATGATAATATTGCAGTTGCAAAAAGATTGAAAACTAATAATAACTTAATTAAAAATCATTTAGAAACTTTAACACTATTACTTAAGACAAATCCTTATGCTAAACATTATAAATTTTTACATGAACTTTCATATATACAAGAAATTCCTGACTATAAATTATATTTTATACAAAAAAATGAAAAACATCAACATTGTTATAATAAACCATTAACTTCAGAATGTAGCGCTATAATTGTTTCTAAAACTGGAATTCCTGACAATTATGATATTTGCATCTATCCAAAATGTAACGATGAACAAATAACTCATACGTATATTAATAAATTGTCGCATCACGTAGATCCGATGGTTTTTCCATTATTGTTTCCATTAGGCGATTTAGGATGGAGTATTGGTTATAATAAAAAACCTGACTCTAAAAATGAAAAACTAACAATACTACAGTATTATTCATACAGAACAGCTTATAGGCCTAATTTTAATCCAATATTAAATTCAGGAAGATTAACACAACAATATTTTTTACATGCCTATATTATGGTAGAAAGTAATAGAATGAATTTTTTAAGAAATAATCAAAAACATTTACGGATTGAATGTTATCAAGGTTTATTAGATCATATAAATTTTAGTGCATCCAACGAAGCAAAAAATTATGAATCAAAAGAAAAATTAGGCAACCTCTTCATATTACCAGCTACTTATATCGGAAGTCCTAGGTATATGCAACAGCACTATCAGGATGCAATGGTAATCATGAGAAACAAAGGTCGACCTGACTTATTTATTACAATAACTTGTAATCCTAAATGGAAAGAACTTAAACGAATATTAAAAAAGTTTCCTACAGGTACTTCTCCAAATGATATACCAAATATTTCAGTTAGATTATTTTATGCAAAGTTTTTAAGTATTTTAAACGATATTACTAAAAAACAAATTTTTGGAAAAGTTATAGCTTACGTTTATACAATAGAATTTCAAAAAAGTGGTTTACCTCATGCGCATATGTTAGTAACTCTTCATCCACAAAATAAACTATTAACCCTGAAAGATATTGATAAATATATTTCGGCTGAGGTTCCATCTAATGATAGTAAATTACAAAAGTTAGTTTTGAAACATATGTTGCATGGACCACATAACAAAAATTCCCCATGTTATGTTAAAGACCAACAAATTTGCAAAAAAAAATTTCCAAAATCATTTCAAAAAGAAACAACTTTTCAAAATAATGGATATCCATTGTACAAAAGAGAAAATAATATTCAAAACAATCATTTTTATATAAAAAAAAATATAAGTCAAAACGTTCCTGTAGATAATTCTATGGTTGTACCATACAATAGTTTTTTATTACAAAAGTATAAATGTCATATTAATGTTGAATATTGTGCCACAGTTCGTAGCATAAAGTACATATATGATTATTTGCATAAAGGTAGTGATAGAGCATTTTGTAAACTAAAAAAAGTAAATAATAATAATGATCAAAATAATAAATTAGTGTATGATGAAATAACAGAATATTTAGATGGTAGATATATAAGTTGTATGGAAGCAGCATGGAGATTACAAGAATTTCCTGTCACAGGTAGAAATATTAAAGTTGAGCGTTTAGCTGTACATACAAAAGATAAACAAAAAATTGTTTACCAAGAACACAAAGAAAAACAAGCTTTAAATAATTGGAAAACTACTTTAGTTGCATGGTTTGAATTAAATAAAAAAGATGATTTTGCAAAAACTTTAAAATATGTTACTTTACCAGAATTTTATATATTTGATAAAGTTTCTAAAACTTGGAAAAAAAGGAAAAATAATAAGAAAGATAAAGCAATTGGACGAATGTGTGTTGTATCACCGAAAGATCCAGAACGATTCTTTTTAAAACTTATTTTAAACCATGCAAAAGGTCCGACTCGCTTTGAAGATTTGCTAATACATGAAAATATAAAATATGATACATATAAAGATACTGCTGTAGCTATGGGATTAATAGAAGATGATTCTCAAATTTTTAAAATCTTTGATGAAGCATGTAGTATAATGTTACCGAACCAATTAAGGAAATTTTTTTCATGGTTTTTATTATCTGAAAATATTCAAGGTAATACAATATGGAATCAATACAAAACTTATTTTATAGAGGATTTTAAAGAAAATAAAGAAAATAATGCTTTATTATATATAGAAAATACATTAAAATTAGAAAACAAATCTTGCAAAGATTTTGGATTACCAGTTCCAGATTACAATTTAAATATCAATGATCTTAAAATTAAAAGTAATACTGTATTTTATAGTAAAAATTTATTCAATAATATGTATTTACAATTAAATGATGATCAAAAAAATATTTTTAATGAATTAGTTTATTCAACTCATAAAACTTATTTTATTGACGGTCCTGGTGGTTCTGGTAAAACGTTTTTATACAAAACATTAATTTACTATTTTTTATCCCAAGAAAAAAATGTTTTATCAATGGCATGGACAGGTATAGCTTCTATTTTATTACCTAAAGGAATGACAAGTCACAGAACATTTAGATTACCACTTGATTTAAGTACTATTGAAACAGCATTTTTAAATTTAGAATCAGATAAAAAAAAATTAAGAACTGCTGATGTTATTATTTGGGACGAAGCTTCAATGATTCCAAAAAAAGCTTTAGAAATTGTAGATAATACTTTAAAAGATATTTGTAATAATGATTATCCTTTTGGTGGAAAATTAATTGTTTTAGGCGGTGATTTCAGACAAATTTTACCAGTGTTAAAATATGGTTTTAGAAGAACGGTAATTGAAGACACTATTAAATTTTCTAAACTATGGTCTTTATTTAAAATTTTAAAATTAACTAAAAATATACGATCAAAAGATGAAGAATTTTCAACATTTTTGTTAAAAATAGGAGATGGAAAAATTAATCCTTTTAGAATACCTACTTCTTGGAAAACTAATGATATTTGCTCAAAGATTTATAAAGACATTAACACTAACATACAAAATAATTGTGTTATTTTAGCTCCTCATAATGAAGATATTCATAACATAAATAATAAAATATTAAATTTTCTCACTGGAAACATAACAACATATTACAGTATAGATTACGCTACTCACAAAGGTGTAGATCAAACTGACGAAAATATTTATTTAAATTTTCCACCAGAAACATTAAATCAAATTCAAGAAGGTTTACCACCACATCAATTAAATTTAAAAGTTAATGCAATTACTATGTTAATAAGAAACTTAAGTATTAGCGATGGTTTATGTAATGGAACTCGTTTAAGAATTACAAAACTTTTTAAATATAATATTGAAGCAGAAATTTTAACAGGAGATCGAAGTGGTAATAAAGTCTATATACCTAGAATAACTTTAAATACGGGAGAATCGTCTTCATTACCTTTTATACTTTATAGAAAACAATTTCCTTTAATTTTAGCTTTTTCAATGACTATTAACAAATCACAAGGACAAAGTTTTGATTCTCTAGGAATTTTTATTAGAAGACCTTTGTTTTCACATGGTCAATTATATGTTGCTTTATCTAGATGTAAAACTCCGGAAAACCTTTACATACAAAATGAATTATCTAATGATGAAGAAATTGAAAATATTGTTTGGGATGAAATTTTTAATATTTAAATTATAAATATTTACATATTACTTTACAAATCATTTCATTAAATATATATTTTTACAGATATTATTAATTGAAAAGAATTAAAATAAAAATAATTATCAACAAAAATACAATTATCAACAATGGAATGGGACCCTAGAATTGGTATGTATATTGAAATTAATGACAATGAACATTTACAATATTTAGAAGAAATAAACCAAGAAATAGAAGATAATATAAATTAAGAAACAATGTACATAACTTATTTTCAAAAACTTAATAAAGAGTTAGATATTTATGAAATAAAACACTTAAATAATAAAATTAAAGGATATGAAGAAAATTATTACGAAAACGTAGTTAAAACATTTGATTCATTAGCAATAGTACCTAATAATATTTTATTAAAACTAAAAGATATTATTAGGTACAGAATACATAATTATAGTACTTGTTTTTTTGATCGTTTGAGAAAAAATAAAGATTTATATACAAACTATCTTCTAAATATTGCAAATATTATTTATCAAATTTTTAATATAGATTAATATACTACAAATTGTGACATATTTTTAAATACAATAATCAATACAAATCTATGCAAAATTTAATTAAGTAGCACTCACACGTATTTACAAATGTCTGTCCAACGTATTAAAATTTACGAATAAAATACATCAGACTATTGTATAAGACGCATGAGATAGTTACAAATAAGTTTAAAAATTCATGTATTTAAAAAGCATAAAATCAAATAAATTTATAAAAAATTTTATTACAGATTCCGCATGTACGCTCAAACATTTTTAATAATGTCTGTTCAAAGTATTAAAATTTACGAATAAAATACATTCAGACTTATTTAAATATGTATGAGACAATTAATTTAATAACAATCAATTACATACAAAAACAAATAAAATTAAAATTACAGTGGATTAGGCCTACAGGGGAAAACCACTCAAAAAAAACGCGCCATATCTATTTACCTCAATGGTGGTGTGGAAATAATAGAACTTTTATCTTCTTAAAATATATATATTTACTTTAATAATAGTGTATTAATAATAGAACTTTCATCTTTATATACTAACAAACAACGCTCTCATTACTACACGCTTACATATATGAACAACACATATGTAATAATGAGAGAAAGCTACATATTCTGCTTATGATACTTATGGATAACCACTACTTTTCAATTATTCTTCGACCCATGACAACCTACCTACCAACTTCTCTTGAGGGGGCGCAGAGGGGGGGTGAGGGGGGTTGAGGGGGGGGGGGGCGGAGGGGGGGCTAATGAGGGGCGACGAGGGGGGTGAGGGGGGCCGAGGGGGCGTGAGGGGTGGCGAGGGGGGGGGGGGTGAGGGGGCGTGAGGGGGGGCAAAAACGCCCAAAAATAACCAAACTTTTGAAACGTTTCTTGGTTATTTTGAGGGGGTGCTGAGGGGGCTAATGAGGGGGGGGGGTGAGGGTGGCCAAGGGGGGCCGAGGGGGGGTGAGGGGGGGAGAGGGGGGGCCAAATTGCGTCCAGGCTCAAAACAACTATATAATATAGTAAGATATATTACTATATATATTACTATATATATATATATATATATATATATATATATATATATTGCGACGTAACAATAATTATTGCTGCGTCGTGAACATTATTGCACGGCCAGCTGATTCACTCTCAGCGAGTTGACAGCTCCTGGTGCGGAGCCAGCACTCGGTGGCGCTCGCAGGAGTTGCCTCTGACTGATCGCGTGCGGCGCGCAGGATGTGAGATCTTGAGTCACACCTGCGCAGCGCGTCGGCGCTTGGGAGGGGGCATGGCAGGAAGCGAGATGGCGGCAGCGCGCACACAGTTACATGAATGCAGCTGTGTGTAGAGGGGAGAGCGCGAGTATGTGAGCGTGAGCGAGAGAGAGAGAGAGAGAGAGAGAGAGAGAGTCGGCGCGCGCGGGAGAGAGAAATATGGCGAGAGTGGGAGTCGAGCGTGTGCGAGATAGAGAGAGAGAGCGCGCTTGAGTAACAAACAGAGGGATATATCTGCGCGAAGTTGATGTCGTTTGGAACGTCCAGAGAGAGTTTGGGAACGCGTGACTGTGTCGCATCGTACTATGGTTAACGTTATGTTGACTTCAGTAAGTCATAACGGAGTATAGGGGGCTAGGAATCTTTGGTGATTCGATATATGTAGCTCTATGGTTTACTCGATGATGATAGAGGATTTTCGAATATCGCGCGCTTTATGGATTATCTATAGGTGGGCCACCGGATAGATATCGGCATAATTGATTGATTGATCGATATCCATAAAGGAGGCGCGAATTTGTATATTGAGGAAATACATGGAGGATGATAATCGAGTTCTAAGCCAATGAAGAATTAGAATTTGGAAAAGAGGGCGCTGGGGAAAATTCATAGATAAGGAAATAGATTAGTTGTAGGTCTGATAAACCAATAGGGGATCATTCTAGGAAAAAGGACTAATTGTGTAATTATGGAGGCCGGGTCTGCGTTTCCGTGAAGAAGGAGGCCGGGTGGGAAAACGCGGCATCCTTCCTCGATCGGAGCGTCGGCCTAGGCCATTCCGTCACTGGTGCTTGCCGCAGATAGTTGTTTTTTTCAGTAGTTGATTGCTTTTCTCTTTGGGAACGCCATTTTGGTCCGGTGCTCGAGTTTTCTTGGAGGAGTTTTGGAAAGAGTTTGTCGTCTCTCTTTGATTATTCTTTTCGACTAGAGTTCACGGTTGTGGAGGAAAGAATAGTAGAGGAATTGAGTCAATCATATTCATAGAGGAATTTGGTAATATTTTATTCTAAATATTTCTGATAATCATTGATTTATAGTGGAGAAGCAATGAAGTTACAGCGCGTTTTACAGCGGAGATTTCTTTTTATTTGTTTGCCTAATAAATAGAATCAATTGTGGAGGAAAGTTTCGCGATCCCGTTTTCAGCTACCACTGGAGTTCTGGATTTAGTTATATGGCCGCTTGCCCATGTGTTATTTAAACTCAATATTAACTGTTGAATCATTAATCGTGTATATAATACGAGAATATATTTGTGTTTATTTAATCCTAACTATCAGCGTTTTATATTGGTTTAAGGGGTTATGACAGGGTTAAAACCTGAAAAAAAAAGAAAAATGATTAGGGCTGTAAAAAATTAATATATGTAGGTGCTCTCAATACTACATTTTTCATTTAAAATATAAGTATTATACATCACTTTTATGCATAAAAATATGCATAAAGTGAGTATAACATTTAAAAACAATTAAAGGTATTTACTTACCAAAAGTCCTGATTTTCATCAATTTTCTTTACTTGCCGCAGGTTTCTGAAGGAACCGTACCATCAATCCTGGTGAATCAGACTGGAAAATCTTCCTTATAAGTCTGGTCACAAACTGAGCGGAAGGGATTTCTGAAAAACACAAAATAAATATAATTAATTATACATACATTGACAATATTAGTAATTATAGTGAATGTTACATATGTAAACATACGTAACGTTCACTTTGAACTTATCTTTTCCAATTCTGCTCCGCTCAATTTGTGAAGAAACCTATCCCGAAGATTTCTCTAAATTTTGAGCTCAATTGGTTCAACCGTTCCTGAGAAAACCTGCGGCAAGTGAATAAAAATCATGAAAAATCTAATTCTGAGTAAATGACATTTAAAGTTTTACTTAATATTTAATAAAATAAAGTATACTTACAAATAATTTTCAACATCTAGGGCAAATATAATTCAAAAGTAGCTGTCTGGGGATGATGACTGGAGAGACGTTTATTCAAAAAAGCTTCATTATGAAAGCTTATGTCCTCTGAAACACAAAATATGTAATAAGTGAAAAAAGGTTAAATATTAAATTCAGTAGTTTTTGAATTTTTTTATAATTCAAACTCAAATTATGCTAAATCATACAGACAAAATAAAAATTCTTAGAGCTTACTCTAAAATTCAACTTTAATTTTCAAACTTCGACAACTCTTATGTAGTCGAAATCATAAGTGCTGTATTCTATACATTTATTGAATTATGGAAATTAAAGATCCTGATAACACTTATATAGACAAAATACTAGTAGCTTTACGGCATACTCTTAAGACGTGTTGATATCATAATAGTCAGATCAACAAATAATATATCTTCTTTCCTCTTGTGAATAAGTGATCGAACACAAATACTGGAAGAATATGTGATACTTATAGTACAAGTTGGAAAACAGATAATTATGTTAGAATGAACGTCTTCTTTTACCTATTCAATGAGTTAACCACAACCACTCAAATCATGATGCTTATGCATTAAGCAAAAAATCCGAAACTCTCATGTATGAAAATATGAACGTGTAACCATCTTCGCGTTAAGGGTCTGTTGGACAGATTACCATTTCTTTAGTGTCACTTCTCCTTCGATTATGTATACCTTCGATTTGACATAAATTTTCATTTTAATTTTAAGAAAAGAAAGTTATGATATCAATAAATAAATTGGCAAGTTTTATGTTATAAAAAGTAATTGTTTTCAAATAAATAAATAACCGATTAAATTGAGGAAGGATTATAAATATATGTATTCATATAAACACTCAATCAAATTGCAGTATGTGAACAGGTGGATAGCCTATGAAAAGGTACAGTCGGGTACAATTAAAACTTTGAATAATTGCGACTGCTGCCACGTTCTGTACATGTAATAGAATGGTATGATGTTCTTACATGACATTATCACATGACAAATGTGCCCATAATATGTAGTAATATCATGTATGTTTAAAATTATTATGTAATTTAACAAGATTGTTTCGCATCATGAAAACTTTTTCATTTATTTATGGAAGCTGCGAGCGGATGTACAATCTACTCTACTTAGTAATTCAGTAATTGTATTGCTATTCTTATTTCATTAAAAATCTATGTCCATATATATGAGATTTAAATTCTGTTGATTTACATACATTTAAAAAAAATAGGAACAAATTCTATCATGTCGAACGCAATTTTTTGACGGAAAAACTTGCCGCCCCGTCCTATCGTAGATAACGATGTATACCATCTTTAAATTATGCAAAGTTAACCAAATTAATTTGTTAATGAAACACCGTTAAAAAATCTCTGAATCGATTTTTCATTCTATATGTATTTATTACTGTCCTAGACTAATTTTTGAAGAATTCAAACTCAATCTTGCAATAATTCTAAGCTCAATTTTTGGTTATTTGTATATATGTTTTACAAACCTCTGTTAGTATTATCGGAAGATTGCAGGAAGTTCATTAAAAATAATTGTGACTATTATTACATATTAAAAAAATGTTATAAAATAAATTTCTATGACTCAAGTTGGAAAATAAATCAAGTTGAAAAATTTTAAATTAATATTTATGTAGTTTACAGCTTTTAGTTTTAAATCTTTACTTAATTAAAATCTTTACTTAAGTAAAAAATGGAATTCCATTGTTTATTATTATTTGAGGCCATTGGTCTCACAGTTTAATATAATGATTTGAGTAGTACCCATTATAGGATAATAGGACGATAAATTAACTATATTAAAAATTTTATGATATTGTTAATTATACTGACATTTAGTGGTTCATCGATTATTTATGATAGGACGAGGCGGCAAGTTTTTCCGTCAAAAAATTGCGTTCTACATAATAGAATTTGTTCCTGTTTTTTTTAAATGTATGTAAATAAACGAATTTAAATCTCATATATAATTGTATATAATCGTCCTGGACATAGATTTTTAATGAAATAAGGATAGCAATACAATTACTGAATTACTAAGTAGAGTAGATTGTACATCCGCTCGTAGCTTCCATAAATAAATGAAAAAGTTTTCATGATGCGAAACAATCTTGTTAAATTACATAATAATTTTAAACAAACATGATATTACTATATATTATGGGCACATTTGTCATGTGATAATGTCATGTAAGAACATCATACCATTCTATTACATGTACAGAACGTGGCAGCAGTCGCAATTATTCAAAGTTTTAATTGTACCCGACTGTACCTTTTCATAGGCTATCCACCTGTTCACATGCTGCAATTTGATTGAGTATTTATATGAATACATATATTTATAATCCTTCCTCAATTTAATCGGTTATTTATTTATTTGAAAACAATTACTTTTTATAACATAAAACTTGCCAATTTATTTATTGATATCATAACTTTCTTTTCTTAAAATTAAAATGAGAATTTATGTCAAATCGAAGGTATACATAATCGAAGGAGAAGTGACACTAAAGAAATGGTAATCTGTCCAACAGACCCTTAACGCGAAGATGGTTACACGTTCATATTTTCATAGATGAGAGTTTCGGATTTTTTGCTTAATGCATAAGCATCATGATTTGAGTGGTTGTGGTTAACTCATTGAATAGGTAAAAGAAGACGTTCATTCTAACATAATTATCTGTTTTCCAACTTGAACTATAAGTATCAGATATTCTTCCAGTATTTGTGTTCGATCACTTATTCACAAGAGGAAAGAAGATATATTATTTGTTGATCTGACGATTATAATATCAACACGTCTTAAGAGTATGCAGTAAAGCTACTAGTATTTTGTCTATATAAGTGTCATCAAGATCTTTAATTTCCATAATTCAATAAATGTATAGAATATAGCACTTATAATTTCGACTACATAAGAATTGTAGTTGAATTTTAGAGTAAGCTCTAAGAATTTTTATTTTGTCTGTATGAATGTTAATAAAAGTTTTGTTTTTTCTGCATAAGTGTTATTAACAGTTTTTTTTTATATTAAGGTTATCAAGAGTTGTAAAATTAATCTTTAATTTTTACATGAAGAAACGACCTTATACTTGCCAGCCTTTTACCTTGAAAAGGTTTGTTTGGGGGGGGGGAGAGATTTCACTACTTTTAAAAGGTATATAATATGTAAATTACAAAGAATAGTTAACATCAACTAAATAAGTAATAAATTTAAAATATTAATGTACATTTGCTCATGGATTATTGTAAGAATAATAATAATTATTTTTTAGACACTATCTGTAGAGTGAATAGTTTTTTTAGATCATTATTATTCTCTAAGAAATCTATCTTTTCCACACCATCCTCGAGGTAAATAGAATAGCGCGTTTTTTTTCCTTTATTGACACTAAATTTTATGTTAAGTTCCATAATGATTTGTTTCGCAAATATACATCAAAGAAATCTGTACATCTAAAATTATTGCTAATTAATTAACTGATAACTGCTTTCTTGAAAGCATTTGTACGTTACGTATACTATTGTCATGCAGAACATGAGTGATATAGAATTTTAATATTTATACAAGTTTACATCGTATCCTTCACAATTGTTTAATCTATATTATAGAATAATGAAAATAATATTTAGAATAAAAAGAAGTATATGTAAGTTAGTTTCCAATATCCCTATGATTCTTTATGATAGACGTATTATCATTTTTAATGCAACCCACCTAATTCGGTAAACGTTTAGAAAACTGTAATCGAATTTAAACTTTATGAAGAGTTGTAAAAAATAGTGTCAGTAAAGTTGTGGTATCCCCTGTATGACTTTCACATAAATACTTACACGGTTGACATCATAAATTAAGTGTCTAAATTTTCAGGTAGGTCTCCCTAAAAATCATCTAGACCATATTTGAGCTGTTTAATATTGAATACTATAAAAACTTTCGTCGATACTAAAAAATGAAAATTTCACTAGCTTGTCATGTCAAAAGAATTCTTTCCTTGTAAAATCTGATAACTGTATGCCTTCATAAGTTCTCGTTACCGTATACTAAACAAAAAAAAAATGAGCTGTCTCGGGACAGCTGACAGATGTGAAACATCGAATTTGATAATAATTGAAAGAAGTTTATTATCGAATTTGCTAATGATTGAAAGAAGTTTGTCATCGAATTTGATAATGATACAAAGAAGTTTATCGAAAATGAAAAAAATTAAACAGAAATAAATGTTTATTCGCAGCACGAATTAAAGTTTATTCGCACGAATTAAAATTTATTCGCACGAATTAAAGTTTATTCGCACGAAAAAATTAAAATTAAAATTTTGTAAGTGCATTTGCAAATTTATAGCTCTATCCTTCTCTCATTAGTAGAAAATTTGGTCCGGTCATTTGTGTAGTATAAGCGCACGCACTTAACGTGACATATACACACAGCCGCATATATACACAGATATACTATACAATACACTCGCAGACACATACATTCTCCCTCTCTAGTCTCTTAGAGAAAAGCCTTGAAGAAAGTGAGTAGAGGGGGAAGGGAAAATCAGCCTGCCGCCGAACGGCCGAGGTGGGCCGAGGTGGGGTTAAAAATGCAAATTGACGAAAATTACATATGTTCATGAATTCACAAATTTTGCAGCGATTAAAATAAAGTTCGAATTGCGAAAATCGGATAATTCTAAGTCTTATAACTTTAAAGAAAGGATAAAATACATGTTCAGCAATCATTAAAATAATATTTTATTATACTGTTGTATTATTATTAAAAATTATTTCCAACAGTATTATAATGTACGAAAATTTTATTTAATTATTTATTTTTTTCTGTTACATTACATTACATTTTATAAAGTATAAATACAAATAGCGTTATTTTAAAAGCAAAAAAGTATAGTTTGAAATTGACTTTTTGGATTCTTGTTATGTGTATCGTTGCTCACAAATAAAATAATTGATTAAATTTGTGTCCCTAAATTCCTAATTGACAATCGCGATTAATAATGTTGATATTATTATCGATTTAGAATAAATTATAAATTTTTATTGACTTAATATTTAATTACTTTTTCATCTGATATAATACTGTTGGGAAAAATACAACAATATTAGAAAATATTATTTTAATGATTGCTGAAAATGTATTTTATCCTTTCTTTAAAGTTATAAGACTTAGAATTATCCGATTTTCGCAATTCGAACTTTGTTTTAATCGCTGCAAAATTTGTGAATTCATGAAAATATGTGATTTTCGTAAATTTGCATTTTTAAAAAATTTGAATTTTGCTTGCATCAAAGCTGACGGTCATTAAGGGGATTAGCGCGCGGGCCTCAATCTAGGCGATGGTCAGGTACGCGATCGAGGGCTCGGTGCGCAGGAAAGGGAAAACTGCACCGAGGCTCGAATCTCCGCTCGAGACTCCGAACTTTTTTTGTAGTAGTTTTTATAAGTCTCACCCCAGCCCCCTTGCCCTCTTACTTTTCGTGACATCTGGGAGTGCGTATTTTTCTCGAAGCAGTTTGTCCGCATTTTGGCTTACGAAAACCCCGTTCTCTGTCAATCTCTCTAGTCATCTCTGGTGCAATGCGACAGCGATTCGTCTGGATTCGTGTAGTAAGAGTATGTATATCTATATATACGCGCACTTCCTTGCATATTGCGCTCCCAATGTAGATACTCTCATAGAGAGTCGAAGGGGAAGCCTGCTAGAAGCCACAGCCGTGAAGAGAGGACTCGGTACGCAACAAGCATGCTGTATGCGTAGGCGGAGTGGGGGGTTAGAACGTTTCGCCAGATGTTGGGATTTTTTTGGTCGGAATTTTCTTTTGTTTTCAAGTACGGTTTCACTCCTCGAGGCGCGCCTATAGATGTTTCACATCAAAAATGCTTTACCCTTGAGAAAAGCTCGTTACATCTGGAATCTGAGTGAACTTGCTCTCTCCAAATTGCGAACAAATTCTAAACCACTTGCCTTCTGAACTTATAGAATAATTATAAATAGGAAAACATCCACTGCAAATCTGTAAAAACTTTCAATGATAAATAAATGATGCAAACACAACACTTTCACTAGCTTGTCACATAACAAGAAAATTCTGTATAATCTTATAGTTGAATAATGCCTTCCAGTAAAACCTGAAAAAGTCTAATTACATCTGGAATCTGAGTGTACTTGCTCTCTCAAAATTGGGTGAAAATTCTAAATCACTTGTCTTCTGAACTTATGCAATAATTATAAATCTTGTAAAAATATTTTGCACATCACTAGCTTCTCACAGGAATATAACATGACAGTTGCGTAACTTCTTAATAAAAATAGAAAAACATGCACTGCAAATACTAAAAACTTTCTTCGATACTAAAAAATGAAAATTTCACCAGCTTGTCATGTCACAAGAATTCTTCGCTTGTAAAATTGTATGCCTTCGCAAGTTCTCTTTATACCGTATACGAAGTGAAACATGCTTTTCCATTAAGAAAAGTCTCGTTACATCTGGAACCACTTGTCTTCTGAACTTATAGAAAAATAACAAAACTTTCAATGATACTTAAATAAACACAACACTTTCACTAACTTCTCACTTACCAAGAAAATTGTTTATAATCTGATAGTTGTATGCCTTCCAGTAAAACCTGAAAAATAAAAGAGAACATTTTAACAAAGAATCAGTTTACAAAATCTTTCATTATATTATGTACGAAAAAAAGTAAAACTAAGTACTTATCTAATTCTAGCCTTTTCGTTATGTTTGTGAGATGTCTTAACATAACCACGCCTCTTGATGTGTTTGAAAATAAAATCACTTCACTATTAATTTATTGTATCATCATGTGTTAATGTATATATGAGATACTTTTTCTTTTCTTTAACACTACGTGTGTATTGTACATAGAAAACATTAAAATTAAAATGTAAATACACCGTATGAGCCAGCTGATCCGCTCGTCTGCATATATAAACTGCACAGATACAATACACATTAATATAGAATATACGTAGAGCTGATGTCACGATGACGTAGTCCGCGGAGAACATTTGTTCCGACGGGAGAAGAATTTTTGATTAGAAGAATTCGGGACCTCGAACTCTCACTTCACAAAATCTTTTGATAGAAGCCATTTCGCAAAATATGATCCTGAAGTGATTTTGTTCGTTTTATCCCAAGCTTTCATTTGAGTGCTCATAAGTGAGAATTAAAGCTCTTATTGCGAAGAAAATCGTACACCAAGGTTCCAAGAGGGCCAATTTAAAGTATATTTGGTCTTGCTAGCGCCCGACGGCGGCGTGCGTACGAAAGTACCTTATACTTGCCATCGTGGCGCTACCGCGCCCCTTGATTTTTGTGAAAAATTATTCAACATACTTTGAGTTAACGTATTCTTAATAAATATTTTATAAAAAATTCTAAATATTTAAAAATATACTTACAACTGCTGTTTCTCATCCATGTAGCAAAAGAGCAGAAGAAATGAACACTAGAAGCTAAAAAGTTTTTGTCCAGATGTGATTGATAAAAAGTAGGTCAGAGAACAGCTGATCAGCTGTTGAGCTATCAGCAAGCCAGCAGACTCAAGCAGACTAAACTATCACTAATGCACATGGTTATGAAAAAAAAAGAAAACTGGAAAACTCTCAGCTCTGCTCTGACCAAATTTTCATTTCATTTTGTAATGTGTGTATTAGGGTGACACAAAAATGCACGTGAGTGCCAAATCCCATTTGCCATAACATTAACCGATAGTCCAGAAGCCGACGAGGCCGACCGAGTTTTTATTTTTTTGATTGAACCATTTTTCGAGTAGCCACATTCATTTTAAAGTTTGTAATCTAAAATAGCGTAGGGTAAGCAGGTGTTCATACGTTTTTGATGATAACTTACAAACTATTAATGCTATTTCACATTAGCCTTCAGTAATCTTCTTACAGCATAATTACCAATCGATTGGAAAAAGTTTGGTCCAAAAATAATAATAATTAAGAAAGTGAACAGGTGCCGATTTGCTCTAAAATGCTTGATGTTTGGAGGCTTTTTAAGGTCCGTTCCGTTGCTGCTAGAGCCTTCAAATTTAAACACAGTAACCTCACATTCATGTAAAAGTGATTTCCGAAAAAAATTTTCAGAAAAAGTATTTAGAATGGCGAGTACAATCAAATGAAAGTAACGGCTTCAGTTTAAAAATATAGGTGAAAGTAGTAAATTTTTTTTGAGGATAAGCTGACATGATACTTCTAGTGACCCTTGCTGCCTGAAGCGCAGAGACGCGACACATGTTCGACGGCCGTGGATCTTGGCTGTATGTATACTCCAGGTATACTCGTACAGTACTGCTTACTCAGTGGAACACAACTAGCGGCGCTGCGACTCTCCCTCTTCCTCTGTTTGATTTCTCTCTTTCCGAAAAGACTAAGTTGAGCACCCGTACTACGCAGTGATGAAATTTGGAAGGAAAGGAAAGAGGGAAAGTTGTAGCAAAAAAAGGTAGCTGCGGAGGTAAATTCGAACCCTCGGTCGAGCCAGATGTCGGAGGTACCTAGAGAGACCCGCATACCCTACCATAAATCGTACTAATACTGTGTATTGTTCTGTTTATCTCCTCATTAATTTTTTCAGTTACTTTGCACCTCGCTTTGCACAGAAATTTAGTAAACTTTAAAATGAATGTGGCAACTCGAAAAATGGTTCAATCAAAAAAATAAAAACTCGGTCGGCCTCGTCGGCTTCTGGACTATCGGTTACGCTTATGGCAAATGGGATTTGGCACTCAAGTGCATTTTTGTGTCACCCTAGTGTGTATTGTCTATGTTGGATGAAAAGTGATATGAAGCTTGTAGTGAATGCTCGTTTCAGTGTTTGGTTAGGAGTGAGAAGTATAGGGGTTATTTGTGTAAATGTTTAGTGTGCCCCAGCTGAGTAGGAATCATCATCCGGATTATTCCTTTTCCTCTTAGCTTTTCGGGCTTCTAGTGTAGATTCCATTGCTCTCTTGTCTGACCAGAAAAGCCGTTGTTCGTCTGCACTCTTGGCCCAGTCTACTGCAAAAGATCCCGGATGCACATTGAAATTCTTCATCACTTGAAGTACTCCAGCTTTGCCATCATTGAAGGAAGCAACAGCAATGAAAATTCCAACCTCCAATACTGTGAGGCCGTTGAATGTTTCCTTGGGGATGAGTTTCCAGATGGACTGGTTGAAGCTTTCGTTGCTGTTCTGGGTGAAGCCTCCAATGCATCTCTCCAGCTGGTCTGCTTGCGTCAAGTCCTTGTAAATTGGCTTGATTGCCTCCATAATTGCCATAGGAATCGTGTCTCGATGTTGGAAATTCTTCAGTTGTCCCTTGGCTTTGGCTGCTTGCCATTTACACCAACTGTCTGATCCCACTGGACAAAGGTGGTGTCTCGGCTCTTTATCCGTTGAAGATTTGTGATGGAATGTTGCTCAGATGGCATTGGACATTTCCTCAACAGAATGATGATGGCTTGGGATGGCATTGCCATAATATGTTGTAAGTTGATCAATTCTTTGAGCTGTCGGACGGATCTTTCCACCTATCCCTGCACCATCAGACAGTTTTTGGCCAGCCAAAGTTTTCTTCAGATTTCTCAGTCTGGTTCCCATTCTCTTCTGCACGTGTCCAACACATTCCTTCTTGATGATGAAAAAATCTTCTCCATATGGCTTGGCATCACAGAGGGCCTTCTATACTTTTGTGTCGCCATCTCCTATGTAGCTCTTGTATTTGATACCGTGTAATGCCTCTGATCATTTGAACATTTCCACAATACCGTCTACTTCCATTTTTCCAGAACTTCCCTGATGATTGGCGGAGCACTGGTCTTGATGTGCTTCACACCACTCTCTGTATTCTTCGGTGTCCTCCTCTTGATGTGATTCACAAGCCTTACAAAATGCTTGTTTCGGTGCCACATCAATCACTTTGCCATTGTCGTTCTGGATCAATGTTGATACTCCTTGAAGGGAAGAAAATCCTCGTTTCCTCCAAGATCCATCACCGGAAACCATATCACAACAATTCTCCTGAGTCTCATCTGTATTACATTTTTCTTGCATAGCTGCTTTCATTGACTCGGTAGCTACTCTTTGACTCGAAATTTTTAACTCATGATTGATAGTTCCAAAATGACTGAGCAACTGGTGGTAAAAAATCCATGATACCACAAAAGGTGTTTAAACCAATGTGTTCATGGCCCAGAGCTCTCATTGCTAAAACTACTTGCTTATTGATTTCAAAGACATTACGCTTTTGACCAATTTGCCTACATGAGTCAATGGATTCAGCTTTACAGCAATTATTACAAGTCATAGATAGTTTGCTACCCAGGCCTCTGATATCAACTTCATTAAAAGTGATATCTTCGCCACAGTTTTTGCAAGCCAGAAATTCTTGTAATCCAGGCAAAAGTATAGAAATGTCAAAAATTCTATATTGTATAGATCCAGCTTCTATATACTCTGATGTTAATTTCTGTCTTGATCTGGATACTGGAATTTCTGGCTGTGCAAACTGCGTAGCTGCTGTACATGATGTTAATGGTTGCGTAGTTGTTCTTGTTGGAGATCTTGCACTGGATGTCGATGGAACTGGCATTTCTCTCTCTGGTGGTCCAGGTGCAGTAGACGATGAAGGATGTGCTTCCGATGGTGCTTCATTTCTTAAAGATGGGATGGTCGTTGACGATGGTTCACTTCTGTATAACCTCCTTTGCCTCCTCTTCTTTCTTCCAAACCTACGCTTTCCTTGTGCAGATGAGCCTGGCTTTCTGTTTCTTGAGCCAGTCATCTTATTGTTTTTTATAATCCTGATATTTCACAACACAATAATACACTCACAATAACACAATAATAACCTAGATTTTAAACTAAATAAAATATTTGTGCAATTTTCAGTTGAAATTAGTAGTTTAAAACTAAAATCTTAACTGAAAAATTGAACTGAATATTATTTAGTTAAACAATCACTGTTTATCATTTAACAGCGAGTTTGACAACCTGCTAGTGCTATGGTAAAACAGGATTCTAGTTAGAGTGTTATTTGCTGTAGATACCATTTACCTCGGCCGATAACCGCCAAATTTAAAATTTTTTCCAATGCGTCGTATAGTGAAAGGCATATATATATATATATATATATATATATATATAAAGGTATATATATCAAGGTATGTGTATATAACCCCCCCCCCAAAAAAAACCTTTTCAAGGTAAAAGGCTGGCAAGTATAAGGTCGTTTCTTCATGTAAAACTTGAAGATTAATTTTGCAACTCTTGATATCTCAATGTCACAAAAATTCTAAGTGTTTTCTCTATCTATACAGTTATTTTATTATATTAATCAAAGTTAATTTTTAAACTCTCGATATCCCTTATGTGGTGAAAATTCAGAGTGCTTATTCTTAAAGTCTATTTTCATTATATAAATTAAAGTCAAACTTTCAATAATAATGTAAATAATATTCTAGCAGGTTTATTGTGTACGTTTATTACTTTTCCCTTAGTAAAGGTTGATAAGAAATGTGATTATAATGCAATGATTAAAAAGGTATTCTAATTAGTTCAACAAATAATTATGTTAATATATGTGTCTTCTTTTACCTCGTAAATGAGTGAATCACAGACACTAAAAAAACATGATGCTTATACATGAAACTGAATAACTTGAAATTTTCATCTATCTATATCAATATGAATGCGTAAACATCTTTGCTTGAAGGATCTGTTGGACAGACTACCATTTCTTTAGTGTTTCTTCTCTATACCTTCGATTTTACATAAATTTCAATTTTAATATAGCAAAAGAAAGTTATGATATCAATAAAGAAATTGGCAAGTTTTTGTTATAAGAAGCAATTGAGTTGATATAAATAAATAATTGTTTAAATCGGAGAAGGATTATAAATATATATGTATTCATCATTATAAACACTCGACCAAATTGTGACATGTGAAAAGGTGGATAGCCTGTGAAAAGATACTGTCGGTAGAATTGTCGGAATAACTGCGATTGCCGCCACATCCTGCGCATTCCAGCTGACGTTTAATGACTGATCACTCTTACGCCGTATTTAGTGTGGGAGGTTAGGTCACCGTACTTCCGGTAAATAGAGCGTTCCGTGACCGGTCACAAACATGCGCAAAGCATAGCACTAATTCGATATTATTCAAAGTTCAATAGTATCCGAGTGTACATATAGGAATGATGTTCTTACATGACATTATCACATGAAAAATGTGCCCATAATATATTACAGGATTGTTTCGCATTATGAAAACTTTTTCGATTATTTATGGAAGCAACGAGCGGATGTACAATCTACTCTATTTAGTAATTCAGTAAATTTCTATCCTTATTTCATGAAAAATCTGTGTCCAAGACGATCATTTGCAATTAAATATAAGATTTAATTCATACAAAAAATCGATCCCACATTTAAAAAAAACAGTAACAAATTCTAGCATGTAGAACGCAATTTTTTTTATGGAAAAACTTGCCGTCCCGTCCTATCATAGATAATAGATGAACTACTAAATGTCAGTGTAATCAACAATCTCATAAAATTTTTAATATACTTATAATATATGTTTATATATAATATAATAATATGTTAAACTGTGAGAACGATAGCCTCAAATAAAAATTGTAGTTCTATTTTCTTTATTAAGTATGGATATAAAACTAAAATATAAACATAAATGTTAATTTAATATTTTTTAGCTTGATTGATTTCCGAACTTTAATCATAGAAATTTATTTTATAACATTTTTGTAATACGTAATAATAATTATTTTTATTGAACATCTTGTAACCATTCGATAATAATAACATACGTTTGTGAAACATACATACAAATACAAATAACCAAAAATTGTGTTTACAATGATTACAAGATGAAGTTTGAATTCTTCAAAAATTGGTTAAGAATAGTAGTAAATACATATAGAATGAAAAATCCGATACGAGATTTTCTAACCGTGTTTTGTTAACAACAAATTACTTTGGATAACCATGCACAATTTTAAGATAGTACCCATCGGTATCTATGATAGGACGGGACGGCAAGTTTTTCCATAAAAAAAATTGCGTTCTACATGCTAGAATTTGTTACTGTTTTTTTTAAATGTGGGATCGATTTTTTGTATGAATTAAATCTTATATTTAATTGCAAATGATCGTCTTGGACATAGATTTTTCATGAAATAAGGATAGAAATTTACTGAATTACTAAGTAGAGTAGATTGTACATCCGCTCGTTGCTTCCATAAATAATCGAAAAAGTTTTCATAATGCGAAACAATCCTGTAATATATTATGGGCACATTTTTAATGTGATAATGTCATGTCAGAACATCATTCCTATATGTACACTCGGATACTATTGAACTTTGAATAATATCGAATTAGTGCTATGCTTTGCGCATGTTTGTGACCGGTCACGGAACGCTCTATTTACCGGAAGTACGGTGACCTAACCTCCCACACTAAATACGGCGTAAGAGTGATCAGTCATTAAATGTCAGCTGGAATGCGCAGGACGTGGCGGCAATCGCAGTTATTCCGACAATTCTACCGACAGTATCTTTTCACAGGCTATCCACCTTTTCACATGTCACAATTTGGTCGAGTGTTTATAATGATGAATACATATATATTTATAATCCTTCTCCGATTTAAACAATTATTTATTTATATCAACTCAATTGCTTCTTATAACAAAAACTTGCCAATTTCTTTATTGATATCATAACTTTCTTTTGCTATATTAAAATTGAAATTTATGTAAAATCGAAGGTATAGAGAAGAAACACTAAAGAAATGGTAGTCTGTCCAACAGATCCTTCAAGCAAAGATGTTTACGCATTCATATTGATATAGATAGATGAAAATTTCAAGTTATTCAGTTTCATGTATAAGCATCATGTTTTTTTAGTGTCTGTGATTCACTCATTTACGAGGTAAAAGAAGACACATATATTAACATAATTATTGGTTGAACTAATTAGAATACCTTTTTAATCATTGCATTATAATCACATTTCTTATCAACCTTTACTAAGGGAAAAGTAACAAACGTATACAGTAAACCTGCTAGAATATTATTTACATTATTATTGAAAGTTTGACTTTAATTTATGTAATGAAAATAGACTTTAAGAATAAGCACTCTGAATTTTCACCACATAAGGGATATCGAGAGTTTAAAAATTAACTTTGATTAATATAATAAAATAACTGTATAGATAGAGAAAACACTTAGAATTTTTGTGACATTGAGATATCAAGAGTTGCAAAATTAATCTTCAAGTTTTACATGAAGAAACGACCTTATACTTGCCAGCCTTTTACCTTGAAAAGGTTTTTTTTTGGGGGGGGGGGAGATTTCACTACTTTTAGAAAGTATGTAATACCTAAATTACAAAGAACAGTTAACATCAACTGAATAAGTTATAAATTTAAAAATTAATGTGTATATGCTCACTGAAGATGGCCGCGGCAGTGCTACTAGTATTTGTCACTAGCGCCCTAGTTTTAAAAGTGTGTGCGCGTGCTCAGTCTGTGGCGTCGGTAAGTCGCTCTGTAGTCCTGGGGTTATCGACGTTACGTCTGCTATACCGTCAGTGTTTAACCTCTCGCGTGATTAACTTTGTCGCTGCTAAAGTATTTTAAAATTGTTGCTACGGGATCGAAACTCGTACTCAGGAGCAACTATGGATAGTCAGCTACTCCGAGGAGTGATTTCTTTTGGGACTTGTACACTGTGGTGATGGGAAACTTGTGCTTTCCCTTGGTCGATCATTGCTGTTTGGAATCAGATAAGTTATTTTTTTTTATTTAAATTATTCAGACTTTTTGTTGATTTAAAGCACCGGTGCTTTGTTAAAAGAATTTTGTCTTTTTGTTTTCAGGTCACTTGGTCAATGCTGCTTCGAAATTTGTGTATTACGTCTTAAGAAGATTTTGACGTCTCCCCTGGAATGGCATGCCAAAGCTAGTGCACAAGTTTTCGCTAAAGTTTTTTGTAGTGAGAAGTACAACAGTGTTGTAGAGTGTTTTAATAAACATATTTAATTAATTTACATGACTTGACTAGTGCTTTTGACTTTTTGTAGTTTTTAAATTATGTATATGTGTGAATAAGTATAAATCACTATGGTGTTTTTCAATAATTATTGTGTGAATTTGTGGATCTCAAGTGTGATTTGTCGAGAACAAGCAAAAAATGGTATATTTATTTTCACTTTTTTTCCTACACATAATAATTTAATAATAATTCACATGATAATATAATTCACATAATCTAATGTTAAAGTGTTTTGTGTTGTTTGGTTCTGTTTCCCTGGATTTGAATGGACTTATTGGTGTATGTTTCTGTCAGACCTATCTGATTGAGTTCGTCTTTTGGAACAAAGGCCGCCTCTTTCAGATTGCTCTTCCTGGGTTCGACTAAGTTTTGATGTGTAAATAGTGAGTCTCAATAATTGTGCACATTGAATTTAGTTTGTGTGTTGGCTTAATTATTTGTTTTATTGCCTATGGAATTGATAATGACTTTTGCCGACGAAGTTTTGCTTGTGCATGAATAGAGGAATACTTATGAACTCAATGCTTCGTGCAAGTGCGTTGCTTTAATTTTTTTAAATTATAGTTTGAAAGTTTTATTTGTGGGTCCAATATGGGATATTAATAATGCTTTTGGGGTGCCTGTCTATTAAGTTAACTATTTGCTTGTTTTGTTATTTGACAGACTCCTATGCTAAACTACTCTGTGGTACGTTAAACTATTTATATTGAGTTTGGGGTATGTGAAAAAGGCCTTGGAAGTGCAAACTGTGAATCTTTCAACGTCTTTTATCTTGGTACACTGTGTTGAATTACGCTCAATGTTTTCTATTATTATTTACACTCTGTATTATAGCTGACAACCTAATTTACTTTCATCGTTAAATATTTATTCATCACAGCCATAAAATTTATATATACTGAATTTACTGCTAAACCATAATATCAAAGAAAGTAGAAAATATATATATAATATCAACTTCCATTTGGTCCCATTAAAAATGGAATAAATATCTGCAAAAAATACATGTTTAAAAAGACCAGAGCTTATATATAATAACTACTGTATTAAGGTACTAAAAAATGTATGTAGAATATCCATAGATTTTAATCACTACTATAATAATGACTACATATAGAAATGAGAGCGAAGAATATAATTGAAATAAGTAAGCTACATTTTGAATATTTCGGTCTTCGCCTGATTTAAAATCTGTTATAGCTATAAAAGCTTGTTTTAACATGCTAAAACAATACAATTGAGTTTATCTAAGAACTTATAGTTTTGATTTTTATAGTTATGCACCTGACAATTTAGACCCTAAAGCCATGAAATCGATGGAGTAAGTATATAATATACACATGCTGATTATTGTATAAAACATTACTGTTGCATCAAGCAAGAATATTCTCTATTATATAAACTGAATAATCTCTAAAATCCAACAAAATAAAATACTTTCACTAGCTATTCATAAGAATCCCTTTCGACGAACAGCCTGAGAGTCTACCTCCCAGGAGACGATAGGAAAAGTTATGAACTATTCATATACACTTAAATAACTTAGAAACTTTCATGCATGAGCGATGCATATTCTTGACACTTCACTAGCTTCTCACAATAGAAAATAATTTTTTCCTTATATAAACTGAATATTCTCTGAACTAAGAAAATAAAACACTTTTACTATCTATTCATAAGAATTTTTTTCGACCTACAGCCTCAGAGTCTATCTCCCAGGAGACTATAGAAAAAGTTAACGTAAGCACTTCCACAATTGTAGAAACTTTCTTGCGTGGAAGATTGAATATAAACGTAACACTCAACCAACTTGTCACATTACAAGAAAATTATATAAACAGGAAATTCTGTATAAATTTTCTTTGATTCTTGAACGATGAAAATACAACACTTTTACTAGCTTCTCATCAGGATCCTTTTCGACATACAGCCTGAGAGTCTATCTCCCAGGAGACGATAGGAAAAGTTATGAATTATTCATATACACTTAAACAACTTAGAAACGTTCATGCTTCATAACCTCATAATCTGAAAAATAACAGAGAATATTTAAACAAAGAATCAGTTCACAAATTCTTTATTTATATTGAAAATCTATAAAAAATAAAACTAAATACTTATCTAATTATATAAACTATTAGTTGATGATTGCTTCTGATTGCATAGAAAATCGACTTTGCTAAACAATTTTGCAACTTTTGCAACATACAATTGAAGGAGGCTGAATCCCTACCAGCAAAACCTGAAGAATTTAGCTGAATTCATAAATTTTATGGCCAGGTCCAATGTAGAAGAGACACGCTCGGACCTGGCCAAGCAAAGAACACAAGAAGTGTTTCACGGAGAAGATGCTCCAGAAGGAGAGGATCCTCCACAAGGAGTGAACTAGTTTCTCACAGAAATCTCTTTCCTTGCATAACCTAACAATTCTTCATCATCCCAATGGAACATCTGAAAAAATATTTAAAACATTTAAACAAAGAATCAGTTCACACAATCCTTATTTATATTGCATCTATAAAAACTGAATACTTATCTATAATTAGATCCTGTTAGTCATGGTTAAGATCAAGTTGTATTATCACTTATTATTTACGAAACTATATTCTTTAAAAATTCATAAAACTTATAACAAAGTTTTTTATTATAATATATAAAAATAAAACCGTTAATTATTAAAATATTCATGTTGCTGATATCAAGTAAAAATAAGTTTCGCAAAAGAAATACTGTTTTATATATAAATACCGTCTGCATTAAACATACTGCGTGTATAAGTACATGAATATATATATTGCGACGTAGCAATAATTATTGCTGCGTCGTGATCATTGTTGCACGGCCAGCTGACTTACTCTCGGCGAGTTGACAGCTCCTGGAGCGGAGCCAGCGCTCGGTGGCGCTCGCAGGAGTTGCCTCTGACCGGCCGCGTGCGGAGCGCAGGATGTGAGCTCCCGAGTCCCACCTGCGCGGCGCGTTGGCGCTCGGGAGGGGGCATGGCAGGAAGCGAGCCGGCGGCCGAGCGCACGCGGTTACATGCATGCGGCGGTGTGTAGAGGGGAGAGCGCGAGTGTGAGCGTGAGCGAGAGAGTGGGAGTCGAGCGTGTGTGAGATAGAGAGAGAGATAGTGCGCGCTTGAGAGAGAGAAGAGATGAATATAGCGACGCGAAGTTGACGGCGTTTGGAGCGCTCAGAGTTGACTTTACGTTAACTCGCGGACGTCATAGAGATGTATAGAGAAATATACAGGTTGGGTTAGGAATCTTTGCTGACTCGACATATGTAGTGCTATGGTTTACTCGAGGATGATAGAGGATTTTCAAATATCGCGCGGCTTACAGATTATCTATAGGTGGAGCCACTGGATGGATATCGACATGATTGATTGATTGATCGATATCCATAAAGGGGGCGCGAATTTGCATATTAAAGGAAATAGTAGAGGACGTTAATTGATTTTCTAACCAATGATAAAATTGGATTTGGAAAAGAGGGCGCTGGAGGAAACTCACTGATAAAGGAATAGATTGGTGGTAGTTTCGGGAAACCAATAGGGGATTTTTCTAGGAGATAGGACCAATTGTGTAATCTTGGAGGCCGGGCTTATGCTTCCGTGAAGAAGGAGGTCGGGTGGGAAAATGCGGCATCCTTCCTCGACCGGAGCGTTGGCCTCGGCCATTCCGTTCCTGGAGCCTTCTCAGAGTAGTAGCAGTTGAAGATCATATAGTCTTTTATCGCCATTTTTGGTGTGATCTTTGTTGGAGGAAGTTTCGAGCGCAGAGCTGTTAAGGAGTTTATTGGAGGTTTTTGGAGAGACATCATAGAGGATTCTTTGGTGAGCATTCTTAGTACTCGATCCGGAATAAGTAAAGAGAGAAAATTGGTATCGATAAGGAAATACGGGCGCGGACGATAGAGGATCCATTCGCGCGGTTTTTCAGCGGACGCCAGTTTTCCCCTTTTATTTCCTTAGAGGCAACCGTAGAGGATTTTCGTGGTCCTTTTCTGGTTCTTCCGAGCAGCTGTGGAGTTAGTAATTTGGCCGCGTGCCCATGTTTTTTATAAGTCGAGTCATTGTCAATTTTGTTTGCCGCATATAAATGTATAGAGAGTAGTCATAATATATTTGTGATTTATTATTTTAAATATTGGTGTAATAATTTGTCGACCTGATTGCCACCACACTCCCGTTTTCTACCATTGCAGCTGTCCACTAGCCGAGAAATAAGAGTCAGCCGCAAGATTTATAAATAATTGTAAATAACTGGAATCCCCGTGCGGGCGGGAAAATTCCACGTTACAATATCTATACGCATGATGATCTATATACGTCACAGGAAGTACGTATACGTATACGTAGAGTCTACGTCACCTGAATCACATTAATTGTTCAGTTTTCTCTCGTGAAGAGAAATGAGGGGTCCGAATTTTCACTTCACAATAACTCTTGAAAAGAAGCAATTTCACAAAATATGACCCTGATGTGATTTTGTTAGTTTTTCCGCAAGCTTTCATTTAAGTGCTCATATGTCAGAAACAAAGCTGTCGATGTCAAGAAAACTGAACGACAAGATTCCAACAGGGCAAATTAGACGTATATAGGGTCTGGCTATAGCGCCCGACGGCGGCGTACGTACTGTTAGTACCTTATACTTGCCATCGAGGCGCTACCGCGCCCCTTGATATATATATATATATATATATATTTATACTATAGCGGTCGCCTATTATATGCACGTTATCGCCTCCCCGGGCGTATGGGATATTGCGGTGTACTAATACATTTCTTGTTCTAGTAACCACCAGCGGACACTAGCCTACGAGAGAGACAGAGAGAGCGAGAGAGCGCCTATATTAGGCCTATATTAAGAGAGAGAGAGAGAGAGAGAGAGAGAGAGAGAGAGAGAGCGCCCGCCCGCCTGCGACGTTGCCGGCCCATTAATCACGCGCTGATAAAATATGACAACGCCGAGTCAGGGGCCGGAACGTCCTTCCATACCGCGCGCGTCTATAATCTTCAGTATTGCGGTAGCGCCCGACTAGTCCGTACGTACCCCGCGCCCGTACTTCTTACGCGTACCTTGTGGACTGCCTCCATACCTCGTGTGATAAGCCAGACGCTACCGTTGATCCGATTGCTTCCGGAGCCACGCTACCAGCGACGACGCCGATTGCGAGCCTGGACGACTGCAGCGAACCAGAGCAGATTGTGACCCCCCCCCTCGGCTCCGACGTGCGACTGTAAGTGCCTACTCTCTCTCTCTCTGACTCTGCCTCTCTCTCTCTTTCTCTCTTTCGCTCTCTCTCTCTCTCTTTTTCTCTCTCTCGCTCTCTCTCTCTCTTTCTCTCTCTCGCTCTCTCTCTCTCTCTCTTTATTAGTAACCCGGTTTCCTGTCGCCTTCGTTCCGCGTATACGCGCGAATATCACGAGTTAGCCGAGCCGTGTTTATGACGAGGAGACAGCAACGAGGTAAAATAAACGTGGCTGTATTAGCCACGGTTGTACACGACCGAAGGAATGTTGCAGGAACGGTAATCGTGCTATTAAAATATATATGATATATGATATATTTATATGTAATATAAAACAAAATACTTATCTGATTGTGTTCTCGTAATTCAGTTTTTCCATAACCGTGTAATGACAAAAGTATGAATTATATTTGGCAATGTTTTAAAATCTGTATTTATGTTAATATTTAACACTATATATATATATATTGTAACGTGGAATTTTCTCGCCCGCACGAGGATTCCAGTTAGTGTACAAAATATTTCTAAGTTGCGCGGCTGACTCCTCCTTCTCGGCTTGTGGAATTCTATAATGGTGAAAAGCGGGGCAGTGGTGGCAATTCGGGTTAAGGGGTTTTGACAGGGTTAAAATTTCAAAAAAATCGATTTTTTTTTATGAACGTTTTTTGTATGAAATTTACTGTAGAATAAGCTCCCGAAACCCATTTTTCGATACAAAATTGTTTTGAAAAATCATAGGCATAAAACCAAAAAAAAAAAAATCATGATTTTCGATAATCGTCTATTTTATACTATAAGTACCATTTCATGTTTTATAAATGGTTTTATTAGAAGAAAGTACATAAGATGCTATGCATATATCAAATATATATATATTTACACTATACACACACACACACATATATATATATATATATATATATATATATTAAGGTCACACGTTTCCTAAGCTATCACTGAAATGGTTTATCTGAAAGCCCTAAGCTATTCTGTAGGAAAGTCCAACGCACCTTCTCTTTTTCTGATTACTCAATTTTTTCCCGTGTTTCATTGTACTTTAGATTTCCTATACATGCAATATGTGGGTCAAACTTTATCTCAACATAACTTCGAAACTGTGCAAGTTTTTCAGAATTTTTTTGCATACACCTCTTCCTTAAGTCAATGACAATAGATTAGCCAAAAATTTCATTAAAAAATGTCAATAATTAAAGGAGTAACAGGTGCAATTTTGACGAAAAAGATGAGTTTTTGAACGCCGTTTAAGGCCCCTTGCAGTGCTTCTAGAACTCTGAAATTTTACCATTACCTATCGACACTCTTTAAAAATCCATATCAAGAAACATTTTGTACAAAATTTATTAAGAACAGTGTAAAACATTGACTTAAAGTGAATAGGTATAATCCGGAAAAGTGGGTGAAAGTAGTAAAATTTTTTTCGGTACAAAGTTAACTGGCCCTAACGTCCCACCGCGCAGGGACTCAACACATGGTTGCCTACCGTCGTTCATCCTAGTGTTGAGACGCATGATGGAATAGTATTTTCGAAAGAAACGCCGAGGCTCACCCTTCGCGGTGCCTCTCTTCGAGAGAGAGAGAGAGAGAGAGAGAGAGAGAGAGAGAGAGAGAGAGAGAGAGAGAGAGAGAGAGAGAGAGAGAGAGAGAGAGAGAGAGAGCTGACCCTACCATTAATGCAACAATACCGAAATAATCTGTGGAAATGCTGTGTATTGTTCAACTTGGCTGCTCGTTAATTTTTTCAGTCACATCGCTTCACCAGGTCACGAAATTTAAGAAATCTTTTTAGTCGATGGAACACGGGGAAAAATTGAATAATCAGAAAAAGAAAAAGTGCGTTGGGCTTGGATGTTCCTAAAGAATAGCTTAGGGCTTTTAGATAAGCCATTTCAGTGATAGCTTAGGAAACGTGTCACCCTAATATATATATATTAGGCTGCCAAGTTCTGTATCCATTATTAAAAAGTGTCAGGATGCCCTACTCTATCATTGGAGAGGCTCAAGACAAGCACAATGGATTTTGAATTTTTGAAATCGAACAATATTTGATAGTCCGTCCGCGATTTATTTTTTTTAATAGGATATAACGCGGGCAAATAAGTATGTACATATATCTACGAAATTATAGACATTTCTAAAAAAAATTTTTTTCCAGTCCTATCAGCGTGCAAATAGCAATCGATTGCAACAAGTTTGGTGTAAATAACTTAATACTTACACAAGTAAACAGGTGCATATTTCTACTAAAACTGGTCATCTTTGGAGTCCATTTAAGATACCTTCCACTGCTTCTACGACTTTGCAATTTTGACATAGCCTTCTTAAGCTCATGGAGAAACAATTCCAGAAAGAATTTCCCCAAAAAAATGTTTAGAACAAGGTTAAAATTCGATTTAAAGTTTTGTATTTCCTTCCAAAAAGTAGGTAAAATGTCAAATTTTTTTCCGGGCTAAGCTGCTATGATACTTTAACAGCCCTAGCTCCTTCCCGCAGACTTTCCAACCCATGGTACAAACACATGCTGTCGTTCACAGGTATATCCCTTTTTATTTTTCTCACAATATTAGTTAATTCAAGAATATTTTTATCATGCTCATAGTAAGCTTTTAGTGAAGAAATATTATAATTATCGGGTGTAATTTGTAATTAATAAATTAATTATTTATACAAAAATTTTTTTTGTGTTTTAAGAATAAAATCAAACTTTAATAATTATATTTATTATAATAAGTTTATTATATAACTCCAGATATAACACAACATGTTTTTAAATAAAAAAATTTATTAGGTCCGTCACGTAAAATATTAAAAAAAAATCGATACGTATTTTTCCTTTTTTCAACCAACCAATTATTAACAACACTACAGAACATTGAAAATTTCGTGATGTCACGATACATACCTGTATAGATATACCAATGCTCATACCGAAACTCACATCGTGACGTCACGAGTTGTTTCAATGCGCTGTATCGTTGTTAATAATTGTTTAATTGCAAAAAGAAAAAATAAGTATCAATTATTTTTCAATCTTCTTCGTGTCGGACCTAATAGATTTTTTCATATAAACAATATAATGCATTGACAAGATATCTTTTGCAATGTGCTCTATAATGTGATGTTGTATATTCTATTATAGTTTGTAGTAAAAATTAGAATTTTATCGTAAAAATACTCAAATTCATTATAATTGTACTTGAAGGAAAGAAATTCGGAAGAATGAAAATTCGAAGGAAAGAAAATTCGGAGGAAAGTAAATGCGGAGGTAAATGTAAGGCTTCGATAGCATCTGGCAAGCACCCGTGGAGGGAAGGACCCAATGTCGGAGATCCCAAGTACCTGACCTCACCAAGCTAGGCGGGATGTTTATGGCTGGATAATGATGCATATTGTTCTATTCCCCTATTCGTTACTTTTTTCTGTCACATCCCTATACTAGGTCACAGAACTTTAAAGTCGCGGAGGAACCATTAAATAATATTCGATTTCAAAAATTCAAAATCCATTGTGCTTGTCTTGAGCCTCTCCAATGATAGAGCGGGGCATCCTGACACTTTTTAACAATGGATGCAGAACTTGGCAGCCTAATATATATATATATATATATGTATACCCTAGGGGGTACCCTCCTGCTCACTCCGCTCGCCAACTTCCAGAGCTTCAACTTTTAATTTTTCGCAGATTCTTCAACTTATCATTTTAAATTATAACAATTCCACGCTCCTCCTACATTTTCAATCATGAACTTCACCCTCCAGCTATGTCCTAATTCCTATATAACCCTCTACCTTTTACCTTCACCTATGACTTTAAGCTTCCACATATTATCTCCAACCATAACCTCCAACATCCACCTATTGCATGAAGTCATGATCCGCCTATCACCTGTACCCTCGACCTATCACCCCAAATCATATACCTCAGCCTCCATCGATCATCTCCACCCTTTACCTATCGTTTCCACCCTCTACCTACCGCCTCCAAATATGATCCTTTCACTCTCTATCTATTGCCTCCAGCCATGATTCCCTCATCTTCCACTTACCGACTTAAATCATTATCCCTTCATCGTACAGCTTTTATCCCCGCATATTGTCAACGCCCTCAAGTAATTACTTACCACTTTCACCCAACACCTATTACTTCCATTCGTGTCCTTTACCCTATATATATGACCTACATCCGCCACGTACAACCTCGATCTATCACCACCACACATGATCTCGAAATTCTACCTATCGCTTCCAATATTGTACAGCCTTCACAAATCGCTTTTAATTATATCCTCCAATCTCCCTACAGCCTGCAGCCTCCATCTACCGGCTTGACCCTCCAAATATCGTTTCCAGCCTTCTCCTATCACCTACATCCTCCACTTGTTGCCTCCAATCATGATCCCTTCAACTTGTACCTACATCCATCAATAAAAACTCTTCACTTTCAACTATTTCTTTCTTATGTTGTAACCTCCGTATAGCCCTCTAGGCTTTGAACCTCCACCTTTCATCTCCAACAATGTCATCCAATACTCATCTATTACTTTGTTTAAAATATAACAAAATTATATTTGTAATTACTTATAATACATGATCAAGGGTATCACCAAGTCGAATTGGCAACATAATATATAATAAATAAATATAATTATACATAAATACCCTCTTCATAATGAATACTAATAAATGAGGGGGTGTGGTAGGGGCAAATTCCAGCGCGGCTCACAACAACTATATAATGCAGCCAATGCATATATATATATGTATATATATATATCTCTTACTATATTATATAGTTGTTTTGGGCTGAGGTGGAATTTGCCCCCCATCCACCCCCCTCCCGCCCCGTCATACCCCCCCTCTACCCCCCCTCGAAATGACCAAGAAATGTTTCAAAAATTTGGTTATTTTTACGGTTTACCCCCCCCCCCCCCTCATCGCCCACTCCACCCTCCCGCCCCCTCGCCCCTCTCAGGAACCCCCTCATTCCTTAGAATGTTAACATTTATAATAATTTAATAGGTCGTATAGATTATTATTGGAGAAGAAAGACATTATTGGAGATAGGGACAGGCGGAATCAGAATGTTATTGATGTTGGAGATAGGTAGATATTTTGAAAAAGGTGCTAGGTGTGCATGGAAGTCATGTGTGAAATTGCTGCTGTACATGATATCAGAATATTACCAAAATATAAAGTTAAAAACTGAAGCAATGGGAGTTGGTGAACAGAGCGAGGTGGAACCCCCCTCTACCCCCTATATATATATACTAGGGGGTACACCCCTGCTCCCTCCGCTCGCCAACCCCCATTATTTACGTTGTTATATTTATTTTCTTAAAATTTGCCTACTGTCATAAAATTCATGGTATATAAATGACACTGAAAAATGTTATTATAAAAATAGCTCACCAATCAGCTCCACCCTCCATTTGCCACCTCTCCCTATCTTCTCTACGATGATCTCTAACCATGAAGTCTATTAACTACCTGTCATTTTGACAATTCAACCTTTATCTACCACCGATCATCTACATCCTCGACACTTCGACTTTAGTTTTTTCCTCCAGCGTCCACACACAACCCCTATATATCAGCTCTACGCAAGACTTCAAACCTTTACCTATCACCTTGATCCATGTCCTTTTCATCCACCTACATCTACCCATAAACTCCACCATCTCTTAGCTATTAGCACCTCGTTCACATCACTTATAATCTCGACCTATGAGGCCGATTAAATCATAAAATCTATCCTTTACCTATGACTTTCAACTAAAATTATTATTCTCTGCGTATGTTCTCCACCAATCACCCCAATTTATTACGTAACGCTCCACTTATTACACCAACCTTATCTTCTTGACTCTCTACCTATCATTTCCACCTTCCATCTATCGCCTCCAATCACGACCTCTAGCCTCCCACTATTACGTCTAATCATGACTCCTAACATTGACCAATTACTTACACCCATAGCTTCGCCTAAACACCTGTCATTTCCAGCTCTAAACCACCTGTTAACGATCATTTCCAACTATGAAGTCTACCAACTACCTGTCACCTTCACCGTTCATTTCTATCCACTACCGATCATCTACAACCTTGACCCTGAATATTTTAATCTTTACCTATACCTCGACCTATGACATTCTTATTCTCCTGTTACCTCTACTTTCTATCTCGCCCCATAAAGTCCACCGTCCTTCTAGCTAATTGACCTACCACTTACAACTTTCACCCACAACTTTCACCACAACTTACCACATTCACTCGTAGCTTCCATCGAATACCTACTCCCTGCAATTATGACCTCGTATTCTACTTATCACTTATACCTTCCACTTATAACTCCAATCGTGACTTCCACACTCCACCTATCTCCTACACTATCTACGTGAACCACACACATTTCAGTGCTATAGTCATAACCACCACCTTTTACGCATAATCTGAACACACGTTAACACTTCCTGCCTACACCTATCACCTTCACACCTTATTTCCACGCATCACCTAGCATCTTTACTCGTAACCTCAAACCGCACCACCTATAATGTCGACCCATGAAGCGTACCGACTAATTAGCACCTTCACTATCCATCTGTTACCTGCAATCCAGCGTCACCCATGACTTCTGACCTTCACCTATCTCCCATGATTTTCAGCCTCCATCTATCACATCTAGCCATGAACTTCCCATCAACCTGTTATCCTACACTTTTCATCTATACTCCTAAAGTCTACCGTTTCCCTTCACCAACACTTCCACCCTCCACATATCGCTTTTAATCATGATCGCCAGTGTCCCACTAATACCACTAATTATGACCTAACATTCACCAATCACGTATACCCATGGCCTCCACTCAATATCTGCCATTTCTAGCTCTGCAATCTACCTTATACCGAGAATCTCCACCATCCATCGATTGCATTCAATCATCTCGTTCTTCTCCAACTATCCTTCCAACGTCCACTTATGAATACAATCGTGATCTCCACCCTCCACACATAATCTCTACCAATCTTTTACATCTATGACGTTCAGATTACGCTTATCACTATCTCTGATCATGTCTTCCTACTTCAATTACAATCTACACATTCCGCTTATGATACTAACCATAACTTTCACAACCAAACCTTTCACTTATGACTTCAATCGCGACCATTACTCAACCTATACCTACACGGTCCACTTATTACTACAGTTATTAACCACCACCCTTCACACACTCGACCCATGAAGCTGATCATCTACCTAGCACCTTCTCCTGAGGGAGCGCTGAGGGGGCGCTGAGGGGTGGCTGAGGGGGGGGGGCGAGGGGGGGGGGCGAAACGCATAAAAATAACCAAACTTTTGAAACATTTCTTGGTTCTTTTGAGGGGGGGCTGAGGGGGAGCTGAGAGGGCTCGTGAGGGTGGCGAGGGGTGGTGAGGGGGGCGAGGGGGAGCGAGGGGGGGGCTAAATTCCGGCGCGGCTCAAAACAACTATATAATATAATAAGATATATAGGAATACATTGTTGGAGATGATAGGTGGTGGCTCAAGGCCATATTGAAGGTGATAGATAGAGTGCTACCTAGAGGTTACAACATGAGAAGGAAATAATTATAAGTGAAGAGTTTTTATTGAAGGCTGTAAGTGCAAGTTGAAGGGATCATGATTAAAGGCAACAGGTGGAGGATGTAGGTGATAGGAGAAATTTGGAAACGATAGTGGGAGGGTGAAGCCAATAGATGGAGGCTGGAGGCCATAAGGAGATTGGAGGATACAATTAAAAGCGATTTGTGAAGGCTATATATTATTAGAAGCGATAGATAGAGGCTCGAGATCATAGATTGCGATGACAGGTCGAGGTTGTACGTGGAAGTTAAAGGACATATGTATAGGGTAAAGGGCACGAATGGAAGCAATACGTGGAGGGTGAAAGTGCTAAGCAAGTACTTGTGGGTGTTGACAATATGCGGGGATAAAAGCTGTACGATGAAGAGATAATGATTGAAGACAATAAGTGAAGGGTGATAGCATCATGATTGGAGGCGATAGATGGACAGTGAAGGGATTATGATTGAAGTTGGTAGGTGGTGGAGCTGAGCAATAGGAGAAGGGTGAAACCGATAGGTAAAGGGTGAAGAGAGGGAGGCTGAGGAATGCGATTGAAGATGATAGGTCAAGGGTGATAGGCGGATCATGACTTAATGTAATAGGTGGATGTTGGAGGTTATGGTTGAAGATGATACGGGGAAGCTCAAAGTCATAGGTGAGGGTGATAGGTAATGGGTTATAAGCAGAGGTAATAGGTGGAAGTGAAACGGTTATGATCGGAAGTGACAGGTGGAATCTCCAGATCATTTATGAAGGTGATAGGTAAAACGTGAAAATCGTAGGGGGAGGTTAAAGATAATAAGTTATGCAAGTGGTGAAGGGTGGAGGTTCTCGGGGCAAGATGAATGGATAGAAGGGGCATAAAAATATTACGATTGGAAATGATTACTTGAGGGTGTTGATAATATGCGGAGATAAAAGCTCGACGGTGTAGAGATAATGATTTAAGGCGATAAGTGAAGGGTGAAGGGATCATGGCGGGAGGCAATAGATGGAGAGTGAAGGAAACATAATTGGAGGCGGTAAGTGGAGGGCGGAAACGATGGGTAATGGTTGGAGATGATCGATGAAGCCTGAGGTATATGATTGGAGGTGATAGGTCGAAGGTACAGGTGATAGGCGCATCATGACTTAATGCAATAGGTTGATGTTGGAGGTTAGGTTGGACATAATATGTGGAAGCTCAATGTCATCATTAAAGATGTTAGGTATAGGGTTACATAGGAATTACGACATAACTGGTGGGTGAAGGTCATGATAGAAAATATAGGAGGAGCGTGAAATCGTTATGGCAGGGGGGGGGTTCAGCAGATACCGTAGGGAGATTGGAGGACACAATTAAAAGCGATTTCTGAAGGCTCTACATTATTGGAAGCGATAGATAGAGGCTTCAGATCATGACTGGCGGTGATACGTTGAGGTTATACGTGGAGGTTGAAGGTCAAAGGTATAGGGTAAAGGACACGAATGGAAGAAATAGTTGGAGGGTGAAAGTGCTAAGTACACAGTCGACGGATAGGACGATAAAATCGTTCGGATTAGAAATGATAGTTTACTGTTGCCTAGAGGTAGAGGTAATAGGTGGAAGTGAAGAGGTCATGATTGGAAGTGATAGGTGGATGCTGGTAAGTTGTAAAGGTGATAGGTAAAACAAAATAATCATAGGTGGAGGTTGAAGGTAACAAGTAGATACAAGAGGTGAAGGTTGGATGTTCTAAGGGCACTTATCTCTCTTACGGTTGATGGGATAGAAGGAGCATAAAAATATTATGATTGGAAATGATTACTTGAGGGTGTTGACAATATACGGGGATAAGAGCTGTACGATGAAGAGATAATGATTGAAGACAATAAGTGAAGGGTGATAGCATCATGATTGGAGGCGATAGATGGACAGTGAAGGGATTATGATTGAAGTTGGTAGGTGGTGGAGCTGAGCAATAGGAGAAGGGTGAAACCGATAGGTAAAGGGTGAAGAGAGGGAGGCTGAGGAATGCGATTGAAGATGATAGGTCAAGGGTGATAGGCGGATCATGACTTAGTGTAATAGGTGGATATTTGAGGTTGTAGTTGGAGATGACAGGTGGAAGCTGAAAGTCATAGGTGAAGGTGATAGGTAGAGGATTACATAGGGATAACATAGGTTTATATGGGGTTGAAGAATGCATAAAAGGAGCATAAAAATATTAAGATTGAAAATGATTACTTGAGGGTATTGATAACATGCGGAGATAAAAGCTGGACGGTGAAGGGATATGGATTTAAGGCGGTAAGTGAAAGATGAAGGAATCATGGCTGGAGGCAATAGATGGAGAGTGAAGGGAACATAATTGGAGGCGGTAGATGGAGGGCGCAAACAATAGGTGACGGGTGGAGATGATCGATGGAGCCTATGGTATGTGATTGGAGATAATAGGTCAAGGGTGATAGGCGCATCATGACTTCATGCAATAGGTGGATGTTGGAGGTTATGGTTGGAGATTATGTGGAAGCTCAAAGTCACAGGTTCGATAGAGGGTTGTATAGGAATTACGTCATAGCTAGAAGGTGAAGGTCATGATTGGAAATATAGGATGAGCGTGAAATCGTTATGATTTGAAAGGATGAAGTTGAAGGTCTGCGAAAAATTAGAAATTGCAGCTATGGGGGTTGGCGAGCGGAGCGAGCAGGGGGTACCCCCCTAGTATATATATATATATATTTCCATACATTCTATACTAATATCTCCCTATATTATATCGTTGTTTGTAGTTGGGGTGAGATTCAGGGCACCACATGGCCCCGCATGGGCCCCCCCACAGTGCTTTAGGTTTAAATAGTGACTCTTTCGATGTGAAAGTGATGGGTCAGCATGGCCACCCATTGGCCTCCTATTGACCCCGCATTAGTCTCACGGGGGGCCCTTCAATGCGGGGTTTTTTTGCATGGGGCACCGCATTGGCCCCGCATTAGGCCCCATATAAATATATATATATATATATATATATATACAGTGGGGTACCCCCTGCTCGCTCCGCTCGCCAACCCCCATTATTTCAGTTGTTACTTTGGTAATGTACAACAATAATTTACAGCACCAATTTCAAGAATTGATTTTAAACTTTTAGATTTTCAAATCTTAATACTGAAAAATATTATTATAAAAATAGCTCACCAATCAGCTCCACCCTCCATTTGCCACCTCTCCCTATCTTCTCTACGATGATCTCTAACCATAAAGTCTATTAACTACCTGTCATTTTCACAATTCAACCTTTATCTACCACCGATCATCTACATCCTCGACACTTCGACTTTAGTTTTTTCCTCCAGCGTCCACACACAACCCCTATATATCAGGTCTACGCAAAACTTCAAACCTTTACCTATCACCTTGATCCATGTCCTTTTCATCCACCTACATCTACCCATAAACTCCACCATCTCTTAGCTATTAGCACCTCGTTCACATCACTTATAATCTCGATCCATGAGGCCGATTAAATCATAAAATCTATCCTTTACTTATGACTTTGAACTAAAATTATTATTCTCTGCGTATGTTCTCCACCAATCACCCCAATTTATTACGTAACGCTCCACTTATTACACCAACCTTATCTTCTTGACTATCCACCTATCATTTCTACCTTCCATCTATCGCCTCCAATCACAACCTCTAGCCTCCCACTGTTACGTCGAATAATGACTCCTAACATTGACCCATTACCTATAACGATCATTTACAACCATGAAGTCTACCAACTACCTGTCACCGTCACCGTTCACTTCTATCTACTACCTCCTGAATATTTTAATCTTTACCTATACCTCGACCTATGACCTTCTTATTCTCCTGTTACCTCGACTTTCTATCTCGCCCCATAAAGTCCACCGCCCTTCTAGCTAATTGACTTACCACTTACAACTTGCACCCATAACTTTCACCACCACTTACCACCTTCACTCGTAGGTTCTAAGTAACAGCTATTCCCTGCAATTATGACCTCGTTCTCTACTTATCAAGGGGCGCGGTAGCGACACGATGACAAGTATAAGGTACGTCCAGTACGCACGCCGCCGTCAGGCGCTAGCCAGACCCTATTATACATCTCATAGGCATTGTTCGAAACTTGACTTACGGTTTTCTTCACTTTGACAGCATTATTTGTCACATAGAAATACTCAAACGAAAGCTTGAGACGAAACTAATAAAATCACATCAGGGTCATATTTTGTGAAATGGCTTCTATTAAATGTTATTCTGAAGTGAAAGTTCCGGCTCATGAATTCTCGTCAAAAAAATTCTTCTCCCTGATAAATTGTTTTCTGCCATACTTCATCATATGTGACGTCAACGCTATAGATATATTATACTTGTATACAGATATGTGGTGCAGACGACGATTACAATATAACACAGTGCTAAAGTATAGATAATACATAAGCAAGAAATGTTATTAAGGGGCGCGTTTGTTAATAATTATAAATCAGTGTTAAATATATTTAAGCTAAATATACATTTTAAAACAGTGTTAAATTCTTTTGTACACAATCAAAAAGCAATCATAAACTAATAGTTTATAATTAGATAAGTATTTATTTTTATTTTGATTTATATAAATATACAATACAAATAAAGGATTTGTGAACTGATTCTTTGTTAAAATGTTCTCTTTTATTTTTCAGGTTTTATTAGATTGGAAGGCATATACAATTATCAGGATACAAGGAAAGAATTTTCTTGTGATGACAAGCCAGTGAAGTGTAAAGTTTTAATGACTTTTCATGCAGGAAAGTTTCTATCTTTCCATGTGACAAGCAAGTGAAAGTGTTTTATTTTCATCGTTTAATTATCGAAGAAAGTTTTTACAGAATTTGCAGTCGATGTTTTCCTATTTCTATTGGGAGGTTACACAACTGTCAGATTATATACGATTGGAATTCCTGTGACAAGCTGGTGAAATGAAAAGTATTTTTATCACAGGAAAATTTATTATTAAGTTTAGAATAATAACTGGTTCAGAGTAAGCGTGTACTTATTTTGATTCAAAGATTATGCTACCTACGCCACAAGAATTGATCATTATAAAGGTAACGTGTTTGGTTCAATTAATCATAGGGATTAATTAATTTTGAATGCCTCATAACATTAAAATGTTTATTCGTTAGACAAATGCCTGCTTAAAAGTGAAAAAGAGATTGCATTGGTAGTTTTAGTTTAACTGTCTATACTGAAATGTACAATTATAAGTATCAATATGAAAATCAAAATTATCAGTTTTTAGATACAGTTAATTGCACGTATTGTTTTAGCATGTTAAAACAAGCTTTTATACCAAATTTCAGCCTTCTAGCTATAACAGATTTTAAATCAGGCGAAGACCGAAATATTCAAAATGTAGCTATCGTAACTAGTGGATGATTACTTATTTCAATTATATTCTTCGCACTCATTTAATATCTATCACAGCTAGAGGGCTGAAATTTGGCACACAAGTTTGTTTTAACATATTAAAACAATAAATGCAATTAGCTTTATCTAAGAACTTATAGTTCTGATTTTCATATTGTTACCTATCTGAAAATTTAGACACTAAAGGCATGAAGTCAACAGTGTAAGTATTTATATGAAAGTCAAAATTCTAAGTTCGTAGACAAGGTTAATTGCATGTATTTCATGCAATTTATAATAAACTAGACATAGCTGGAACATTTATCAGGTTTAAACCAGCAATATTTATTATGATTACGTATTAATCAACTATTTATAAAAAATGCTGGAAGAACTCAATTGACAAGAACAGTAAATGTATCCTTTTAGTAATGGATCATTAAATATATGAATTTTAACAAATTTATCCAGTGTAATCAAATTTCATGTTTAAAAAGTGTTTCTGTTATAAAATTTATTATGGTTACGTATTATATAATTACAAAATTAAAAATTAAAAAATATAACAACCACAAATGTTCGTACTACCTGTAGGACTATGTTTAATGATTATTAAGATTAGGCATTTAAAATAATCAGATTAAAGCTTTCAAAATTTTAAAACTCCAAGTTCCTCCAACCAATAGACCTGAAAGTTGTTATAGAATTCTTTTGACTAATTTACTAACTGAAAAATTAGTTCCTTTCAATTGTAAGAGAGAAAGAAGTACAATCAGCTTTCAAAATATGAATTAGCGTGACTTTTTTTCAAAGGAAGTATACCTTTTGCTATCTAGAAGGTAAAAAGAGTATATGAATTGTCAAGCCCATTTGTCGAAAAAATACCATGATAAATTTTAAATTGTTCCCATTAACCAGTTTTAAAATATCAACATTTAAAAGTATTAAAATTAGAATATTCAAAGCTAGTCAATGGTGTCAACTTAAAATTTTTCATAGTATCCTTTTAAGAGATGGGCTTAACAACTTATATGTTCTTTTTCCTTTTAGATAGCAGAAGGTATACTTCCCTTGAAAGAAAGTACATTTTGAAATTAATTAAAATCCATTTTTTCATTGATCTGTTGCTATTTATAGAAGTACCATCCGGATGGTATCCGGATGAAATAGCAACAGATCAATGAAAAAATGGATTTTGGTTAATTTCAAAATTCAATTTTTTATGAAGTGATTGAATCATATTATATCGCATGATGAATTTGGACCTCATCACATGATATTTTCACATGTCATTATCAGCACTTTTATCATATGATAACATCATGCAGCAATCTCATGCGATTCCATCACATGATACCTTCCAACAGGGTAAGGTTGTTTCTTTAGGTAAAAATTAAAAATAAATTTCAAACTCTTAATAACATAAAGTTAATTTTCGAACTCTCAATAACCCATATGTGGTCAAAACTGAAAGTGTTTTTTCTATATATCTATTCATTATGTAAATTTAAATTTCATTTTCAACTCTCGATAACCTTTATATAACCAAAATCCTAAGAATCTTATTCTGACGGTCATTTCATTATATAAATTAAAAATTTAGATTAGATGATTGAGGCTTTATTGTATACGGTTATTAATACTTCCCTTACTAAAGAGTGATAATGATAGTATTTATAAAACAGTGATTAAGAAGGTATTTATAATTAGTTTAAAAAATAATTATGTTATATGCGTAAAGATCTTTGCGCTAAGGGTCTTTTGGACAGACTACCATTTCCTGTGGGTCAATTCTCTATAAAATACCGATTTTATAAATTTCAATTTGAATTTTAACTAAAGAAAGTTGTGATATCAATAAATAAATTGGCAAGTTTCTTTATAATATAACGGGGCGGCTATGTCCGTTATGATCGGGGAGTCGTCTCCCCGTTTCCACCCCGAGGACTAGCTCGCGGTAGCCGCGTGAGGTCCGTAGCTGGAGGCGTGCGGGAAATAACGATGCTTTGAATAAAAGGGGAAAAGAACAAGCATATATTCTACAACAAGAATTGTACAAGCGTGCTCACGGGCACGTAAAGGAACAGGGAGCGAACGCGAGGAGCCCTGATGATGGCCGGTGAGAGCGGTACGCAGAGAGAGAGAGAGAGCTGGCACTTACAGAACTGTATGTACAGAGTCGACGGCGCAATGCAGACCGAAGTGGAGGCGACGGGGCGACGGCGCAGCGGGGCGGTAGTGGCCACTCGGCGAGGCGCAAGTGTCTGGAGATCCGAAGAATGCGGCCAGGGATCGGCACAGCGCGTTGTCGTCAGCTCGGACAGCTGTGGCCGCAGGATTCCCTCGAGCGGACGCGGGCGTAGGGGAGGTCGTCGGCAAGCCGGGCTTCGGCGATCGTGCTCTGCTGGCTGTCACTCGCGTGCTCCGGGCGGTGAAAGTCGTGTGCGTGGTGCTCAGTGCGAGTGCTCGTGGCTAGGCCCGAAACTAATCTGACGCGATCGCGCGGTTCGCGGTCGCGTGTCAGTAGCGCTCTCTCTCCCCCCACTACTCACCTATACGGCGGTCCTCCGGGCTGCTCGCCACTGATCCTGTAACAAGCTTATAGTTTGTTATACACTTGTTTCGAGCTGGAGGACATGCTGTGCATGACGGTTGCAAACCGTCATATCCCTCCCTCCCAGACGCTGGGTAGCCGAAGGTGTACCAACTCTCGTTGTCTCACCAGCATGTACGCGAACATGTAACGGGGTCATCGCGCTCAACACGCGTTCAAAGAAAAATAATGGGAAGAGAGACACCGTAAATAAGATAGAAAAAGGGAAACGAGAGAAAAGAAAAAAAAAATTTTTCCTGGTTTCTTCCTTGTGGAAAGATGCCCAGGAACGGTAATTTAAACACAGGGAAATAACGACATCGTCTGAGCTTCTTTTTTTGAGATACGTTTTTATTTCTTTTTTTTTGTTGTATTACGCCATAGAGCGCTACGCCGTTGTAGTCTACCTTCTGCGGAGCGTCGGCGCTGTACAATTCCCCCCGGAGCGAATCGCTAGCGCGGGTGGCTAAATGACCGGCGGGGGCACTCGCGACCCCGCTCGACGCCTGCCAGCCCGCAGACGTAGCAGCGGGGCGGTCGCCTTCCGTTGAGGCGGGCGTTCGCGAGGTTTGCCTGCCTCAGCTCTTCCATCACCGCGATCGTCGCCTCGTTGTCTACGCGGCGGTGGTCGCGGAAGCGCTCACGAGCTTGGCGGGCTCGCTCTTCGGCCTGGCGTCGTTCGCGGCTTTGTTGGACGATATTGGCCTCCTGAGTGTCGCGCATCATCCGGGGGTATTCTCCTGCCAGCTTGCGCCCAGCTTCTCCGTGCTCCTGGAGGAATTCCCCCAGGCGCCGAAAGGCGGCCTGTTCGGCGGCGTTCGCCGCTTTTTGCGCCTGCCGTGCCTCGTCGAACTGGGCCCGGACCTCGCGCCAGGTTTCCTCGGTCGCGTCGGGCCGTTCTTCGCGGCGGGGTGCGACTGGTGGCGTTGGCGGTAGGGCCGCAGTTAGCTCCCCCAGTCCCAGGGGCGTGCCGTCCGTTGGTCCTGGCAGGCTTGCAGCCGGCGCTGATGGTGCGGCTGCTGTGGCGTTGGGCGCTGGGAGCCCCGGGGGTACAGGTGGGCGCGTCGACGCTGGCTACCACACCGGGAGCGTGGCGCTATCGGTTGGCCAGGGCCACGCCCGTAGCCAGTCCTGGAGTTGGGGTGGCAGCGTCCATTCCCGTCGTCTCCCCTCCTCATCGTGGACAACCAGTGCGAGGCGTCGATCCATTGTTCCTGTAGGTTGAAGGGCGACGTCAACCACAGTTTCAGAGGAGTAACCTATTACCCTATTCTAGCTTACTCGCGGGTCCGGCGGTTTGGGGTTCGCGCACGTCCGTCTTGGGGAGGTTTCAACACGGGATGGCTGTTTATTTTTAGAGCCCTTCGGCCTACCGCGTTTCGCCGCTTTCGGGGGCTCGCTTGCGTTTTCCGGTCCCGGTGGGGACGGCGCACCGCTAATCGCAGGCGCGTTCGCTCGAACAACGGCGACTTTCGTTCGTCGTGGCCTACCTCGCGGGCGTGGCGCTTCCACACGTACAACTCGGTATTCACGGAATCTGCGTCGCTCGCCCCGTCGGGGAATAGGATATCTTCGCCTCCCGGCTCGGAGTCTCCGTTGGATGCTTCTTCTGCGGTACAACCGTCTTCTTCGGGCAAAGTATCTTCGCCCTCGGGCTCGGAGTTGCCGGGGGTGGCCGTATCCTCTTCCTCCACGTACGGTTTTAGATTGACAACGTGAATTTTCTCGAAGGTCTCTCCTTGGTCGTTGGTCACCGTGTACACATCTCGGCCTAGCTTAGCAGCAACCTCAAAAGGTCCGGCAAGCTTTGGAGGGAGTTTCGCGTTGATACCCTGGATAGCTGAGGATAAAATGCGGTTTCGCTTCCAAACTTTATCTCCTGGGTGGTATTCCACGTGCCGGCGTTTGGTGTTGTAATACTTAGCTTGGCGGGCTGACGCCTTTCTTGACCGCTTCGCCGCTAACGTTTCTAAGTCTAGCAATTTACACATTCTATCCCGCCACTGCCGGAGGGCTTGTTTGGCGGTCTCTTCTCGGGCTTTCTTCTCTTCGGCCCGTCGGGAGCTATGTGGCGGGTAGGGATTGCGTCCCATGTTTAAGAATGTGGGACTTACTTCTGTAGACTCTTGCGTGGCGCTGTTGTACGCGAAGGTCAACTCCGCTAGAAATTCATCCCACGTACGGTGTTCCTTTTCGATGAAGGAGGTGACCATTGTCTTGAACGTGCGATTAACCCGTTCCACAGGGTTAGCTTGGGCGTGGTACGGAGGGATCGTGCGGTGTTCAACCTCGTGTCGTGCGAGAAACTCACTCAGTAATTTATTTTTAAACTCTGTCCCGTTATCCGAAAAAAAGATCTCCGGGACTCCAAAGCGCAGGAACGAACCCCCCCTTGCGGAGGGGGACGACCTCTATTCAGCGAGTAAAGTTATCGAGCAGTACCAGGATATATGCGTAACCTCGCTTGGACTTGGGGAACGGGCCCATTACGTCTTCGGAGACCACCTCCCAAGGACTAGCGACTGGCCTTGTCCGCATGAGTCCGGCGGGTCGCAGTTACTCTACCTTGCACTGTTGGCACACGGCGCAAGAGCGCACAAACCGGCTCACGTCGTGATACACGCTCATACGTTTTACGCCTATCCAGATGTCCGGCGGTAGGCTCGCAATGCGATTCCTGCAGCACTTGCGGTACCTTTGCAGAAGGGATCACTAGCTTCCATGCATCCAAGTCGTCCATGATTTCGCTTATCCTGCAAGAGGTCGCCAGTGATAAAGTTTCCCCTCGACGATCTTCCAGTCGGGGTGATCCCCGGGTCGGTCATTGACCTGCTTGTAGCTCCTTTTATACCAGGCGTCTCCTGTTTGAGTTTCAAGAGTGTCCAATGACGCGATCAGCTCGGCGTCTGGGGCGCCGTTCTCGTCCTCGAACATCCGAGATAAGGCGTCTGGCACGAAGTTTAGTTTCCCACTCCGGTGGGTGATAGTGAAGTCAAATCCCTGCAGTTTAAGAGCCCATCTGGCTAGACGACCAGTAGGGTTTCGGAGGTTACACAACCACCTTAGGCTGCTGTGATCGGTGATGACTTCGAAGGGGTAGCCTTCCACGTAATATCGGAACTTCTCATAGATCGCCCAAACGACGGCCAGACATTCTCGTTGAGTAACCGAATAGTTGCGCTCCACGCGCGATAGTACGCGACTTGCATATTGGATCACATGCTCTCTACCTTCGATCGTTTGCGTCAATATGGCCCCAATACCAGTGTCGCTGGCATCCGTTTGGATGACGAAGGGGAGACTAAAATCCGGGCGATGTAGTACTAGGTTAGAGGCGAGCACCGCCTTGATTGATTCGAACGCCAGTCGCTGCGGTTCGCCCCATGCGAACGTAACCGCCTCGCTCTGGAGGGATGTTAACGGGTCCGCTAAAGTTCCTAAATTGTCGAGGAACTTTCGGTACCACCCGATCATTCCTATGAATCCACGAAGCTGCGTGCGGTTCTTCGGGACGTGGTAGCTCAAGATAGGAGCTACCTTGTCCAGATCAGACCTTAAGCCGTCTCGGTTGACCATAACGCCAAGATACTTGGCTTCGTGGACGCCGAACTTACTCTTCTTTCGGTTAATCGTGAGGCCGGCATCCTTGACTCTCTTAAGCACTAACTCGAGCCAATGCAGGTGTTTGTCGAAGTCTTCCGTGACGATGATTATATCATCGAGGTAGCTAAACGCATGGGGCTCTAATTCCGGCCCAATGACCTTGTCACTCAATTGTTGGAAGGTGGCGGGCCCTTCAGCGACGCCGTAGGGCATACGAGTGAACTCGAAGATCCCGAGGCCCGGCACAGTGAAGACGGTGAGGTGCGCATCCTCCGGCCTCATGGCGATTTGGTGGTACGCCGAACTTAAATCGATGGTGGAAATGTAGCGAGCCCTTTGTAGCTTGCTCAGAATTGCGTCCATGTACGGTAGCGGGTACGCACTGGTGTTGGACACCGCGTTGAGCTTCCGTTAGTCCACACAGAATCGGTATGTGCCATCCGCTTTCCTTACCATGACTACGGGGCTTGACCAGTCACTCTTGGAGCGTCTAATAATTCCGGCTTCTAACATGGTCAACACCTGGGCGTGCATTTCTTTTTCAAGTTTTCGGGAGACCGGGTAGTATCTTTGCCTGATTGGCTTGGCGTCGCCCACATCTATGGCGTGCTGAATCAGCTTGGTGCATCCCAGCGTTGCTTCTTCGGCAGGGAGCCATTTGCTCAAGAGTACTTCTAATCGAGTTCGCTGAGCGTACGAAACGTCGGCCAGCCCGACGGTAGCTAGCGCGTTGTCCTCCCCCTCGATCAGGGCTGCTAGCTCTAAAGGCACTGTCTCCGCTGTGCCCTCGATTCGTAGAACGTTCTGCCGGGGCAGAAGGACCGCGTCAAATGCTCTTAGAAAGTCTGTCCCTAGGACGCACTCGGCATCTAGTGAACTTACAATCATGACCCTGAGAGTCCGAGTCTGACCGAGAACGGTGAACGGCTGGCTTGCGTAACCATGAACGGGCACTAACTGGCCATTCGCGAGCCTCGCCCCTGGACCTACGTAAGGAGTGATCACTGCTCCCACGGAGGCAACTAGTTGGACGCCCCCAGGGCTAATGGCGGTGCGGACGGCCCCAGAGTCGCAAAGTGCCCTCAAGCGACAGTCGCCTACTTCAATTTGCACCCACCAGCGGCTGCAGTCAATATCGCCCGGCGAACTCGCGTGCAAAGGCACCATCGTTAACGGTTCGGCGGATTGAGCTGCGAGGGAGGCCTCATCATCTTTGGGGGCTGTAGTGGCCTGCTCTACTTGCCCCCCAATTCGTTTCCCTGGTCCTGTTTAGAACACTCTGGACATGTTTTGGTAATATGCTGGGGCCAGCCACATCCATAGCAACTTACAGAGGGAGGGTACTTCCCCTTCTCTTTCCGATCTTTATTGTGTGAGCTCTTTGGTTGGCGTGGCCCGGACTCAGCCACGGGTGTTTTCTCTTCCGTGACGTCTGTAATGGTCATCGACTCCTCGGTTTTCGCTTTCGGCTTACGGTTGGCGTTCCCGCGTTTCTTGGCCTTGGGTGACTTTACCTCAGGCGGTTTTGGCCCCGTTGCGCTCACGCCCAGTTGTGCCAATGCCTCTTTAAGCATTGCTATGGCTGCGTTTGCCGTCTCGTCAATTGGGCTATCCACGCTCGCCAGCTGGGTGGCGCTCGGCTTCTTGGCCGTTATCTGCTTTTCGCGGTACGCTAACTGCGGCAATAAACATGAGTTCGGAGCTGGAGGAGGCGTATAGTGGTCTCGCTCATATATTAGCTTCTCCGCTTGTTTCGTCAGCATGAGGAGGAATCTAAATCCTGGATCTGTCCCCGTGGAACGAGCATTTTGATTTCAGCCAGCAGGTTCTCATGGAGCATCCTGATTTTTAAGGCCTCCGACGGCTGGACTTGCAAAAGGTTTAATATGGTCAGCACGGCCATAATATAATCCCAGGCTTTCTCCTTCTTCCCTTGCCTACGGGCTTGTGCTTCCGCCAGCAATTTATGCTGGATGTCTTCGTCGACTCCGTAGCTTTTTCTGGCTCCTGTGACAAAATCTTCCCATTTCGTCCACTTGGGGCGCATCAGTCGGCACCATGTTAGGGCTGAGCCTGTCATTACATGCAGTAGGGCATTCAGCGAGTCTGCTTCATCCAGGTGAGATGACCTTCTGTTTTCTTCTAATTTCTGGAGTAAGTCTTCAACACAACTGGAGTCCTCTCCGTCGAAAGTGACTTTCCATTCCCGCGCGATTTTCCCCACATCGCGTGTGTTCCTGGGGTTCCAGTTCGCCAGAGTTGTGCAAGTATCCGCCGTTGCATGCCCAGGGTGTGCCGTACTTTCGGCGGGCTGTTGGTTTACAGCGTAAGTCGCCAGTCCGCCTCCCACCGTAAATGGAGACTGTGGGTGGAAGGGAGGTAGCTCCGCAGTGCCTTGGGGCTCTGGATGTGGCTGTGGGACGAAGGGGTTCGTCCTATTTGAATGCATCTGTGTGCTGCTGGCCGTCGGCTGAGTATGAATTATTTGGAATGTATCCTGGAATCTCACTCCGGGATTTTGTGTCGCAGTTACTGGCGGGTTCATATTTGCGTGCAACTCCTCTCTTGAGTTGACCCAACGCTGGAGTTGGTCTAGCCTGTTTCGTAAGTCCTCTGTATAGGTCGCCCAGAATCGCCGTTCTTCGGCCAACGTGTGGTCGAAATGTCTTTTTAGATCCTCTAGTGCATCTGGCCAATCTTGTCTTGGTTCTAGTGTTGGCGGTGCTGTGGTGGTATACGTTACATGAGTTGGTGCTATCGAGGCGACTGTTGTCGTTATACTATGTGTGGTGGTCGTAACGGTTACCGGCGTGGTCGCTGTTTCAAATTCTTCCATCAGATCGATGAGGTGTGCTATCTCGTGCGTTGCTGATCGTGGCTGTCTGATTGGAGAATCGTTCTGATAGTGCTCATGTGTTGTTGTTCTACTTGGGTGTATCGGTGAACTTGACGACAGCAATGTTACGCCTGCTAGGCTAGAGTTGTCTTGCGTTACGCCTTCCGGGCGCAAATGTCTGCATATTGCCAATTTGGCTCTGTACGATAATCTGTTATCTCTTAAAATTGTTTGATGTACACGGGAGTCTCTTCTGGAAGTGGCGATTATTGATAGCTCTTGCGACGGTACGAAATCAGCTGCTGTGTAATCGCCGCAAAGTCGACTAACTAACCTATCTATATTTCTTCTTTTTGTTGTTTCTAAATGCAGTTCCAAAGCGTTTATCGTGCGATGTAGTTCGGGTGCCGGCATGTTCCATGCCCACTCCGCGAGTTCGTTCTCTATTTCCGATTTATCTACTTCTAGATTCAGCGCCATTTTTTTTGTCCTGAGCAAATCGATGAATCGGCTATACTAATAAATAAAGCGTTGAAGCAGAAAATTCAGAACGAGAGAGAAGAGAAAAAAATTTTAAGCAATGCGGGATTGGTTACGAAAACGTAGTAAATTATTATTTACAAAAAAAACCGGGTTTTAGTCACTTTAATTTCGTCCCTGCCTCCAAATGCGTATTCGCCGTTGTGTCGGAAAGTTATTACTGTTATTATGAAAATTGGCGGGTTTGTCAAAAAAAAAGAAAAGAGAATTTAATTACTGTTGACACGACTCAATGATCTGAGCAGGCTTGTAATTAAAAGCGTACGTATTTTCTAAAATTTGGGAAATTTCCGCTTCACTCTTATCGCGTTCTGTCATATAGGTGGGCGGTTGCGCGGCGCCGATTGACTACGTCGGAGAATAGGCGGTTGCTATATGTGCGTATGCGGGGCGGCCCTGTAGTGGCGCGCTGAACGCACGGCGATCAACTATCTGAGCCCTAACTTAGCGATACACAGTTGTTTACAATTTTAGTAAGGTACAAAAATGATTTCTCTAGATTCGCCAGTATATATTACTACACGGATAATACTTTTTTTTCTTCTCAGACTTTAATATCTTGCTTAAATTCTACGAACGGTGTGCTAGAAATATCCGTACGCGGCTTGCGTATTTCCAGTTATTTGTAAAATTTATTTATTAAGACGAGCAACGATAACAATTTTCGTAGTGCGTTTTGCGTATCGCGAGTTCAATAATACCCGTGCATACTCAATAGCAAGAGAGAGAGAAAAAGAAAAAGGAAAAAAATTCAGTTACTCAGTCCTGAGTATGGGTAAGATTTGGTGCTCTTATTTCGCTCGGGCTCCACGTTGGGCGCCAATATAACGGGGCGGCTATGTCCGTTATAATTGGGAAGTCGTCTCCCCGTTTCCACCCGGAGGACTAGCTCGCGGTAGCAACGTGAGGTCCGTAGCTGGAGGGTAGCCGGAAGCGTGCGGGAAATAACGACGCTTTGAATAAAAGGGGAAAAGAACAAGCATATATTCTACAACAAGAATTGTACAAGCGTGCTCACGGGCACGTAAAGGAACAGGGAGCGAACGCGAGAAGCCCTGACGATGGCCGGTGAGAGCGGTACGCAGAGAGAGAGAGAGCTGGCACTTACAGAACTGTATGTACAGAGTCGACGGCGCAATGCAGACCGAAGTGGAGGCGACGGGGCGACGGCGCAGCGGGGCGGTAGTGGCCACTCGGCGAGGCGGAAGTGTCTGGAGCTCCGAAGAAAGCGGCCAGGGATCGGCACAGCGCGTTGTCGTCAGCTCAGACAGCTGTGGCAGCAGGATTCCCTCGAGCGGACACGGGCGTAGGGGAGGTCGTCGGCAAGCCGGGCTTCGGCGATCGTTCTCTGCTGGCTGTCACTCGCGTGCTCCGGGCGGTGAAAGTCGTGCGCGTGGTGCTCAGTGCGAGTGCGAGTGCTCGTGGCTAGGCCCGAATCTAATCTGACGCGATCGCACGGTTCGCGGTCGCGTGCCAGTAGCGCTCTCTCTCCCCCCACTACTCACCTATTCGGCGGTCCTCCGGGCTGCTCGCCGCTGATCCTGCAACAAGCTTATAGTTTGTTATACACTTGTTTCGAGCTGGAGGACATGCTGGGCATGACGGTTGCAAACCGTCATAATAAAAAGCAATAGTTTTGAAAAAAATAAATGAGCGTGTAAATGGGGGAAGGAATATCAATGTACATGTATATATGTATATATATGACTGCAAAGTACACTACTAGGTAATATTCGTAAATGCGTTAATTATTATTTTTATTTAAGCAAACGCAAAAAATACAAAACTAAAATACAAATACAAAACGCAAAAATACAAACGCAATAAATGCAAAAAATTGTGTTCTACATGATAGAAATTGTTCCTCATTTTTTAAACATGTGAGATAGATTTGTTGTATGGAAAATTATTCTTTTTTTTAATGAAGAGGATGATACCTAACAAGTTAATAACAGAATATTTAAATCTCATATTTAATTATAAATAATCGTCCTGAAAACATGTTATACATTTTGATGGAATAAGAATAACCACACATTTACTGTATCACTAACTAGAGTATAGTGTACATCCGCTTGGTGCTTCCACAAGTGACAAGAGAAAAGGGAAATAATAAAAATTAATTTTGTTATATTACATTATTGAATGAAACATGAAACAATCTTGTTATATTACATTATAAATTCGGACAAACACATGATGTTACCACCTATTATTAGCACCTTTATCATGTCATAAAATTATTTAAGAACATCATTTTTTATGAAAATGATAACATGAATAAACTTATATATTTGTCTTATATGTATTATTTTTATAACATGTTTTGTGTTTGCTTAAGGGGTTATGCCAGAGTTAAACCTGTAAAAAAGACATTAATAAGTAATAGGCTGAAAAAAATTATTTATTAATAGTATAAAAAAAATCTTTCTCCTACTTAAAATGTAGATAGTAAACATATTTTTAAGTATTTTTAAAAAATGATATATCTATACTTACATTGTAAACAATTACATGTATGAATCACTAATTTTCTGCACTTTTTTCCCTTTGCCGCGGGATATCTCAGCATCCAGATGATGAATTGACACCAGACAGGATGTAAAATCTTCTGAATATGTTTCTTCACTGCTTGAGCGGAAGAGTTTTCTACAAAAAATAAGTTTTAAATATTTAGTAACTCATAAGATTATTATATCAGTAATTATAGTGAATATAACATATATTCATATACGCAACATTGACTTTTACCTTGTATTAGTCAATTCTGCTCCGTTCAAGCAGTGAAGAAACGTATTCAGAAGATTTTCTATCCGGTCTGGTGTCAATTCATCACCTGGATGCTGAGATATCCTGCGGTAAAGGACCTAAAATCATAAAAATGTCGAGACTGAGAAAAATGCATCTAAAGTTTATCGAAACAATTATGTATATTTAACTGGTAGTACTTACATGAACTACTTGGCATATTTTTCTTATATTTTGGCATAAGATACCTATATATTAAACCATGTATGAAAACCCGGGTGCTGTACATGTAGATATACTAGTATCGAAAGCTGAAATTGAAATGTAAGTTTTTAATACGCATTCACAGTCAGCATGTTTTAGATGAATATAAATTTTGTCATTGCTTACCCATTACTTTATAGGATCATCAAGGGGCGCGGTAGCGCCTCGATGGCAAGTATAAGGTACTAACAGTACGTACGCCGCCGTCGGGCGCTATAGCCAGACCATATATACGTCTAATTTGCCCTGTTGGAATCTTGTCGTTCAGTTTTCTTGACATCGACAGCTTTGTTTCTCACATATGAGCACTTAAATGAAAGCTTGCGGAAAAACTAACAAAATCACATCAGGGTCATATTTTGTGAAATTGCTTCTTTTCAAGAGTTATTGTGAAGTGAAAATTCGGACCCCTCATTTCTCTTCACGAGAGAAAACTGAACAATTAATGTGATTCCGGTGACGTAGACTCTACGTATACGTATACGTACTTCCTGTGACGGATATAGATCATCATGCGTATAGATATATATATTTATGTACTTATACACGCAGTATGTTTTATGCAGACGGTATTTATATATAAAACAGTATTTCTTTTGCAAAACTTATTTTTACTTGATATCAGCAACATGAATATTTTAATAATTAACGGTTTTATTTTTATATATTATAATAAAAAACTTTGTTATAAGTTTTATGTATTTTTTAAAGAATATAGTTTCGTAAATAATAAGTGATAAAACAACTTGATCTTAACCATGACTAACAGGATCTAATTATAGATAAGTATTCAGTTTTTATAGATGCAATATAAATAAGGATTGTGTGAACTGATTCTTTGTTTAAATGTTTTAAATATTTTTTCAGATGTTCCAGTGGGATGATGAAGAATTGTTAGGTTATGCAAGGAAAGAGATTTCTGTGAGAAACTAGTTCACTCCTTGTGGAGGATCCTCTCCTTCTGGAGCATCTTCTCCATGAAACACTTCTTGTGTTCTTTGCTTGGCCAGGTCCGAGCGTGTCTCTTCTACATTGGACCTGGCCATAAAATTTATGAATTCAGCTAAATTCTTCAGGTTTTGCTGGTAGGGATTCAGCCTCCTTCAATTGTATGTTGCAAAAGTTGCAAAAGTGTTTAGCAAAGTCGATTTTCTATGCAATCAGAAGCAATCATCAACTAATAGTTTATATAATTAGATAAGTATTTAGTTTTATTTTTTATATTATATTTAGATATTCAATATAAATAAAGAATTTGTGAACTGATTCTTTATTTAAATATTCTGTGTTATTTTTCAGATTATGAGGTTATGAAGCTGTCAGTTTATATATAAATGAAGTAATTGTGACAAGAGAATTTTTATTGAAGAAGGTCTGATATTGAGATCTGCAGCATTGTGAAAAATAGTAGATTTTCTTACAAGGGGGGAAAATGTAATTTCCACACGCACGTGGTATGACGGCCGAGGCGAAGCCGAGGCCGTCATAAACGTGCGTGCAGGAATTACATTTTACCCCCATGTAAGAAATAGTATTTTTTTCTATCCCCGGTCGAAAGTACATTGATTCATTTAAAAAACGAAATCTATCAGATTGCTTGTAGGTTATGCGCGTTTAAGGACTGTCGATGCCCGCCCGACATTTGCAGCACGAGCGAAGCGAGTGCTGCTGGTCGGGGCGGGCATCGAAAATACATAAACAAGCAGATTATTGTAAATTGCTTAAATAAAAAGCAATATAAAAGAAGAGAAAGACAATATTGATAAATTGATGATTAGAAGATTCAAAGTAGCAAATTTTTTTCAGATAAAAATAATAATCTATTTATTGCAATTTTCACATGAATAAAAATTATTTACAATGTTACCATGAAAAGTACAATTTTCATATTTAATGCACGAATTCTTGAAAAAATTTTCTGAATCAGCATTATTCACTTTTTCTTTGAAAACGATTTCTTGTCTTCGATCAGTTGCACTTTTGCTTCTTTATCAAAATCTCTAAGCACTTCTTCTTCGTCGGTAGAACTATCGTCATCAGATGTTATATTTGTGTTAGCCATACTGTACTTTTTTGATTACTCGTAGCAAGTTTTTAAGACTTAACCTCGTGCTGCATAAGCTCTCAGCTTTGATACGATGTGATTTGACTCGCTTGTTTTGATGTGACTCGACCATAGAGCGAAAATATAGTACGACGCTTTGAAATTGGCGCTACTTTCACAGCGCGATCGTCATCGATTTATCAATAGGTAAAAGTACTCCTTTTTCTTGTCTAAGCAGACGGCGAAACAATGTACTTTCGCCCAGGGGATAGAAAAAAGTATATTTTCTTCAGTTTATACCTGTCTAGCAGAAGTGTAAGTTTTTTATTATTATATTCAATCTTCCACGCAAGAAAGTTTCTACAAATGTGGAAGTGCTTATGAACAATTATTAAATTTTCCTATCGTCTCCTGGGAGATAGACTCTCAGGCTATATGTCGAAAGGGATCCTTACAAATAGCTAGTGTGTTTTATTTTCTTGGTTCAAGAATCGAAGAAAGTTTCAACATAGAGAATATTCAGTATAAGGAAAAAATTGTCTTGTATTGTGAGAAGCTAGTGAAGTGTCAAGAATATGCATCGCTCATGCATGAAAGGTTCTAAGTTGTTTAAGTGTATATGAATAATTCATAACTTTTCCTATCGTCTCCTGAGAGGTAGACTCTCAGGCTGTATGTCGAAAAGGATCCTGATGAGAAGCTATAGTAAAAGTGTTGTATTTTCATCGTTCAAGAATCAAAGAAAATTTATACAGAATTTCCTGTTTATATAATTTTCTTGTAATGTGACAAGTTGGTTGAGTGTTACGATTATATTCAATCTTCCACGCAAGAAAGTTTCTACAATTGTGGAAGTGCTTACATTAACTTTTTCTATAGTCTCCTGGGAGATAGACTCTGAGGCTGTACGTCGAAAAGAATTCTTATGAATAGATAGTAAAAGTGTTTTATTTTCTTAGTTCAGAGAATATTCAGTTTATATAAGGAAAAAATTATTTTCTATTGTGAGAAGCTAGTGAAGTGTCAAGAATATGCATCGCTCATGCATGAAAGTTTCTGAGTTGTTTAAGTGTATATGAATAGTTCATAACTTTTCCTATCGTCTCCTGGAAGGTAGACTCTCAGGCTGTTCGTCGAAAGGGATTCTTATGAATAGCTAGTGAAAGTGTTTTATTTTGTTGGATTTTAGAGATTATTCAGTTTATATAATAGAGAATATTCTTGCTTGATGCAACAGTAATGTTTTATACAATAATCAGCATGTGTATATTATATACTTACTCCATCGATTTCATGGCTTTAGGGTCTAAATTGTCAGGTGCATAACTATAAAAATCAAAACTATAAGTTCTTAGATAAACTCAATTGTATTGTTTTAGCATGTTAAAACAAGCTTTTATAGCTATAACAGATTTTAAATCAGGCGAAGACCGAAATATTCAAAATGTAGCTTACTCATTTCAATTATATTCGTCGCTCTTATTTCTATATGTAGTCATTATTATAGTAGTGATTAAAATCTATGGATATTTTACATACATTTTTTAGTACCTTAATACAGTAGTTATTATATATAAGCTCTGGTCTTTGTAAACATGTATTTTTTGCAGATATTTATTCCATTTTTAATGGGACCAAATGGAAGTTGATATTATATATATATATTTTATACTTTCTTTGATATTATGGTTTAGCAGTAAATTCAGTATATATAAATTTTATGGCTGTGATGAATAAATATTTAACGATGAAAGTAAATTAGGTTGTCAGCTATAATACAGAGTGTAAATAATAATAGAAAACATTGAACGTAATTCAATACAGTGTACCAAGATAAAAGACGTTGAAAGATTCACAGTTTACACTTCCAACGCCTTTTTCACATACCCCAAACTCAATATACATAGTTTAACGTACCACAGAGTAGTTTAGCATAGGAGTCTGTCAAATAACAAAACAAGCAAATAGTTAAATTAATAGACAGGCACCTCAAAAGCATTATTAATATCCCATATTGGACCCACAAATAAAACTGTCAAACTATAATTTAAAAAAATTAAAGCAACGCGCTTGCACGAAGGACTGAGTTCATAAGTACTCCTCTATTCATGCACAAACAAAACTTGGTCGGCAAAAGTCATTATCAATTCCATAGGCAATAAAACAAATAATTAAGCCAACACACAAACTAAATTCAATGTGCACAATTATTGAGACCCACTATTTACACATCAAAACTTAGTCGAACCCAGGAAGAGCAATCTGAAAGAGGCGGCCTTTGCTCCAAAAGACGAACTCAATCAGATAGGTCTGACATAAACATACACCAATAAGTCCATTCAAATCCAGGGAAACAGAGCCAAACAATACAAAACAATTTAACATTATATTATGTGAATTATATTATCATGTGAATTATTATTAAATTATTATGTGTAGGAAAAAAGTGAAACTAACTATACCATTTTTTGCTTGTTCTCGACAAATCACACTTGAGATCCACAAATTCACACAATAATTATTGAAAAACACCATAATGATTTACACTTATTCACACATATACATAATTTAAAAACTACAAAAAGTCAAAAGCACTAGTCAAGTCATGTAAATTAATTAAATATGTTTATTAAAACACTCTACAACACTGTTGTACTTCTCACTACAAAAAACTTTAGCGAAAACTTGTGCACTCGCTTTGGCATGCCATTCCAGGGGAGACGTCAAAATCTTCTTAAGACGTAATACACAAATTTCGAAGCAGCATTGACCAAGTGACCTGAAAACAAAAAGACAAAATTCTTTTAACAAAGCACCGGTGCTTTAAATCAACAAAAAGTCTCAATAATTTAAATAAAAAAAAATAACTTATCTGATCCCAAACAGCAATGATCGACCAAGGGAAAGCACAAGTTTCCCATCACCACAGTGTACAAGTCCCAAAAGAAATCACTCCTCGGAGTAGCTGACCATCCATAGTTGCTCCTGAGTACAAGTTTCGATCCCGTAGCAACATTTTTAAAATACTTTAGCAGCGACAAAGTTAATCACGCGAGAGGTTAAACACTGACGGTATGGCAGACGTAACGTCGATAACCCCAGGACTACAGAGCGACTTACCGACGCCACAGACTGAGCACGCGCACACACTTTTAAAACTAGGGCGCTAGTGACAAATACTAGTACTACTGCCGCGGCCATCTTCAGTGAGCATATACACATTAATTTTTAAATTTATAACTTATTCAGTTGATGTTAACTGTTCTTTATAATTTAGGTATTACATACTTTTTAAAAGTAGTGAAATCTCCCCCCCCCCCCAAAAAAAAACCTTTTCAAGGTAAAAGGCTGGCAAGTATAAGGTCGTTTCTTCATGTAAAACTTGAAGATTAATTTTGCAACTCTTGATATCTCAATGTCACAAAAATTCTTTTCTCTATCTATACAGTTATTTTATTATATTAATCAAAGTTAATTTTTAAACTCTCGATATCCCTTATGTGGTGAAAATTCAGAGTGCTTATTCTAAAAGTCTATTTTCATTATATAAATTAAAGTCAAACTTTCAATAATAATGTAAATAATATTCTAGCAGGTTTGTTGTGTACGTTTATTACTTTTCCCTTAGTAAAGGTTGATAAGAAATGTGATTATAATGCAATGATTAAAAAATAATAATTATGTTAATATATGTGTCTTCTTTTGCCTCGTAAATGAGTGAATCACAGACACTGAAAGAACATGATGCTTATACATGAAACTGAATAACTGGAAATTTTCATTCTATCTATATCAATATGAATGCGTAAACATCTTTGCTTGAAGGATCTGTTGGACAGACTACCATTTCTTAAGTGTTTCTTCTCTATACCTTCGATTTTACATAAATTTCAATTTTAATATAGCAAAAGAAAGTTATGATATCAATAAAGAAATTGGCAAGTTTTTGTTATAAGAAGCAATTGAGTTGATATAAATAAATAATTGTTTATATCGGAGAAGGATTATAAATATATATGTATTCATCATTATAAACACTCGACCAAATTGTGACATGTAAAAAGGTGGATAGCCTGTGAAAAGATACTGTCGGTAGAATTGTCGGAATAACTGCGATTGCCGCCACGTCCTGCGCATTCCAGCTGACGTTTAATGACTGATCACTCTTACGCCTTATTTAGTGTGGGAGGTTAGGTCACCGTACTTCCGGTAAATAGAGCGTTCCGTGACCTGTCACAAACATGCGCAAAGCATAGCACTAATTCGATATTATTCAAAGTTCAATAGTATCCGAGTATACATATAGGAATGATGTTCTTACATGACATTATCACATGAAAAATGTGCCCATAATATATTACAGCGGAGCGGATGTACAATCTACTCTACTTAGTAACTCAGTAAATTTCTATCCTTATTTCATGAAAAATCTATGTCCAAGACGATCATTTGCAATTAAATATAAGATTTAATTCATACAAAAAATCGATCCCACATTTAAAAAAAACAGTAACAAATTCTAGCATGTAGAACGCAATTTTTTTTATGGAAAAACTTGCCGTCCCGTCCTATAATAGATACCGATGAGTACTATCTTAAAATTGTGCATGGTTATCCAAAGTAATTTGTTGTTAACAAAACACGGTTAGAAAATCTCGTGTCGGATTTTTCATTCTATATGTATTTACTACTATTCTTAACCAATTTTTGAAGAATTCAAACTTCATCTTGTAATGATTTTAAACACAATTTTTGGTTATTTGTATTTGTATGTATGTTTCACAAAAGTATGTTATTATTATCGAATGGTTACAAGATGTTCAATAAAAATAATTATTATTACGTATTACAAAAATGTTGTAAAATAAATTTCTATGATTAAAGTTCGGAAATAAATCAAGCTAAAAAATATTAACTTAACATTTATGTTTATATTTTAGTTTTATATCCATACTTAATAAAAAAAATAGAACTACAATTTTTATTTGAGGCTATCGTTCTCACAGTTTAACATAATATTATACTATACATAAATATTATATATAAACATATATTATAAGTATATTAAAAATTTTATGAGATTGTTGATTACACTGACATTTAGTAGTTCATCGATTATCTATGGTCTTGGACATAGATTTTTCATGAAATAAGGATAGAAATTTACTGAATTACTAAGTAGAGTAGATTGTACATCCGCTCGTTGCTTCCATAAATAATCGAAAAAGTTTTCATAATGCGAAACAATCCTGTAATATATTATGGGCACATTTTTCATGTGATAATGTCATGTAAGAACATCATTCCTATATGTACACTCGGATACTATTGAACTTTGAATAATATCGAATTAGTGCTATGCTTTGCGCATGTTTGTGACCGGTCACGGAACGCTCTATTTACCGGAAGTACGATGACCTAACCTCCCACACTAAATACGGCGTAAGAGTGATCATTCATTAAACGTCAGCTGGAATGCGCAGGACGTGGCGGCAATCGCTGTTATTCCGACAACTCTACCGACAGTATCTTTTCACAGGCTATCCACCTTTTCACATGTCACAATTTGGTCGAGTATTTATAATGATGAATACATATATATTTATAATCCTTCTCCGATTTAAACAATTATTTATTTATATCAACTCAATTGCTTCTTATAACAAAAACTTGCCAATTTCTTTATTGATATCATAACTTTCTTTTGCTATATTAAAATTGAAATTTATGTAAAATCGAAGGTATAGAGAAGAAACACTAAAGAAATGGTAGTCTGTCCAACAGATCCTTCAAGCAAAGATGTTTACGCATTCATATTGATATAGATAGATGAAAATTTTAAGTTATTCAGTTTCATGTATAAGCATCATGTTTTTTCAGTGTCTGTGATTCACTCATTTACGAGGTAAAAGAAGACACATATATTAACATAATTATTTGTTGAACTAATTAGAAATACCTTTTTAATCATTGCATTACAATCACATTTCTTATCAACCTTTACTAAGGGAAAAGTAATAAACGTACACAATAAACCTGCTAGAATATTATTTACATTATTATTGAAAGTTTGACTTTAATTTATATAATGAAAATAGACTTTTAGAATAAGCACTCTGAATTTTCACCACATAAGGGATATCGAGAGTTTAAAAATTAACTTTGATTAATATAATAAAATAACTGTATAGATAGAGAAAAGAATTTTTGTGACATTGAGATATCAAGAGTTGCAAAATTAATCTTCAAGTTTTACATTAGTAATTACTGTGGACTTTGAGACAATCTAACACACAGACATCTTCTCGTGCACATGATATTTATAGCCCATATACCTGAAACAATGAATACACACACAAAGAACAGATTGTTCACAAATAATATGTTGTTTATAGTACAAAACACTTATCTAAAGTTGAACGCTAGTGAGACTCAGAAGTTATCACAACAGCACAACATCCAGCTTGCACTAAACTACAGACAGCAGTCGAAACAGCTGATGTCTGAATGCAAACTCGACTAGGTCGGTAAAACAGTGATTTCCTGTTCCATATGCTGTAAGGTGCCATGTTTTTAGGCGGTTATTTAAATTTGCATGTATGTTTTTTTACCCCTTTATAAGTTTGATTAAAAATTACGAGACTAAATTTAAATTCTAAATTTATTTTATTTTGAACATTCAAAATAAAAAAAAATCTACGATTTCATAAAAATTAGCTATTACAGTACATAATGATTTCGTAAATAATTTGTGCTTTTTTTTAAATAAAATTGCGCTTTCAAAAGGAATTTGTGAACACATTGAATGTTGCATTTTCTATAAAAACGCAATTTTTTTGAATAATCAAAAGCGCTATAAAACAAAATATGAATAATACGCAATTTTGAAAAATTGTATTTTTTTGGTATTTTGCCTATAACTTTGTAACGTAATTCTTTCGGGCAAAAAGGACTAAGGCAGCTCATTCTGCAGTAAATTTGCCGTAAAAATTTTGGATTTTTTAAAATTTTAACTCAGGCATAACCCCTTAAATAAAAATAATAATTTACGCATTTACGAATATTACCTAGTAGTGTACTTTGCAGTCATATATATACATATATACATGTACATTGATATTCCTTCCCCCATTTAAACGCTCATTTATTTTTTTCAAAACTATTGCTTTTTATAAAGAAACTTGCCAATTTATTTATTGATATCACAACTTTCTTTTGTTAAAATTTAAATTGAATCACTTATACTTTCCACTTATAACTTCAATCGTGACTTCCACACTCCACCTATCTCCTACACTATCTACGTGAGCCAGACACACTCCATTGCTACAGTCATAACCACCATCCTTTACGCATAATCCTTCAAATATGTTCACACTTTCTGCCTACACCTATCACCTCCACATTTGAATTCCACGCATCACCTAGCATCTTTACTCGTCACCTCAAACCGCACCACTTATAATGTCGACCCATGAAGCGTACCGACTAATTAGCACCTCCACTGTCCATCTGTTACCTGCAATCTAGTTCTGCTACTCCACGTGTCACTTTCCCCTTCGACTTATGACTCCGATCATGACTTCGACACTCCAGCTATTCCTTATAACGCCCACTATCAGCGTCACCCATGACTTCTGACCTTCACCTATCACCAATGATTTTCAGCCTCCATCCATCACATCAAGCCATGAACTTCCCATCAACCTATTATCCTACACTTTTCATTTATACCCATGAAGTCTACCGTTTCCCTTCACTAACACTTCCATTCTCCACATAACGCTTTTAATCATGATCGCCAGCGTCCCACTAATACCTCTAATTATGACTTCTAACATTCACCAATCACGTACTCCTATGGCCTCCACTCAACACCTGACATTTCTAGCTCTGCGATCTACCTTATACCGAGAACCTCCACCATCCACCTATTGCATTCAATCATCTCGTTCTTCTCCAACTACCCTTACAACGTCCACTTATGAATACAATCGTAATCCAATCTCTTACACCTATGACTTTCTGATTACGCTTATCACTATCTCTGATCACGTCTTCCTACTTCAATTATAATCTACACATTCCGCTTATCATGCTAACCATAACTTTGACAAGCAAACCTTTCACTTATGACTTCAATCGAGACCATTTCTCAACCTATCCCTACACCGTCCACTTATTACTACAGTTATTAACCACCACCCTTCATACACTCCTCAACCCATGAAGCTGACCATCTACCTAGCACCTTCTCCTGAGTGGGCGCTGAGGGGGAGGAGGCTTGGCGAGGGGAGGGGGGGGGGGCGAGGGGGGCCAAATTCCAGCGCGGCTCAAAACAACTATATAATTTGGTAAGATATATATATAGAATTACATGAACTTATTCATTGTTTAAATGTTATTTTATTTTTTCAGATTTTTATAAGTTATTATTTCTTATGGGAGGTTACATGCTTAGAGCGAATGTTGGAAAACTAAAAAGTTCATTCACGTCGTTCCTTTCTTCTTTTACCTCGGCAATGAACTAATCACAATCACTCAAATTATGTTACTTATACATTAAGCTAAAGAATCCGAAACTCTCATATATGAAAATATGAACGTGTAACCATCTTCGCGTTAAGGGTCTGTTGGACAGACTACTATTTCATTTGCGTCACTTTTCCTTCAATTATCTATATCTTCTATAACTTTGAGTAGTACCAATATATACCAAACTATATTAAATATTTTGTAATGTAGTTAATTACACTGACATGATAATTTATCTATTATCTATGATAGGATGGGACGGCAAGTTTTTTCATAAATTGCATTTTATTAAAAAAATGTGGGATCGATTTTTTATATGAACAGAATATTTAAATTTTATATTTCATTGTAAATGATCGTCCTGGACATACGCTATAGTTTTCATGAAATAAGGAGATAGCAACTCATTTTTTGAATTAGTAACTATAGTTTATTGTACATCCGCTTGTTGCTTCCATAAATAACAACAAATCACATGAATTGAAATTTTGAATAATCCCAAAATGGCGCCACGTTATGCGCATGTTTATGATCAGTCACTCGACACCCCATTTAGCGTACAGGTTATCCACCTTTCACATGCTATATATGCTATATATTTATAATCCTTCCTCAATTTAAACGGTTATTCATTTATTTTAAGGGGTTATGCCTGAGTTAAACCTGCAAAAAACAAATTATTAGTTATTAAGCAAAAAAAAATTATTTATAAGTAATATTAAAAAAATTCTTATTCCTACTTAAAGTATATATATTAATTGTAATTTTACATATTTTTAAACAATTATATCTCTATACTTACTTTACAAACAATTCCATGTGTGAAGTTAATACTTAAAAAATACTTAAATTAAATAATTTGAACAGATTTTTCCCTTTGCCGCATGAATTCTCAGCATCCGGGTGATGAATGTAGACCAAACTGGATGGAAAAACTTCTGAATGTGATTCTCCTCAGCTTGAATGGAAGGGATTTCTAAAAAATAAAAATTTTAAATATTTAGTAACGCATAAGTTGTAATATAAGTAATTATAGTGAATGTTACGTATGTTTACATACATAACATTCACTTTAAACTTATCTTTCCAAATTCTGCTCCGTTCAAGCAGTGAAGAAGGCTTTCCTGGAGTTCTCCAAAAAATTTCAGCCTGATTGGACTTATGGTTCCTGAAAAATTCTGCGGCAACTGACCTGAAATCATAAAAATTCAAAACTTGAGAAAAAGGCAGTTAAAGTTTTCTTGAACATTATATGATAAAAAATATACTTACAATTTTTCTTCATACCTGGGCGTTATTTAAATGAATGATAGGCGTATCCTGGTCATCTTTGTAAATTTTGAGGATGGTCCAAAAACTTTATTCGTGTCCAGTCATCTGAAATCAAATAAAATGAAAAATCATAAAAAAATGTAATTTTTCTAAATTTGAAACATTTTTATAATTAAGTTATAAAAAAGCTTTTATTGTTAAAAAATAAGTTTATATAATTACATGTGATGAACAGAAGAGTTGCACTACCATTATGTGTCAAGTTGAAGGTTAGAAAAAATAGTCCGTCAGGTGAGCTGATATAGTAAGGAAGCAGAAAGCAAGCAGACAGCTCCAATCAGCTGTTTAGCTTGCTCTCTGACCTACTTTTCAGCTAGTCAGCTAGACTGTTTTCTACAAAGCTGATGCTGTGACATGTGTGATGTGTGTGTGAAAAGTGTTTGATGAAAAAAATTAAAAAAAAGGAAAACAAAAGTGAAAAAAAAGAAAAAAATTGTGAATGTGTTTCAGTGTTTTTTAGTGTTTGTGTTGTAAATGATGTTGTTTGTTTACAAATGAGGTTGTGTATGGTGTATAAGTATTTGTGTTATGTGTGTAATGTGTGTATGTTTGTTTAATAAGCACCAGCTCTGTAGAAGTCGTCATCCTGATGACTTCTCTTTCTTTTGGCTCGTCGTGCTTCAAGTGTTGAGTGTAGTTCTCTTCTGTCGGACAAGAGAAGCCGCTCCTGATCCTGAAGCTTGGCCCAGTTAACTGTAGAGAATCCTGGATACACGCTGAACTTCCTCATGACTACAAGCAGTCCTACTTTGCCTTCATTGAAGCAAGTGACTGCGATGTAGGCACCAATTTCGAGGACTGTTAGACCACTGAAACTATGCTTGGGGATGAGTTTCAAAACAGAATGATTGAAACTTTCATTACTGTTTTACATGAAGCCTCCAATGCATCTCTCAAGCAAGTCTGGCTTCGTCAAGTCCTCGTAAATCGGTTCAATTGCGTTCATGATGGCAGCAGGAATACTATCTCCATGGTGGAAGTTCTTCAAGTTATTGTTCGCCTCGGCTTTCTGCCACTTGCACCAAGATCTTGATCCCTGCGGGCAAAGTTGGTGAGTTGGATTTTCATCTGTAGATTTTTTGTGATGAAATGTTGCCCATATGGCATTTCTCATTTCATCAACAGAATTACTATGGCCACGGATGGCATTGCCATAGTACCTCGTCAACTGGTCAATCCTTTGAGCAGTTAGACGGTTTCTTCCACCAATGCCCAAGCCATCTGTTAGTTTTGTGCCGGCCAAGCTTTTCTTCAGGTTCCAGAGCCTCGAACCCATCCTCTTCTGAACGTGTCCTACACGCTCCTTCTTCGTGATGGTGAATCTTGATAGGGTTTGGCATCGGAAAGTGCTTTGAAGACTCTTGAATCTCCGTCTCCAATGTAATTTCCGTACCTGACACCATGGATGGACTCGGATCGCTGGAACATTTCGACGATGCCATCCACTTCCATCTTGCCAGAGCTTCCTTCGTGATTGGCAGAACACTTTTCTCGGTGGGCTTCATACCATTCCTTGTACTGTGCTGTATCCTCTTCTGGTCGTTTCTCGCAGGCTAGGCAAAAGGATTGCTTCGGAGCAACATCAATCACCTTTCCATTGGCATGGCGTATTAGTGTTGAAATGCCTTGAAGGGATGAATGTCCACGTTTCCTCCAACTACCATCGCCTGATACAGTTTGGCGATCATCTTCTTGATTTTCTGTACTGCAATCCTCATGCATAGCTGCTTTCATAGACTCTTTAGCTGTAATCAAGCTTGCATCTTTCAACTCTTGATTAATTTTGTCAAAATTACTGTGAGAGATTGGAGTAGAAAAATCCATTACTCCACATAAAGTGCTCAAACCAGTGTGCCCATGACCAAGAATTCTCATGGCTATAACTTCACGCTTGTTCACTTTATAAGCGTTACTTTGTTTTCCAACGTTTCTGCTAGAGTCGATGAAAGCAACTGCGTTACATGATGTACAGGTGATGGATAGCTTGCTACCAAGACCTCGTACATCAACTTCATCAAATTTGATGCATCTGCCACAAGCTTTACAAGCCAGAAACTCCTGTAATCCTGGCAGAAGCAAAGAAATGTCAGAGATTCTATTCTGAATTCCACTCGGTTATACATAAATTGATTTTAATTTTTGTCTAGACCTAGACACAGGAATTTCTGGTTGTACTGATGTTGAGGTACCTGGAAAAGCTTGCGCAGCAGATCTTGAACTCCATTCCCTGGACGTTGAAGGAACTGTATCAGGCGTAGGTGATGCTGAAGTGATTGGTGTTGCTTGTTCTTGTTGTATAGATGTTGATGCTGATGCTGGTGCGGCTGCTATTGTTGAAACTTCCCATTGCTGTTTTTGATGAAAAATCTTGGGTCTTCTCTTTCTTCTTTCAAACCTTCTTTTTCTGTCAGATGATCCTGGAACTCTATGTCTTGAGTCTGGACTCATCTTGATCACAAATCACTCTCACTTCCTCTACTTTTTAACCACAAATGCTATCAATATTATAAAATAAATTATTTAATATTATTGAGCAATGCAGAATAAAAGTAGATATGAAAATTCAAAGCAAGTGCTTTTGCGCTCTTGAATTCTCAATCATACGGTAAAACAGGTATCTAAATGAATAGCCTTGTCGAAAGAATATCGCGCGGCCCCGTCGGTAAGCGCCAAATTCAAAATTCGTTTTTTGCATAATTTTATTCATTGACGAATATTTGCGTCTAATTAATTTTTTATAAAGCATAATAAATAATAAAATGCTTTTTTAAAAATAAATTATTAATTTAAATAAACAAAACGGAGGAAAATGTGAAAATAAGCAATTTGCAAATTTTTATAGCATAATTTTGCTCATTTCATTAACATCTTTTAACGAATTGTAATTGCATAATAGATATTTTTATTGTATTTTACATACAAATATTATGCATGAGAAGCATTAAAAGCTCGAAAAATAATCATGTTCAGTAACACAGCACTGACAAATAAAAACGCGAAAATGACGATTTTTTAAAAATAAGCTATTCGCACGCCTTCAGTTTTTGGTCTGTAGCTTTCTACCCAATTTTATTTGGGCAAAAGGGACTTCAGCATCTTATTCTACATACAATTTCCTATGAAAAAAGTCAATAAAAAAAAATCGATTTTTTGACGAATTTAACTCAAGCATAACCCCTTAAAACAATTGCTTTTTATAACAAGAATTTTTATTCTACATATTATTTTTCGTATTTATACGCTCATTTATTTATTTCTTTTAACATGATTGGTTTTTTATAAAAGAAACTTGCCAATTCATTTATTGATATCATAACTTTCTTTTCTTAAAATTAAAATGTGAATTTATGTAAAATCGAAGGTATAGATAATGGAAGGAGAAGTGACACTAAAGAAATGGTAGTCTATCCAGCAGACCCTTAAGGCGAAGATGGTTACACGTTCATATTATCATACATGAGAGTTTTGGATTTTTGAGCTTAATGTATAAGCATCATAACTTGAGTGATTATGATTAACTCATTGACGAGGTAAAAGAAGACATGCATCGTAACATAATTATTTGTTTTCCAATTTGATCTATAAGCATCACATATTCTTCCAGTGTTTGTGTTTCGATCACTTTTTCACAGAGGAAAGAAGATATATTATTTGTTGATCTGACGATTATAATATCAACACCTCTTAACAGTATGCAGTAAAGCTATTAGTATTTTTGTTGAATATTGTATAAATATTATACTCTTTGCTTGTTGTTCTATGAATTAATACTGGTCGCGCCATCTCTTGTATATATATGATTTTGTACATCGAGACAAGCGCGACTCCGAAAACGCGAATACGCGAGTATGTAAACACACATATATAGATACACACTATAGAGAAGAGCGCTCGCATATACTGTACTCGCGCTCATTCTCTCTCTCGCTTGTAAGTCTCGGAAGGAGACAGTCGTGTCCGACGACACATCACACATTGTAATAAAGTTACTTATTATTAAAAACAACCTCACTAATTTTCCACCACTCCAACATGGTAGCAGAGCGTGGTTGGAAATTTTTTATGCCGTACTGTGACTTTTTTTTTTAAAAAAGTGCAGTAAGACATATTAAAATGTGCTAGTGAGGTGTGAGAGCCACGTGGAAAATACAAAAGTGTTCCAGTGAAAAATAATTGAATTAAGAAGAGTTCAAAAAGAAATATAAGTGAAAATAACAAATAAAAGTAGTCTAGAAGAGACTGATAAAAACATTTTTGTGAAAAATTGAAGAAAAAAGTGTGATGCGAAGAGATTACGGTCGGCACACATAAAACGTGTTTAAGTGACGTGATAGAGCACATGGAAAATTTTATGAATTTGCACAAATAATTAATGATCGAAGAAAATAAGGAAACACTAAGTGAAAAAATTAGAAAAACAATTTTGAGAAAAGTTATAAAAATAACTAAAGATGTTTGTATTTTGAGAAACGAAATTTACACAAAAATAAGTGAATACGAAATGGCTCAAGCAAAAGTTGAAGATATAATTATACCAATTATTGACGGTATAAATTATACCAGTTGGAAAACAAGATTAATGATCTTGCTTGAATATAAAGAATGTCAAGAGCAAATAAAAAGAGAAAGAATTGCCTCAGACACAGAAGCTGATTGGAAGAAATAGATCTCAAAGCACGTGCAATTATAACAAGTGCTATCTCAGATAAGCAGCTTGAATATGTAAGTGAATGCATAACAGCGTGTGAGATGATAAAAAGGTTTGACAAAATGTATATAACACAGTCAACAGCCTTACAAATGTTGCGAAGAAATAAAATAGAAGAAATCAAACTTAAAAGTTATAGAGAAATCGAAGAAATTTCGTAGACTTCGAAAAAGCCGTAAATGATTTTAAAAGTGCTGGCGGTAAGATAACAGAAGCAGAAAAGATAAACTATTTACTTCGAGCACTACCATCAACTTACAGTTATATTGGTGATTTTCTTGATGTGATACCCAAAGAACAACATACGGTCGATTATGTTAAATCGAAAATAAAAGAAAAAAATTTACATAACATAGACAATAACAAAAGTGATAGCAAAAGCAATGTAAGCACTTTCAACACGAAAATAAAGGGAAATTGCTATAATTGCGGAAAATATGGCCACGCGCAAAAAGACTGTTGGACTGGACAACAGCAAGGTCAAAGCAGCAGCACTCAACCAAGTCGAAATCAGTGAGGAAGAGGTAGTCACAGAGGCAGCAACAGAGGCTTCAGAGGCAGAGGTCGAGGCAGAGGACAACATTCATCGCACAGCACGAAAGAGCAACACGAAGATTACGCGAGCGAGTCATGGCCAACGCAAGTATATACACCAAAGACAAATAAGGTAAATTTAGAAAGTGATTGTAACGGTAGCGAAAATCGAAAGAAAATCTTTTGGTTATTAGACAGCGGTTGTACCGATCACATTGTACGCGATGATAATTATTTTGAAAATTCTGTTATTTTGAAAAAACCGATAGATGTCAAATTACCTAACGGTAAAACGCTCAAAGCTACAAAAGTAGGAAATATACAAATTTATTTTGAAAATTATTATAGTAAAAAATATGTAAATCTAAAAAATGTTTATTTTGCAAAAGACATAAAGCAGAACATATTAAGTTTTTCAAAAATAACTGCAAGTAATACGATAGTAGCTAGAAATGATAGCGCGAAAATTTATAACAATAATAGAGAATTAATTGTAGTTGCAAATAAAGTAAATAATTTATATTATATAAAAGGTTTTCTAATGAATGAACAGAAAGAAAAATGTATAAATGCAGTAAAAATAACCGCGAAAGAAAAATGGCACAGAGCATTAGGTCATGTTAATTTTCAATACTTAAATAAATTAGTTAAAGAAAAATTAGTTGAGGGATTGCCAGATAAAATTGAAAACACTGATATGAAATGTGCAAATTGCATTCAAAGTAAAATGGCAAATGTACCATTTCAAAATAATCGAACAAAAACTTCTGAAATTTTTGAATTAATTCATACTGATTTAAATGAACCGCATCAAACGACTGGTTATGGTGGAGAAAAATATTTTTAACTTTTGTCGATGATTACAGTAAATGCACGCGAATATTTTGTATTAAACATAAGTCTGAAACTGCAAGTTGTTTTATAGAATTTGTAAATTTAGTTGAAAATAAGTTTAACAAAAGGATTAAGAAAATACAGTGCGATAATGGCAAAGAATATTTGAATAAGGAGATTTACAATTTTATTAAGTATAAGGGAATAATTATTACCATGTCCACCGTACACGCATGAATTGAATGGTGTAGCGGAAAGATACAATAGATCAGCAATGGACATAGGCAGATGCTTACAAAGAGAAGCAAATATAAATAGGCGATATTGGCCTGAAATTATTAAAACGGTAGCTTACTTGAAAAACCGCACTATAGCAAATACTGTAGAAAATAAAACTCCTTACGAAATATTCTTTGGCACAAAGCCAAACGTTAATCATTTGAAAATTTATGGTAGTAAAGTTTTTGTCCGAATCCCAGAGGTCAAAAGACAAAGTAAATGGGATGACAGGGCAACAGTAGGAATATTAGTAGGTTATACAGAAAACGGTTACAGAGTTTTAGTAAATAACAAAGTTATTAACACGAGACATGTACAGGTTGTCGAAGAAGACACAAAAATAATTTGTCTTAACGAATCAGATGAAAAGCATGAAAGTTATGAATCGGAAAATTCTGAAAGCGATTCAGAAGAATATGATAGTGTTGACAGCAACACAAACGAAAATTTATTTATCCCTACTTCTTCTCTCGAGAAAAGTAGAGATAATTTAATTACAGAAATCAATGAAAATGATATAAATAGTGAAAATGAAAACGAAATTAATTTGAAAGAACCGAGAAGGTCAAAAAGAAAGAAAAGTCCTGTAAATAGATACGGTGATCCTATAGCGCATTTTATTTCTATTAATAACATCGATGCAAATGTACCTCATAAATTCGAGGAGGCGATAAATTCGAGCGAATCAAAACAGTGGAAAATTGCAATGAATTCAGAAATCGAAAGTTTAAAGAAAAATAAAACTTGGAAATTAGTAGAGAAGCCATTAAACAAAAAAATCATTGATGTCAAATGGGTATTTAGACGAAAAAAACGATAATACCTATAAAGCCAGATTGGTAGTTCGCAGCTTTCAACAACGAGAACATATAGAAAACGTTTACTCACCCGTAGGAAAAATGCAAACACTTAAAATATTATTATCATATTGTTGTAAAAATGATTTGTTTATTGATCAAATGGATGTAGAAACAGCTTTTCTGAACGGTGAAGTAATATCAGAGGTTTATGTAAATCAACCAGAAGGCTATGAAGTAGGAAACAACTAAGTCTGTAAATTGCAAAAAGCATTATATGGTTTACGAGAAAGCCCAAGAGCTTGGTATAATTGTTTTCATAAGTACATGGAAAAATTAAATTTCGTGAGAAGCAAACATGATTATTGTTTATATGTAAATAATGCAAGCAGAGATTCAATATATATACTAGTTTTCGTAGATGATTTATTAATCTGTTGTAAAAATAGAAATAAAATAAATGAAATAAAATCAAAATTAATGGAAAATTTTGAAATGAAAGACATAGGAAAAGTCAACCAATACATAGGAATAAACATTGATTATAATAAGAATGAAGGCAAAATGACACTAAGCCAAACAAAATACATTGAATCTTTAGCTGCAAAGTATAATCTAGAAAATGCAAAATTGTATAACACTCCTATGGAGACGAGTCTAAAATTAGAAAAAGCAACTGAACAAAATGAGTCAATAAAGTATAGAAACTTAATAGGAGAATTATTTTATATAAGTACTGGTACGAGACCAGATATCTCATATAGTGTAAACTACTTGAGTAGATTCCAAAGTTGTTATAATCAAACTCATTTCAAATATGCTATGAGAGTATTAAAATATCTAGTGAATACCAAAGATCTAAAATTAACGTATTTTAATAATTTAAAATGTGATACACTAGATTGCATGGTAGACTCAGATTTTGCCGGAGACAATATAGATAGAAAATCCACAACTGGATATATTATAAGATATTATGGAAATCTGATTTGTTGGAAAACAAATAAACAAAAAAATGTAACGAAATGTTCAACCTTTGCAGAATATACGGCTATGTCAGATGCAATAACCGAAGTAATATTTGTAAGAAATCTGCTAAGTGAAATGTTTAAAGAAAAATTCAATGAAAGAATAAACATATACGAAGACAATTCAGGTGCAATAGCGATTGCAAAGTTTGGAAATTATACAAAAAATTCAAAGCACATCGAAGTACAATATTACTACATTAATGAATATTATGAAAATGGAATAATCGATATTATAAAAATAAATTCAGAGTTAAATCTAGTTGATATATTAACAAAAAGTTTGAATAGAGAAAAGTTCACAAAACACAGAAAAGCATTAAATATACTTGAAAATTGCAAAAGCGACAAGACTGAATGTAAAAGCAAAGAATATAAATTTAAGGAGGCGTGTTGAATATTGTATAAATATTATACTCTTTGCTTGTTGTTCTATGAATTAACACTGGTCGCGCCATCTCTTGTATATATATGATTTTGTACATCGAGACAAGCGCGACTCCGAAAACGCGAATACGCGAGTATGTAAACACACATATATAGATACACACTATAGAGAAGAGCGCTCGCATATACTGTACTCGCGCTCATTTTCTCTCTCGCTTGTAAGTCTCGGAAGGAGACAGTCGTGTCCGATGACACATCACACATTGTAATAAAGTTACTTATTATTAAAAACCACCTCACTAATTTTCCACCACTCCAACAATTTTGTCTACACAAGTGTTACCAAGATCTTTAATTTATATAATTAAATAATTGAATGGAATAAAGTATTTATAATTTCGGCTACATAAGAGTTGTCGAAGTTTAAAAATTAAAGTTTAATTTTAGAGTAAGCTCTTAGAATTTTTCATTTTGTCCGTATGAGTGTTAATGAGCGTTTGGTTTTATCTGCATAAGTGTTATCAAGAGTTGTAAAATTAATCTTTAATTTTTACATGAAGAAACGACCTTATACTTGCCAGCGTTTTACCTTAGAAAGGTTTGTTCGGGGGGGGGGGGTGGTGGGGGTTATTGATATACACAATCATTTGATCTGTAACTGTTCTTGTAAAACTCGCACGCTGTGTACCTATGTAACACGTTGTACACGTTGGTCGCGGAGAGATAGTTCAGGTATTTTACACATTTTTATGTGTCCATTTTTCGCGAATAATCCGACAGACACCTAACCACCTCTTTCGTTGTGGAATAATTTTATGCAAAGTCTATCTTTACTCGTGAATATGAGAGTCTCATTTATTGTGTCGACAAGACTTCGTATGTTGGGATAGGTGCCGTGCTGAAAGTGTCGAGACTCCTCGTTCTCGTTCGTCTTCAGAACGCACTCTTGGTGCCGCAGATGCAGCGTTGTGCATGGAATGTGTATTTTTGAAATGCCTACTACCCACCGCCCGTAAAGCTGGCCCGATATCTTTGGGTAGGCAGGTTGAGAAGCATGTTGTCTTATTATTTGGAAAATACTTTGCGCTACTGTTGCTCGGGAGAACTATCGTGAAAATTGTCTGATACATTTTTTTTTTAATATTTTTCAAGTCTGCAGCCGCTATCCACGAGTTGAATTTATCTGGATATCCGACCCAACTTAAGAAATATTGTATATTTTTGCCACGGCCTTTCGAGCGCAAAATTTTGTCAATTTTATACTCGCGCTCCTCGACACGCGATTTATGTACAGCAGATAGTTCTTCCAGACAGAAAAAAGCCTCTATATCCTCACCTTCTAAATTGACGGGTTTGTAGATAAATAAACCTTGCCTCTTCAAAACTTTTGTAATTTTAAACACTTCTTCGTTCCAAGATTTTTCAGCACTCTTCTCGAAAATATATTTTTCTTGACTTATACACAGGAGTGCAACTACATTGTATTTCAATTTTTTTCAATGAGGTTGGTTTCGTAGCATACGTGCAACTAAATTATCTCGGGTTTTATTGTAACCGTCAACCAGTAGTTGTAAAACGTCAATGTATCGCTTTCTATTCTTGTACGTAATGTATCTGTACATGCGCTCCTTCAGAGTTTTGTTGAAACGCTCCACAACAACGGCTTTTACATCGGGGTTGCTTACAGTTCAAAAATGCATGTAGTTGTCTTTGAGAAATTTTTGAAACGTTTTCCCGACAAATTCTTTATCACGATCCATTTGCACTATGTGCGGCGACTGATGTTGATCGTTTTTGAGAATTTTCATGAAAGCATTTGTAACCTCGAGTGTAGTTTTATCGCAAAGGGGCTGAGCCAACACAAATTTAGACAAAACATCGATTACATCGAATGTGTATGCTACACCGTCGTTTTGTTCTTTGATAGAACTGAGTTCTATGAGATCTGTCTTCCAAACTTGATCTATTCCTTCCACGTTCTAAAACAATCGAGGAAATTTTCTACGTACAGTTTTGTGAAGTGCTAAGCGTCATGTAGCGTAAACCACTTTTTAATTTTTTTTTCTAGCACCAGAAAAGGCTGCCGCTTTCTTCGAATCAAAACATGGTTTTTTCTAACGTTTATTCACGGATGTTTTCACCATTTTTTAATAGGTGTAGAAGCTGAAGATCCTTTTTCCTGTCGTTTTCTAAGAGTAATTTTTTGATCTATAAGTCGCTTGAGGGGTTATGCGTGAGTTAAAATGATGAATATGTCGATTTTTTTATTCACTTTTTTCATAGCAATAATAATAGTTCGTAGAATACGGTGGTGAAAGACCTTTTTCATAAAATAATTTTGCCACAAAAATATAGACAAAAAACTGAAAAAGAATTTGTTTCTAATTTTCAAAAAATCATCGACTTTCGATATTTAAATTTGATTATACCCCAATTATTGAACAGCATTTTTGTAATACCTCTAGTAGGGAATTTCACCGAAACAACAATATAAATTTGTTTTGCAAAATCTTCTTGCACAAAAAGTTGTTAACCTAGTACAAACCACCAAATAACCAATTATCGCAAAATAACAATTTTCAAACTTAAATTTGAAAACAGTAAAAAAATTTAGTCGATTTGACATTGCCACCAAATAGTTTGCGCTACACAGCAACGATAAAGAAAATTCAGTTCTGTTTTATCGATACAATAGTTCCCTAGCCTAGGAAACAACTGTAAACTAGTAAATAATAAAGCATTGTAAACTAGTAAATAGTAGTTGCATTTATAAAGATTTAGTTGTTTGTGTTTCTTTTTTGTTCATAGGTAAATATGGATCTACTGGGTTTCATATTGAATTTGAAGAGTCTGATTTCACTTGTTTACAAGAACCTTTACAGAATATATAAATCGTAAGTAGCAAAAATAATTGTAAACATTATGATATTTTGATTATAAATTGGTATTGACAATTTTCATTTTATTTTCAGTGTCGAGATACCATTGCAGACTAATATTCAGCACCCAGGCCACCTAATATACTTCAGCGTATATGTGTTCAAGTTCAAAAATATAATTAAAATATGCTAGATAGTACCCGTAAGTAATACTTAGTTTGTTTTTGTGATTTACATATGTATACTTTAATTGTATTTTACTCGGCTTTATGATTTTAGAGAACTCCAGGAAACCTTCCTTCACAGACTGAACGGAGCAGAATGGACTAAAGTGAGTTAAAAATAATGTTACCTACATGAACATATATAATATTCTCTAAAATTACCAATATTATGAACTTCTTTCTTATTAAATATCTAAAATTAATATTTTTCAGGAAAGTCTTCCATTCAAGCCGTGAAGAAATATATTCAGAAGATTTTCCATCAAGTTTGAACTTTAATCATCACCCGGATGCTGAGATTTCGTACGACAAAGCAAAAAAAGTGCCGAAATTTTGTGAATTTTGTGGGATTGTTTATGAAGTAAGTATAGACTTTTGATAACCTTAATGTTACAAAAATTCTAAGAGTGTGCTCTACCTATACTGTTATTTCATTGTTTTAATCAAAATTAATTTTCGAACTCTCGAGTTCGAACCCTTATATGATAAAAATTCAAATCTATCAATCTATTATAAATATATATATGTATTTATATAAACACTTGACCAAATTGCAGCATGTGAACAGGTGGATAGCCTGCGAAAAAGTACAGTCAGATACAATTAAAACTTTGAATAATTGTGACTGTTGCCACGTTCTGCGCATTCCAGCAGACGTTTCGTGACCGATCACGATGATGCCATATTTACCGTGGGAGATCAGGCCACCATTCTTCCGATAAATTGGGCGTTGCGTGATGGGTCACAAACATGCGCAGACCGTAGCGCCAATATGTTATTATTCAAAGTTTCAATTTAACCCTATTGTACATGTAATAGAATGGAATGATGTTCTTACATGACATTATCACATGAGAATGTGCCCATAATATGTGGTAATATCATGTTTGGTTAAAATTATTGTGTAATTTAACAAGATTGTTTCGCATCATGAAAACTTTTTTTTTATTTATGGAAGCAACGAACGGATGTACAATCTACTCTACTTAGTAATTCAGTAAATGCGTTGCTATCCTTATTTCATTAAGAATCTATGTCAACGACGATTATATACAATTATATATGAGATTTAAATTCTGTTGATTTACATACATTAAAAAAAAAACAGGAACAAATTCTATCATGTAGAACGCAATTTCTTTTACGAAAAACTTACTGTCCCGTCCTATCATAGATAATCGATGAACTACTAAATGTCAATGTAATTAACAATATAATAAAATTTTTAATATAGTTAATTTATCGTCCTTTTATCCTATAATGGGTACTGCTCTAATCTTATATTAAACTGTGAGTATGATGGCCTCAAATAATAATAATTGAAATTCCATTTTTTAATTAATTAAAGACTTAAAACTAAAAGCTGTAAACTACATAAATATCAATTTAAAATTTTATTTTATAAATTTTTTTAATATGTAATAATAGTTACAATTATTTTGAATCAACTTCCTTTAATCTTCCGATAATAATAACAGAGTTTTGTAAAACATACATATAAATAACCAAAAATTGAACCAAAAACAGAAGAGACACCAGAATAGAGGAAGAAACAGTTCAACCACTGAGCCAAAGGAAGAAGATATCAGTCTTGGATAACTTCAATGACGACTTTGAAATAGATGAACTGGAATTAATTGAAGCCGCGATATGGCCGCAGGATGAGGAAGATCTGGAAGAAGCTAAGGGGTACAAACAATTAGCAACACTTGAAATGGCACTAAGTCTGCTAAGTAACGACAGGAACGTCCTCTTAGCGGACGTGCCGAGCCCAGCCAGTGACAACGGAGAACAGATAGCAGGAGCTACAGTTGATAACCGAAACTACTTACGAGTTGTCCTCGGAGGAATTCAGTACAGAGCACTCTTCGTTCCAGGGGCCGTTATTTGTCTAGTAGGCCCGGACGTGGCCCAATGCCTTGCCAGTGGGCTTCGTCAAGCAGAAACTCACATCCAACCACCAAGCGCGACCTGTCCGTGCCGTAAAAGAAGTTCACCACTCAATACTGCTAGGGAAAGATTTCAGTGACTTGCTCAAGATAGATAGAGATCACCGAGGTTGGTGGAGAGCAACTTCTTGGCCTTGGAGAGAGTTTGACCGAAGAGAACAGTAAAAAGTATAAGCCTTTGCCGTGCTAGGGATGGGAATGTTCCAATTCCTACGCATGAAGTTCGGGCTTTGCAACGCGCCCGCAACTCGGAAGCGTCTCATGGACGCCCTATTTGGCCCTTCCGTGCGGCCCTATGTGTTTGGTTACCTCGATGACGCCGTCATAGCCACTAGGGACTTAGAAGAACAGAAAAAGTGGATCAATCACTTACTGGACGTGTTTGTAGATGCAGGATTGACGATCAACCCCAAGAAATGTAGCTTCTGCGTGGGGGAAATTAAGTATCTAGAGTATATTCTCGATAAGGAAGCAGCTGACATGGAGTTGTACATATAAAGACTTCTACGTGTCACGCCCAAGCCAATCCGGCGGAGAGAATAAACAGAATTGTAAAAACGATGATCGCAATGTATGTCGAGAATCACCAAGACTGGGACAAGCGTTTGCATGAGTTGAGGTACGCGGTCAACACTGCCACCCAAGGTACGCTCAAAATTTCCCCCGCCTTCCTTAATTTCGATCGTCACCCTACTCCCGTGGACAGCCTCCGCCAGAAAAGTAGAGGGAAATCCGAGGGAAGAGAAAGGGGATCCAAAGGAATGGTCACACCGGATGAGAAGACTAGATGCCCTGTGCGAACTGGTGGCCAAATTTATTGATAGAGAAAGAGAGAGAGACAGGGCCGAGCGTATAGCAAGGAATGTAAGTTTGCAGAGTTTTAGATGGAGACCTAATACTACGGAGGGCATACCCGCTGACGAATGCAGCTGCACACTTCGCAGCCAAACTCGCGCCGAAGTACGAGGGCCCCTTTAAAATAGTGAAGAAAATATCACCTTTTGTATATGAGCTGGAGACAAAGAGTGGGAAAGGGCGCCAAGGTCCACATCAGTGATCTGCGAAAATACATCCCTCCACGCCTAGATCATGCTCTCGTCCCTAATCCAGACCCATGACGTGTTCAAAAAGTAGTATTAATAGTTGTTGTGAGTGCCAAAACTGTGTAACATTGTGCATGTAAGTAAATGTTGATGGGAAAATTGTGTTGTCCTGAAAATATCCGCCAATCCTTACTAAAATAACAACTGTTTTTAGAATGAGTGACTACGTCCTGCACCGTTTCGACTGCGACGGAGCCATGGGCGAGGAATGCCGTCTGAAGGAGGAACTCCGCCCTGCACCGAGCCGAGCGGCAGCCAACCGATGACCTCGAGGGAAACCCACCTGGGAGGGGACGTGGCGTCCACCATCTGCCCTGAGCCTGTCGGACAAGACGCACTAGCCGAGGAGATTGCCACGGAGGACCCTGGAAGGAGCAGCAGAGGGCGACCTCGACGATCCCCGGACCGCCACCGGGCCCTAGGGACTACTCCCTAGAAGGAGCGAGGCCCAAGGAGCCGTGACGAGGCCCCCGCAACGCCGAAGCCCTGAGGCGAGAAATATCAAATTGCATGTGAGATCAATTGTAATTGCCGCGGATGGGAATACACTATAGGTGAATGGTCACGTGAGGGGCCACGAGCGAAATGTATGTGTGAGCAGGCGACGAGCGAGCGCGAATCAGTACCCCACAAACCTCGCAAGAGTGAGCACCTAGGGAACAATTCAGAGTAATAGCAGAGTGAATCCAGAGTCAACCACACCACCCGCGTAGTCATAGTTTTTGTGCGTTCACAGGGAACGAGGTTACGGCCGAAAGAGGGGAAGCGAGAGAATGGAAAGGAGAAAAGAGTACGAGAAGTTGTCGTTAATTTGTGAGTGCCGTGTAACTGCCGTAGCCATCGCCGTATTTACACATAAGCAACGTGTCGAGTGAGAGTGTATTATACGAGCGGAGTTAATCAGCACAATAAATCGGTTAATATCAAGCCACAAATCTGTACAATTCAATCCCTTACTATATCCCCGGCTCAAGCGGCCCTGATGATTAAGAGTATCAGCCGAGACCCGAAGACTTGCTCGAGGCATCCGCGACGCGTCAAAGCGCCCTTAACCCGAAATTAGACGTAAAGTGAAGCCTCGAGGAACACGGGAAAAGGAGAGCACGCACGAGGAGAACGACGCGCCACACCACACAACACTACCACCACGGAAAGCGAACGCGGCGAGACGGTCATTACCGTGTGCCGTGGATTACGCCGTCATCGCCGTGGTCGCGTGACCCAGTCCTCGCGCGCTCTCCCTCCTGCCGTGTCGCAATATTATATGAATAATTATAAAGTACTTACCAGAAGTTTTCTTGCTCGAAATAAATACACTATAAGAGCACCAATTTGAAGGTTATACAGAAACTTGTCCAGATAAGATTCTGAATGAAATGTAAATCATACTGGAATGCAGATAACCCAACCCAACGCTACTGATCATCAGCTGCCTGGCTTGCTGTTGCGTTTGTATTCGCATGTATGAAGAAAGAGACCTTGTTTACACATGGTTTCAATATGATTCATGTATATAAAAAACTGAAAAAATTGTATGATTTTTTGTTATTCAGTATAAGTGTAGAGATGCAGTTTTTGTGTGATATTGCGTGATAGGAAGTGTGATATAGGGTTAAGCGTATATGTTTAGTGTATGTCAACGAAATGCAGGGTTATGGTTTCGATGTGCACTAGCTCTGTAAGAATCATCATCTGGACGATTTCTCTTCCTTCGAGCTTGGCGTGCTTGCACATTCTATTTCTTGTCGGACGGCTTTCTTGGCGGATCAGAAAAGTCTTCCTTCATCCATATACTTTGCCCAGTTGATTGCAGATGATCCGGATTGAGTGCCAAGTCTGCTTATGATGTCCAGGATTCCAGCTTTGCTGTCATTGAATGAAGAGACAGCAATATATACTCCAATTTCCAAAGCTGCAAGATCACTGAAACTATGCTTGGGGATGATCTTCCAAACAGGTTAAAGCTCCAATTGGTTGAAGCTCTCGTTGTTGTTTTGTATGTAGCCGCCAACGCATCTCTCAAGCAAGCCAGGATATGTCAAGTCTTTGAAAATTGTCTCAATTGCGTACATAACAGCAAGAGGAATGGAATCTTTGTGGTGAAAGTTCTTCAGGTTATTGTTGGCTTTGGCTATTTGCCATTTGCACCAACTTCATGTTCCTACTGGGCAAAGGTAGTGTTTGGGCTCCTGATTAGTTGACTATTTGTGAAAAAATGTTTCGCAAATGGCATTCGACATTTTTTCAATTGAATCATTATGACCTCGAATGGCATTGCCATAATGCTTTATCAACTGATCAATCCTCAGAGCAGTTAGACGGTTTTTCCCACCAATGCCTACGCCGTCGCATAACTTCTTTCCTGTTAAGCCCTTCTTCAGGTTTCTTACTCGTGTTCCCATCCTCTTCTACACATTCTGTTATGATTCCGGCTTTCTCAGCTACTGTATCGATAATGAGAATACAATAGGATTAGCCGGCGCTTTTATATCGGCGAGGAGTCTTGCAAATTTTTGAGCAGTGTGTTTACAATGACGTCACACTTGTCACTCTCTCGCATATGTATACATTAGGATCGTCTATAATCCGTTTTTGCTTTTCAAACGTCGTATTGTCGCTTCCCGCTCCTCCTTCCTGCGCCACGACTGGCCGGGGAAGAGAACATTCGATTGACTCATTGTTGTTCGTCTTTTACAGGTAAGAAAGATTTGTCCATCAGTACATTTGCTTATTAATTTATATTTTCTGTTTATTAATTTATTTTTAATTATTAATAAAATCAACACTTTCGTGAAGAGGATGACAATGTTCACCGAAACGTTGAAAAAGGAAAAATAGTGTAAGATTTTTTCACCTTTTTCCTACCAAATTTACCTCGGAGAGATCGACAGAGATCGAGAGATCGAATTGCCCATGGAACGATACACGGATCCAAACGCATTTAATCAACAGCATATGACTTAATAAACGATGAAAAGGAATATTCTTAATATTCTCTATCTCCAAATTTGGAATGACGATTCGCACGCACCAGAACAAACAGTTCTCTTTGATGGATAACTCCTTTCGCTTGATGAAGAATTCTTTTTCTTCTTTCGAAAGTTTTTTGCAGTCGGTAGGCCATCCTATGACCACAATATCTTATAATTCTAGATAGCGTTTCGTCGCATTTCATGTCTTTTATTACCGTGTTACAACGTATCGATGCGTTTTCCGATATATAATTTATTTGTGCATTTTGCTCATCAAAGATTAGTGTCATCCAGAATAGGTAGTCGGGAAATGACGTCACAGTTGTCGCTCCTTTTCATCCATTTCATATCGTAGCGGAAATCAGATAGGAAGTAGGCCCAGCGTAGCAATCTGCTCGCTACCGTTAGTGGTATTCCACGTTTCGGTCCGAAGATGACTTCGAGGGACTTGTGGTCCGTTCGCACTTTTATTTTTTAACCATAGACAAAAGCGTAGAATTGGATGAACACGAAAACTATGACTGCCTGTTTCTTATCGTTTCTGGGCCTAGCTAGCTCATTTTGCGGGATTTTTTTTGACGTCAAAGCAATTGGCTTTTTGAGGCATACTTATATCGGTGGGATAAAATTGCAGAGAGTACGTAGAATGATACGTCGCAAGCTAACACGACTTTTTCGTCCGGATTATAGAGAGCTGGACTTTCGGCGAAATCATTATATTTTTGACATACTGAAAGGCATTCTGTTCCTCCTCGGTCCTTACGAACTCCCTCTGATTCACGCAGTCGTACTATGGTTTTAATATATCCGACCTTTCTATGATAAATCTCTCATAAAAGTTAATGAAACATGTAACGTGGAATTTCTCCCGCCCGCACGGGGATTCCAGTTAGTGTACAATCAATGTATTTGTGCGCAGCTGACTCCTTTCCTCGGCTCCCAGAGTTCCTGAAAAGGCGGAAAGCGTGAATGTGGTAGCAATCTGGTCACAGAAATTAACACAAATTATGATTACATGCTATCCAAAACTGTATATTGTACTTAGTTCATTACACATTTAATCAGTGGCAAACAACAATCAAAGATTTTAAGTAATCTCATGAGCCCAACCACCATATAACTATCTTGCGTTGAACAAGTGGCACTCCGCTGACTAATAAAAGGGTACACCACATGCATAGACGAGCAGCCGTCTATGCATTTACATAGCGGAGCATTATCTCAAATCAAATAGAATAATTCAAAATGAAAATAGATGTTACGTCGAATCAAGATGGTGTACTCTGCCACGTGTTTTATGAACCGGCATAGTAGCTATGTCATCAGGGTATTCGGTGGCGGAGACCAATATCTGGGAATCTAGGTGAACAGTCTATAAGATTGACTGCCCCGAATGTGATTCCTCGTACGTTGGAGAGACGTACTATCCGCTTAGATCGCCTGAGTCTGAGCATAAACGCTACATAGAGAAAGGGGATGCGACCTCCCCTCTTGCCGTCCACGCGATGGAAACTGGACATACGTTGGATTTTGAAAATATTAAAATTATTTATAGAGAACCGTCCATTTTTCGGAGACGGTTTTCGGAGATGCTCCACATCTATTATTACGACTGCACGCTTAATAGGGCGGAAGATACGTGCCACCTCAAAGCCAGCTACAAGAATGTAATTTCGAATCTAAAATCTAATCCCCATTAATAATAAATAATAATATAACAGTTTCTATTGTACGAGATGAGGTGTTGCGTGATGATCGTTTGGTATATGGGCCGCAGCATGGAGACAGAGGTGGCACACCGCTCCGTACTCTGCTAGATGTAGCCAACATGTGTTCAATGATCATTGGCAAGGGAGTCGGAGCGGCATATCCCCGGGGGAGGTTGGAGCGTCCGCGTCGCTAGGCGACGCCTAGGTCATGCGGCATTGCTAGCAAAGGCGGCTATGGAAGGGGCAGTCTGGTTTGCAGTGCGGACTCTCTGAGGTACCGTTTAATAGTGATATTAGTGCTACCTCTTGCCTACGTGTGCTGCCTGGGTATGCGTGGTCGGTTCTCGCGGCGTTTGAGTCTCAGTTCATCGTTAATATTAGTTTTATTTATGTATATTTATGTATATGCCAGTGTGAGCTGCACGTGTGCATGCACGTGTGAGAGCTCGGGTTTTCTTTACGGACACGAACCGATTTGGATCAGTTGTTCGTTGTCTCCTGTAAGTGTCGTATTAACATCTAGCAACACTGCGGGTTAACATTCTGCGATGTTTGCCAATAAGTAAGGCTTTTAGTTTTAGTTTTATTGACAACATGCAAACTGAATTTTAGGGATAAGTTTTTTAAAGTGTAATTGTATTTTTTAGCGCTGGGATGTTACTGTCTCCTGATTTTAGTTCCGTGGTTCTTCGTAAACTTGCAACTTTTATTAGGTGAAAATTGTAGTTTGCATTTTATGATTCGTATTTTAATTTTATATTAATTTATTAATGTTTATATTATAGCCTTGAAATGTAGACTATACTAAGGGACGAAAAGTCGGCTGAATAAATTACAAATCAGCTCGAAGAGATGAATAGTCTTCATTATTCTAAATGAATAAATATTTTTTATTTTCAATAGACAGACGACCTCAAGACTAACTTAAAAGGGTAGAACAAAAATTCTTTATTTCCCACACTTCTTCAAGTATGAATTTTGAAAAATTAATTAGTTTTAGGGTATGAAACCAAATTATTGATACACACAAACGTGATGAAATAATCTTATGCTTATTAAAAATATTTTACCTCCTGATATATCATTACCTTCACATCTGCTGATAATAAAACAATAATTGGAAGATTTTTTAGGAGCATTTCTCGATGGTGGAGAAAACCGAGAAAGACAGGCTTTTACGCCCGTCAAGAAATACTCTCGGAGGTTTTTTCGATCAAGAGGCCTTCTCGACCGTCGAGAAATACTCTCGGATGGCTTTGTTGACCCAGGCTTTTACGATAGTCAAGAAATACTCTTAGAGGCTCTGTCGAGGCATATTCTGATTCGAGAAAATCTGTAAGAGCTTTTCGCAGTGATCGAGAAAGACTCTGAAAGTATTTCCAGATTGACAAGAAACCCTTAGGGGCATTTCTTGAATCCGCAAAAGCCTCCAGAGCCTTCGAGAGTATTTCTCGGTGGTCGAAAAGTCGTCAGAGTCCTTTTCGACCATCAAGAAATGTTCCTAAAAAACCCTCCAATTATTCTTTTATTATCAGCAGATGTGAAGGTAATGATAAATCAGAAGGTAAAATTTTTTTAATAAGCATAAGATTATTTCATCACGTTTGTGTGCATCAATAATCTGGTTTTACACCCTAAAACTAATTAATTTTTCAAAATTCAAAATTCAAATTTCAAAATTCGTAGAAGTGTGGGAAATAAAGAATTTTTGTTCTGCCTTATGTTGGTCTTGCGGTCATCTATCTATTGAAAATAAGAAATATTTATTCATTTGTTGGATTTATTTTACTTATTTTTCAGAATTATCAGGTTGAATATATTACAATATGAGAACTCGGGTCGAAGTCATCCGATACGAAAACCCGGTCATTTCAAAAGGAAGAAAACTACTGTGTACAACATTCCGAATGCGTATTCGCCTTCTCTATTCGTTTAAATATCTTCCCGAGAGCTGGTGCACACGTTTTGCCGTAGACCTACGGACCGCACCACCTAAAGTGAGTAATCGGCGACGTCGTTCACCTAGACATATTGCCGGTACCTGGTGCACGCTTTTTGCCTAAAATCTAAGGAACGCACTAACCCCAGAGTGCGTAATCGGCAACCCTGTTCACCTAGATACCCAGATATTGGTCTCCGCCACCGGATACCCTGGTGACATAGCTACTATGCCGGTTCAATATTTAATGGTCTAATACTTTTCCCTTCCCCTTAAGCGGTTTCGCGTGCGGCTCCTGACGCCTCGATTCTCGCCTTGCCGTGCGTATACAAGTATGTGTGTACGCACGGCCTTGCGCTAGACGCCTGTATGTGCGACTATACGAGGGCCTTGTTGCACTGCCCCCTGCTGAAGCCCTTTACGTGGTAAAGAGACACGAAGCCGAGTGTGTCGCCGATAGGATCCATAAATAATAATGATTATTTGAAAATAATATAATATAAAAAATAAAAAATGAAAATTTTTGCTTTTCCAAAGAAAAAAATTTTGTGACATCCATCGGATCTGTCTCTCTCTCCCTCTATTTTCATTCTTTTTTCGCTGGGGGTTGAGAGTGGTCGATTTGGGTGGTGTTATGCAAGTATCCATCGCAAGAGATCGCTTTTTTGAGGAGTTGGGTTGTTCTTTCGCTTTTTCTTATTCGCTTATATCTATGTTTCATTTTATTTACAAAAAATATCTGCTGTGTTTCCAGCTGTTTTGCCAAAAAAATATTTGCTTTGTTTGAACTGATTCTATAAAGAGTAATTTCAGATAATTTAGTAATGTTGCATTACTGCAATGTAATTAAAAAATAAAGATTGTATAGTTTTACAAAATTGCTTTAAATGTAAACGTTTTTAATTAAAATGTGCGCTGTTGTTGACGCTAGTGAATTATGTTATTGTTTCTGATCTAAGCTGTTCTTTTTTTTTTGGTCTTAAATTGTTTCGTGTTTTATGTATCTGTCGTTTTGTCGTCCGTCGGGTTGTCATTTGATTCGATTTCGGGTATTTCTCCCGTAGGTGTATGTGTGTGTGTGTGTGTGTGTGTGTGAGTGAGTTTTTCCTTAAAATTGGATAGATGATTTCCCCTCCTTGGCTCTGCATGGTGTGGGCATGTCGTAGCTGCTGCATCGTACGATGCATATATGTATATTTTGGCTCTTTTGCTTTCCAGATTTATTTTAGCAGAGGATAAAATTTCGTACCTGATACGATACAGTTTCTGGAAATTTCCCTCGCGTTCTCTGTACGTATGTAATGTTGTATGTGTATAACTCTGTGCGTTTTTACGGTTGATTTTTTAATTAATGTATTAATTTCGTTCGCGTTGATTCTAGTTGTACTTTAATCTATCGTGTTATTAATATAACCGCGATACAGCATCGGGAAAAACGTGTTTACCGTGCTTGTGTGTAGCAACAAAATCATGGCTTTGAATTTTAATTTTGGATCGCATCTGTTTCCGCTAAGCTTTCGGGTTTGTTATTTATAGTTTTTCGATTTTTTTGAGCGCGTCGCTTGCGTGTGCGATTATTCGTTTATTTGTTACACCGCTCTTTATACCTATAAACCACTAACACAAGTGCAAACTACAATAAATTTACCTAGAAGCCAACAGAGCTCAATACGTCGATCGACCATATCCGGCATACATGCGAATCTAAGAAGCGGCACTCATCCATTACCTAGCAGTAGGGCCGGAAGCCTACGTAGCAAATTCAAACGCTTCGTCTATCGCTATATCTGAAACGATATAGTATATCCGAAGCGTTGCCTAGCAACTCGGACTCACAGTCCTCGCACTGGGATGTGCCGCTCCGCCCCGCCAGCCAAACACTCGAAACACATGTTGGCTATGTCAGAGAGCGCGAAGCGGTGTGCCACCTCTTCTCGCATGCTATATCCCGCATAGCATACGCTCGCCGCACAGACTCCCTATTTATTCACAAAATAATATAAACTGGTAAACTAAGAATTAGGATTATATTTAAGCTTCGAAATAATGTTCTTATAACTAGACTTGAGGAGGCACGTATCCTCCGCTCTATTAAGCGTGCCATCATAATAGTGAATATGTAACATCTCCGAAAATCGCCTACGGAAGGTAGACGATTCTTGATCAATAATTTTAATATTATCAAAATTAAACGAATGTCCTGTCTCCATTGCATGGACCGCAATCGGAGAGGGAAGATCACCTTTTTCTCTATAACGTTTGTGTTCTGATTCTCTGTTTTTTGGCGGACGGTACGTTTCGCCAAAACCGTAAAAATAACCAAACTTTTGAAACGTTTCTTGGTCATTTTAAGGGAGGGTAGAGGGGGGGTACGAGGGGGGGTGAGGGGGCGGGAGGGGGGCCAATTCCACCTCAGCCCAAAACAACTATATAATATAGTAAGATATATATGTATCATCCATACACATAGATAATAAAAATAAGACACCATATCTATATGTATATAAATAATAAATATCAAAATTTTTTTAAATAATTTCCAAATTTACACAATACACATGCATAAATATGTTGTGTAAAAGCCAATGTCCAAGTGCTTTGGTTGTTGCGTGGAAGAGTTTTTCAGACTCGGATGATGATTGAGCATGAGGGGGAGTCGAGGGCATCGTAGGCCCTAACTTCCGCTCCTAGTTGTGTAATATACTACCAATATTGTGTAATATATTACCAATATATCTTCAATTGTGAACCGTTCGTTCATTATTTAAAGTTCATCTGACTATAATCCAAAATATCTAATTTCATGAGTTACTGACAAGATCGTAGGTTGTGGGGCCTTGCGGAATCAAATGCCGAATGAGTTGTCAGTTTTATTGTCAGTAGCTTGCAATGAACAATTATGATGCATGAAGCTACAATCTTTAAGAATTCATACCTATTTGAATCAGCATTCCGACGTGCATGAATTGAAACAATAAGTTTCAGATCTATAACACTTATATGTAGTATACATGTGTTTAACGTAGTATACTGAGAAAAGATTAATTTCTAAATAAATTTATATGCTACTTATTGCAGGTATCAGTATATTATACCAAAAACCAAAAGCAGCACCACCAAGCTTAATGTCTTTCTTATTACCATTTTCAACAAATGTTTGGTTATATTTGATAGGTGTTTATATAGTTGTATCTACGTTATTCTTTGTCATAGGAAGAATGTGTCCAGCTGAATGGAATAATATATTTCCATGCGTAGAAGATCCTGATGAATTAGAGAATCAATTTACATTTAGAAATTCGTTATGGTTCTGCATTGGTGCTGTTATGCAGCAAGGTTCTGAAATAGCTCCAATGTGAGTAAATAGTGAAATTAATAAGATTTTACGTTTTAAATGATATATATTTTGTGACGTAATAAGGTTTTGGAGCCTTGATTACAAAAATGTTTACACTTAACCATCGACTTTGATAGATTTATAAGGTCTCAAAAATCCTTTTTACTATAACCAACTGGTATGTAGTCGCATAGGGAATAGCGCCAGGAACCAGCCTGATATGGAGTGCAATAAATATGGATGCGTGTAGAGCTCAATCCTTTATTTTGCTCCATACTCGTCGGCCAAGTGGCTTACAATGTCGTGTCGAGCCGCTCGCACGTCGCTCGCTTCTATGCGCTCTGCCGTCACGCTCCGGCATTGCCCAGCGATCTCCTAAAAATTTTGAAATATATCGGATTCTATCATACTTAGAATGGTCATTTTTTTTATTTTATGTACCGAAACAAGAGACTAATAATAGCAGTCTCGGTTTTTTTCTCATGGCATTTCAAATCGCAGTTTATTTAACTTACAAGATTCCGATTAAGCATAAATATAAACAATAAAGTAAACTTGCTTTTCTAAATTATGATTAAGATTAATTAATACTAAACACAGTAAATTATTGATTAAAAAAACGCGCTTATTTTTTCTTTTTACTTCTTCGGCAATTATTAGCGCCATTTTGCAATTATCGTTATCGGATTTATTCTACTTTGTAGCAAATTTCACACTGAACAAGTTTTTTTCGTGATATTTTTGCATAAAACTGTTACTTTTTGAGATTACAAGCAAAATTTGAAAGAAAATTCAAATTCTTCGTCCTTTTTAATACATTTTTGCTAATAACTTTTCAAGCACAACTTTCTGGACCGGCGCAAGTTTCTGCGTTGCTAGCATCAACATCCAAAATGAAGCCATATTTCCGGTAATCTGACTGGACAAATAACGTTGCTTCTAAAAATAGTATAGAAGCATGCATCAACGGATGAGTTAATTTAACTGTTTCTATATACTTAGGATCGTTATTTACAATTTCATTACTAAAATATGCAATCAAGGCAGATTTCGTACATAATATTCGTTATATTGCTAAGTATAGTGATAACCATCGAAGTGGATTATACTTTAAAATAACTGATTCGTCAAGTCCTAAAAATATTTGGATTGTAAACCAATTTGTAAGGCGTTTTGAACTACTTATAATATAATTATGAATGCTTGAAATGAAACTCACTATATCGACTGGAAAATTTTTTATTGCATCTTGTATTACCAAATTTTCAATATGGTAATCACATTTGACAATTGAAATATTTTCGATTCGATCTTTAAATCTGTTTGCAATGGAGTCCTTATCAGCTTGTTTAAAAGTCTGTATTACATTATTAAACATACGATCAGTATCTAACTTTAATGTAGAATTGCCTTTTACATAGGCAGGTATTACATCCCATAAATTAGCCTGGATTCTTTTCTTTCCTTTGTCAGAATACCTAACCATAATATATATTGACGAATGTACAGAATTATCAGTTGATATCAATACATACTGAAAATTCTGTATTTCGCAATATGCTAGTTAATCGTGCTTTCTGTGCTGGAGCGAGAACGTGTTCGACGATAGCGGTAGCTTTCTTCCTAGTAATATTGACATTTGTCAGAAGATCTGAGCCGGGGAAGACTTCTTTCAAATTTAATAGTATATTTTCACTTTGAAGAAAGGACAAGTTTCTTTCTAGTGCTATCGCCACATATCGTATTTCAGCCGCTGCAACATCGGCTCTAAAAGTATCTGAATCTGACACAATTTTACTATTAGACAAGTGGTTCACTGTTTTTAAGTGAGCATCGATGACATTAGTTCTAGCACTTATTTCAATCTTACATACATTGCAAGAAACATGATTAGTTTCTATCTTGGATAAACCGATACATTTTTTGTAATCGACAACTTTATTCCATTTATTTCGTACTGCAGTTGCATAATAATGCTCTTTTTTTGGGCGAGATTTCTCTTCATCCCTTACTTCATTTATCGTAGAGTTATTCTTACGCAATGTCTCAGTATCTACATTTTGATTAGATAATTCATCTAATACATAGGTATGTACGCCGTCTAATACAATCGGTACATTTCTATTATCGATTTTTCATGTTTGCGTTTATTGTGTCTTTTAATATTAAAAGGTTTATTTCGCAGTTCTTCACCGCATACTTCACAATCAATATACTTTTTTTATTTGCCATTGTGAGCGGAATAACTATTTCTCGCTTTTATTTAATTGAATAGAAACTGAGAAATCCTATATAGATAGTTACTAATAATACTGAAATAATTAAAGCGCTAATTACGGTCTCAATTTAGTTTCGAAACGCTTCACCTGCAGATAAAAAAGATTTGTTAGTTCTATAATTCTATATATTCGATATCATTCAATCGTTTTTTCATACAAAAAAGCGAATAAAACACGGATTTCCTCATTTATGTATTAATTATTTCGTTGTATACTTTTCAGAACATGGAAAGTAAGCTGGGAATTTTTGGAAAACTACCCATACTAAAAAAATAAAAGCAAGCGTCATCAATGATGACGACATGCCTATGACATCTATAAAATATCTTTAAGGGTGAATTTACTCTGGTAGAAACGTTCAGTAACCATTGACCATGGGTGGGCCAATTTTAGTACAGTTGCTAACGTTTCCACTCATCGTTGGTCAAGAGGACTGCTTATTCCGTCACGCATTTTCCTCGTCGTTGACTAATGAATCTATAAAAAATTTTCTTTTTCTGTTTTCCTTCCACTTTTCTTTCCAGCATAATTATGAATTTTAGTATTTTTATAATAAAATTTTGATTTTTACAATAAATAATTGATTATACAGCAACACACCGCAGAGTAGACTATAAAAGATATTTTATCAACACATTATGTTCTTTATATGAAAAAAATCTATTTGGTCCGTCATGTAGAATATTGAAAAATAATTAATACGTATTTTTTCTTTTTTCAATCAAACGATTATTAACAACGATACAGCGCATTGAAATATTCTGTGACGTCACGACACAAGTTAAGGTATGAGCAGCAGTATATCTACATAGGTATGTATTGAGACGTCACGGAATTTTTAACGCGCTATAGTGTTGTTAATAATAACTTGTATGAAAAAAGAAATCATACTTATCGATTATTTTTTAATATTCTATGTGACGGACTTAATAGATTTTTTTCATGTAAATAACATATATTGCCATATCTCGAGTTGTAATAAATTTTTCTCAATAATTCAAAGTATCTCATATTTATTGTAATAAATATTATTATTAAACTCCGATTTTATTCTTAAAACGTTTTTTTATTTAAACAATTAATCTGTTAATAATAATTTACTTCGCATAGTTGTAAAATTTGTTTACTACGAGCATTTTGGAAATATTTTTGATTCAACTAATTTTATGAGAAAACCGAAAAAGGATGTAGCTGAGAAGGACAGCACATGTTTAAACCATGTGTTCGAAAGTCTCCACGAAGGAGCTAGGGCTATTAAAGAATCGTAGCAGCTTATCCCTGAAAAAAATTTGACATTTCACCTACTTTTTGGAACTAAAATCGAAACTTTCATTTGATTTTTAGCCCTGTTCTTAACATTTTTTTGGAAAAATTTTTTCTAGAATCATTTTTATAAAAGTTCAAGAATACTATGTCAAAATTACAAAGTCGTAGAAGCAGTAGATACCTTAAATCGGCTCGAAAGATCAGTAGGTTTGGTCGAAATCTGCACCTCTTTACTTTTTTGAAATATGAACTCTCACTGGCTGTCTGGCTCGTGCCTGTAAATACCACCGGGTATGAGTTTTTATACTTTTTCTCGAAGTGGCTCCGGTGGTGTCCAGGCGAGCATGTGTTGACGGTAATCCGTCACAATATATACATGCATTTACTCCTAGTCTGGGTCTAAAATGAATGTTCAAAATTGAATTTTCGCATTTTTAATTTTCCGCCTATTTTCGGCCAGATTGCCGAACTGATGGCTGTAACATCACCAGAGTTAATGATTTTCAACCTTTGCAACCCGCATTCGAATTTTTTTTATGCGAATTTGGCAGTATTGTTGTATGTTTTTTTTTGCAATAATTTGCTCTGGTAAAAAAACGTCACCTTCGAAACCCTTGTTATTACAGTATTAAATACATGTATTCATTATTGAAACATAGTCAAAATGTTGTAAATATTAAGCTACGTAGTTATCTAAAGGAAATTTGAATATCTTGCAATAGTTTTTTACACCAAAACAATTATTGTGAAAATGTCACTTCCGGAGCTTCCCGCGAAATTTCCCTATAATAATCTTATGGAACAAATTTTAATGACAGTTACAAGCTTTTTCCGAATAAATAATTTTTTGTTGTACCTCAAATGATAAAATACCACTATTAATTGTCACCAATTTATTTTTGTTCTTAGATTTGGACCGTGAATATGCCATTTTTCTGCAAATCTCTCAGTTCTTGACGGAAGCGTTTTTTGCACATAGAATACTTGTAATATGATATATATACGAGCAGTAGCTTTATATGCAATTCGGACATTTAAATGAAAAACTTTAAAGGTTCGATTCTACGGATTGAGATAGAAATATTTGTAAAGATAGCTTTTTTCATTACAAAAGTATCTAGATAAGCCCTAGAATTGAACTCGAAGTTTATAACTACTTAAAAAATCAAAATATCACTTATCAAAAACAAAAAATTGGATTTCCTATCTGTCCTCCTGTCTAGAAGAAAAAGTATTCTTGCGATTTTTGTAGATACTAATATCTAGGGAAGTACGTAGGATTTTTTAAATTAATATTTACAGGAATTATGCACTTCTGAATAAAATAAATCAATTTTATACCAAACAAATTTCAAGTCAATCGCTTCAATATTGTGAAATTGACAAGTTCGCCCAGATTTAAAAATGTTTGAGAAAAACTCGTTAAAAGTTTTGAGCCGTCACGGCGGGCAATCAGTGGTGTTGCAGAATAATCGAGTTTTTGTGTTCAAAAATAGTTTTAAAATTTCTCAGCGCTGACACTACCAAATAATATTAAAAAAATGTGTTTGAGAGTTACAGGATTCGTCCTCTCATTTTAATTTATTATTAAAGAAAAGATGAAAGAATGTTTATGAAATGTTAAAACGAAAGTTGAAACTATAACTATATGTGCGAGTGTATGCGTTAGGATAACGCTTATTTTCTAAAGTGCTTTAACTCATTAAGACCCATGACAACACCAGCATAGCTAGTGGGAAATTAAGTATGCCATTCATTGCATTATCGAAAAAATACCCGTGTTTTTGTTTTTTGATTTGGGACGATGTCAAAACGCCTAATTGTCATCACGCCTAATTTTTTTTAGGCGAATTGACAATGTCATTTCGCCTAATCGATAAAATTTCGGTTTTTAATTTAGGCGAATTGAAGGTGTCATTTCGCCTAATAAAATGTTAGTAATTATAATATATTTTTTCATGAAAATGCATTTTATTCAAGCTTAATAGCTGATAATTGATGAAAATCAATTTTGGCGTCTATTATGCCTGAGTTAAAATTTAAAAAAATCAAAAATTTTTTTATTTGATTTTTTTAAGGAAAATTTACTGCAGAATGAGCTGCCTTAGTTCTTTTTGCCCGAAAGAATTCCGTTACAAAGTTATAGGCAAAATACCAAAAAAATACAATTTTTCAAAATTGCGTATTATTCATATTTTGTTTTATAACGCTTTTGATTATTCAAAAAAATTGCGTTTTTATAGAAAATGTAACATTCAATGTGTTCACAAATTTCTTTTGAAAACGCAATTTTATTTAAAAAAAAGCACAAATTATTTACGAAATCAGTATGTACTGTAATAGCTAATTTTTATGAAATCGTAGATTTTTTTTATTTTGAATGTTCAAAATAAAATAAATTTAGAATTTAAATTTAGTCTTGTAATCTTTAATCAAACTTATAAAGGGGTAAAAGAACATACATGCAAATTTAATTTACCGCCTAAAAGCATGTCACCTTACAGCATATGGAACAGGAAATCACTGTTTTACCGATCTAGTCGAGTTTGCATTCAGACATCAGCTATTTCGTCTGCTGTCTGTAGTTTAGTGCAAGCTGGATGTTGTGCTGTTGTGATAACTTCTGAGTCTCACTAGTGTTCAACTTTAGATAAGTGTTTTGTACTATAAACAACATATTATTTGTGAAGAATCTGTTCTTTGAGAGTGTATTCATTGTTTCAGGTATATGGGCTATAAATATCATGTGTACGAGAAGATGCCTGTGTGTTAGATGGTCTCAAAGTCTACAGTAATTACTAATAATCATATAAAGTAATGGGTAAGCAATGATAAAATAACAAACTAGCTAATAGCAAAGCAAACTAACTTTTTATAAGGTCGTTTTTTCTTTACTTTCCATTTTTCTTTTAATCCAATGTCTTTTTGCGTTAACGATGAGGACGGAACTTATTCTTAATTAATTGAATTGAATTTAAATATTTATTCGTAACTAAAATATACGGTTACTGAAATTTCTGTCTAGGATTAGGACATGAAATATTCTAATAATAAGAATTATTGCAGGCAATACCATTTGCATGGATTTTAATGGAAAGGCGGACGGTTAACGATTACAATCGTGTTTTCCAATTTTTTCCTAATAAATGGTCATTTATGCAGCCCAAACTTGTTATGTGTGACTTTGAAAAAGCACTACACAAATCCTTAAACAAAATATTTAATGCCAACATCGTAGGCTGCTATTTTCATTATGCACAGGTAGCTATACTGAATATCATTTTATGTAGCTAATAAAAGTTAACATCATTAAAAATCTGTATAGCTTGAATTCTTATGTAAATTGTCACGGAAAGAAATTTACTATAATTTTAAATCAGAACTATGTCATTTATAATTATTTTTATTTATTTTCATTTATTTTAGGCAATACACCGTCAAGCAGTGAAAAAAGGTTTTGTTAAACGAAAAAATAAAGATAAACATTCAACCGAACAGAACTTTTTAAAAAAATTCATCGCTCTAGCATTATTACCTGACGCTGAAATTGAAAGCCAATTTGCAATATTAGAAAATGATCTAAAAATGGAATTCGGTAAGAAGTATGGTAGGTTTTTAAATTATTGCAACAAAACCTGGATAAAAGGATATGGTCCAAAGGCTTTCAGTGTATTTGATAAACCTGTCAGGACGAATAATAATATTGAATCTTACCATAAACGACTTAACGCTAATATTAAATCTAAAAAAATTACCGCTTCGTCATTTCTAGGTAAAATATTCTACTTATTTAATCTAATACTATAAAAATGTATTTAAATAGTATTGTGTAAGATTAAAAGTATTAAAATGGTGTTAATATTTTTAGCAATGATCAAAGATTTATTAGCGTACAATAGGGTAGATATTGACACCATTAAAGAAAATGGCAATATTAGCAGAGCACCGAAATCCGAAAAATACTCCGACATAAAAAGATTTTCCAAACTTGGTCATTATACAAATTGGGTAAAATTACGATTGACGAAAGTTTCGAAATCCTGCATAAGATGTATGGTAAGATGTCAATGTTAATTAGACGAATTTAAGTTCATGAACGCAAAAACAATTGTTTGAGTCACAAATTATGAGTATTTTTCGTGTCAAAGCTGTTTCTTAAAAAAAAAACTAAAAAAACACTAGATTTGTGCACGATTTCGTAATTTTTTTACTTTTGACACACTATATTGTTTGATTACGGACGTAGCTGATATTCAGAAATGATGTAGTTTTATTCATTTCCATCGCAGGTTGTTATAGAGCATCACTATACTATATTGAAAACCAGAATTATTTTCAGAAATATTACATTCCCCTGGCTATTTATTTATTTATTTATTTTTCTCAACATTGCGCCGAAAGTACCACTTTCGCTCCCGGGCATCAGGAGCGATATTGATAGTGTGAAGAAAAATAGTATACGCACCACGGGAGTAAATTCGGACAGCCCATATTTCGTGTTTGCCACCCTTGCCTTCGGCTCGGGTGTCAATATACACGAGATATAGGCTCTCCAAGTTTTTCCTTCCTAGGCACGTAATATACTATATTCATGTTATATTTACAAATAATAAATAAATAAAAATAAATATTTATAAATATATTACAATCACGCACTTATTGTTTATTCCAAATAAAAAGATATCGAAGGCCAATCTTCAGAGGATGAGGTTCCTTTACTTGAAAGAGCGCATACGGATACTACTGATATGCAGCTGACAGTGAAATTAAATTCTCATGGAAGAACCTTTCTAAATGAAATAGTAAATCATGGTACGATAAATAAAACCAATATTCAATTACATTTTTGCAATATCATTGCTTCTTACAAACAATATATTTAAATTATGCAACTACGGAGTAAAATCACAATTACAATTTGTTAATAGGTAATCCAAGTAAGCGAGATCATCATGTAGAGGAATTTTCAGACGAACCAAAAAGAAAAAGAAGAAGATTTTCTTGTTAATGCAATTTATTAATATTTAGTTTGTTGTTATTCGTAGTTGTTATTGAAGTTTAAATAAAATACATTTTCTTGAAAAATATATTATAATTACTATAACATTTTATTAGGCGAAATGACACTTTCAATTCGCCTAAATTAAAAACCGAAATTTTATCGATTAGGCGAAATGACATTGTCAATTCGTCTAAAATGAAAATCGAAAATTTTATCGATTAGGCGAAATGACATTGTTAATTCGCCTAAAAAAAAAAATTAGGCGTGATGACAATTAGGCGTTTTGACCTCGTCCCTTTGATTTGACTATTTACTGCTAAATTATTTAATCAAATTATTAAAAAATTGAAAATTTTAAAAACTAATTATGCCAATCTATAACAAAAAGTTTGATATCATTTTTTTGTTCGACTCATTTACTTTTTAATAAAACGTGATAAACTATTGCAACAGATGAAATATTGTTTTGTATCATGGACACAGTATTACTAATAGATTGGATCTAACAAGCCATTCGTATCATTAGCTACAAAAAATACCCGCGGTTTTGTTTTTTGATTAGTTTTTCAAACTGTTCAATTTTTTCGTAATAATTTTGCAATAAATAGTGAAATTAAAAAACAAAATAACATGGGAATTTGTTTTCTAATGCTACGAATGGCGTTGTTAGTTTCAATCTATTTGCAATACCGTGTTCATGGGACAAAACGCTATTTTATCTATCATCATTGTATATTCCGTTTTATTGCAAAATAAATGGGTCGGACAAAAAAACTGATATTATAGATTTTTTATGGTTTCCCTCGCTGAATCAATTGGCGTAATTAGTTTTTCAAAATTTCCAATGGTTTGGTAATTTGTTTCAATAATTTTGCAATATACAGTCAAACTAGAACCTGCTCCACAACCTTAAATCATTTTTTGTAACTAAAAACTATGAATACAGCAAATTTTTTTTAAATTCTCTTTTTTGAATTTTTAGATTTTTCTATACACAAAAAATTAATTATAAAAATGTCCTTGAGGTCCAAATTGAAAGAATGTGTAATGCTTTATGTCCTACAAATTTTTTTTTTTTTTAATATAATGGAGGCCTATATGAACATTTTTTGGTTTTATGTTCACAGAATTTTTTCTTGAAAACTATGGATATATTTATAAAATTTGAATAAGAACAAAAATATTGTACAATTCATGAATGAATAGAAATGTTCGAGATAGGTTCAGGGATGAAGGGATAATGAAAGAGATCATGAAAAATAGTGATTGGAAGGAGTTCGATAGGATGGTTGGGGAATTACGGTTCATAAAACCATATAAGGTTATCATACCGGAGAGATCGGAATGGATTAGGGGGACACACGGTCGGGGTACTCAAGGTGGGGGAGGTGTGGTTTAAGGATGGCTCAAAGAAGGATCAGGGGGTAGGAGCAGGAGCGTGGAGAAAGGGCGGCACCGAGGAATTGGTTTGCAACCTGGACTCATACGCGACTGTATTGCAGGCAGAAGTCAGGGCTATAGGAGAGTGCTCTTAGTGGATACAGAATGAGGGAAGTAACCATAGGTTGATTACCATATGTACGGATAGTAGGGCGGCGCTCCTGGCACTGGACGCTATCCGCACCGACTCATGAGAGGTGATGGGCTGCAGACAGTCACTGGAGACGCTGGCTGGGCAAAAGGAAGTTAGGATAATTTGGGTGCCTGGGCACGTAGGCATCATCGGTAATGAAAAGGCAGACCGCCTAGCGGGGAGGGGCTCTCGAATGGTAAGGGCTAAGCTCTGCAGGGTGGCGGTACCTGCTTGCGCATTGGATAGCGCGGTGAAAAGGTGGCTTCAGGAGGAGCTGGAGAGGAAATGGAGGGGGACAGCAGGACTCCGACAAGCGAAATACATGCTGGGGGATGAACCACCCCAAGAATGGTTGAACGCCCTGAATAGGTCAAGGAGGACCGAACTCAGGCTGACCGTGGGGTTCTTGACCGGACACTGGCGGGCGGAATACCACCTGTACAAGTAGTCCGGGCGTCAGGGAGTTCAAATGTGCAATATCATTAAGTTTCTTATAACTTTAGTTTTATGATTGAAATGTGTTATTGGTAACGTACTGAAAATAATCTTTAAGTCTCGACTTCGGGTCAGGTCGGGAACATTGTTATTATTGCAAAATAAACTTCAAAAATTCACTTTTTTTAAGTTTTTCGGCAATAACTTCTTTATGACTCATTTTATGTAGAAAAAGATAGAGATGGAAGTTGTTTAGAATTGAATTTTGTATAAGGTACATATATTCACGACTGCGAAATTAAGTTTTTTCATCGTTAAATTGTTAAACAAAAGAAATTTTTTTTTAAATTTCATATTGCTACAGATTTCACAAAAAATAATTTTTATCATTGGATGAACACCTATAGATGAGTTTTGGTACGAATAATTTAAAAATCGATGTCCGATCTTGATATCTCAAAATGGCGTCTTATTACAAAATTATTTAGCCTAAAATTTCAAATTCATCTCCAAATTGCCCATGGAACGATAACTTGATCCAACCACCTTTAATCGATAGCTTACGACGTACTTAATAAACGCTAAAAGAAACTTTTTAAAAAATTCATATTTAACATTTTTAACAATAAATAATTTTTATTTTCGCCAATTTTGAAGTTAGACGAATGCAGTAAAGTGCATTTTAAAGTACGTAAAAAACCATGAATGTTCATGTAAACTTTGTTTAGATCGGACCAATAGGAACGGAGATACGAAAATTTTTTCAATCGACGCTCACGCCGAAACTACTTAATAATTTTTGATGAAATTTTGTATACAGCTTGCTCAAAAAATACTCTAAATGATGGCATTTTACCCGATAGTTGTAATAGACCTATTTCGTGCAAAACGACCGATGAAAGAATGTGAAATTAGCGCACGCGTCCACGCGGCTGCTTCGGCCCGGCGGCGCGGTGGTGGAGGGAGCGCCGCTGCAGCTTTCGGGAACTTTAGATGTTAAATTCTTTTCTCGGCAACCAGAGGTCGTACGGTAATGCTTTTTTTTAATTTTATGTGTTTTTTCTCAGCTTTCATGTCGTGTTAATGAAATTGTCGTAGCTGCATTACAAATACTCGAAATTGACTTGATTTCTGGAAAAAAAACTTTTTTCGAGGTATACACTATACATAGATGAATATATTGTGCAACAAAATACATTTATGATTATATATATCAATACAAGAATAATAACCGCTTTCTATTTTAATATTATAGTAAATTAAGGTATTAATCTCCGTAAAATCAGTTGGATTCAATTGGAATTTATTTTTTCGAATTTTGAGTATATTTTTGGAGTTTTACTGACTTTATTAAATATATGTATTGGAGTATGTGTACGTATTTGTTTATACAAATACGATAGATAAAATTGCCTTTATCTATTTCAGTAGTACATATTATTTTTAATATTTTTGTTGAACAGATTATCCTTGCATGTATATACTGTACTACAAAACATATTTATGATTATATACATGTGTGTATGTATTGTAACGTGGAATTTTCCCGCCCGCACGGGAATTCCAGTTATTTACAAAGTATTTATTTAACACACGGCTTTCTTCTTTTTCCCTGGCTGGTGGTATCCCTGCAATGGATGGAAAGCGGGAAATGTGGTGGCAATCGGGTGAAAATTGTTGAACACAAATAAATTGGTTAAGGGGATCCAACACCTTTAAAACTGGAAAAAGTCGATTTTTTTTTTATGATTTGTTTTGATAGGAAATTTACCATAGAATATGCTCTCCAAAGTCGTTTTTCGAAAAAAAATTTTCCCGCAAAATTATAAGCAAAATACTAAATAAATATTTTAACTGGTTTCTCGCAAATTTGCGTAATTAAAATTATTTATTCAATATATCGAAAAGTATCATTTTTTTTTAATAAATCCAGTCAGAATTAGATATTTTTATTGTAATTGTAAAAACAGTATTTTTATAACTATATGTGTGTATATATATATATATATCGTATTACAGGAATGTTTAACTTTCTCCTTGCGTATGAATGTATTTATGCGCGAATGTCTGTATGTTCGCGCGCATGTGTATGTGTGTGGTTGTGTATATATATATATATATATATATCACTCGCATAGACACATACGCTCTTAAACATACATACGTATTTCGTAAATTATTTTATAATAATAAATGATGATTTTTTTTCATTCTGTGTTTCATGAAACTATATAGTCATTAGTTGAAATTCAAATACGCGCGATCTTCGCAACAGTCTAGGCGGCGATTCTGTAACCAAAACGTGACGATCGCTGTGACGAAAATATTTGAACTCCCCATTTACCGACCATGTATACATCGTTTCTTCCTGACTGAAGTCCCATTTTGTAAAGTACATAAAGGTTAGAATCAGTGTGGTTTCAAATCTGTTTTACCAGCTTTCAAATATTTGAAAGTTCTTGAATAGAGATGTTTGGCACAGTGCAAACATAGTTAAATTTAGTTATTTGTTTATTTACCATTTTTTCAGTAGTGTTTATTTACCTTTTTTTCTAAAGTTATTTATATTTTAATTTTTTAAAGTGAAAAGGTTGGAGTACTTGTAAGAAATTTTAGTTAGTTTAGCTTTTAGTTTAGATTAGTTAGTTATAACAATGAGTGATAACAAGGGCAGATTGCCTAACACTCATTTAGATAGGAAATACTCCTGTGGAAGAAGTAAAAGGTGACCAAGAACATTTACAGGAACTAGACCCAGTGACGCAGTAGACTCAACTGCACAACCAAGACCTTCGACATCTTCAAGAAAACTTGAAACTCCAGCAGCAGAAGGCCTCTCCGAAGTCAAGAATAGAATTATTGACATCAATATTCTATTTCCTGAACTCCAAAATGTGTTGTGTTGCAAACAGTGTCATAGTGAAGTGCAGTTTTCTGAATCAACAATGTTTGGATTAGGATTTAAAATTGAAGTGACATGTTTTCGATGCAGAGAAGTCTCCAGCATCAATTCTAGCAAATAAGTGGGGGAAAGTAATCGTGCATGGGAAGTGAACCGTAGGGCTGTAGTTACATCTCGTGCTCTTGGTGTTGGACATGCTGGACTTTCGACATTTTGTGGCATAATGGACTGCCCTAAGCCTATAGCTCAGTCTGCTTATGATTTCATCAATCAGCAGTTCAGTGAAGTGTGTGAAAGTGTTTCTAAGGAGTCTATGCGAGCTGTAGTCCAAGAAGAAAGAGACGCTACTGAAGATGGTGCTCTTGGACTAAACATTTCTGGTGATGGTTCGTGGAGGAAAAAAGGATTTTTATCGCTATAAGGATTTGCCATTAAGGAGTCAAAAGCAAAGGCTTGGCAAGGACTACGAAAAAAGATGAGTATTCTTCTTTATATTGTTTTAGCTGATTTTTATGGTTTTTGAAATATTAATTTATTTCATTTTTTTCAGTGGATATGACGCTAAGTTGGAATTCTATTTTTCTTCCATCAAATCAAGTTGGAGACTTCAACAAAATAATTAGGTAAGAATAAACATGCATTTTTTAGTATTAAATAGAATAAATTAATCTAATGTTAAAATTCACAATTTATCATTTTTTGTTTACAGGTCCTCAGAGGCGTACTCAACACAGTGGTATACATTCAGTATACCATATAAATCCTGAAAGTGATGGTCTACCACCAAGGATCGATGGAAAAATAGTTCCAAGAGATTTGGTAAGCAATAAATTAACTTATATTACAATATGCATCAATGAACTTTAAAGTCAATTTTCTCCAACTTTGGTTTTTCATGATTTCAGCTCACTGTGCGTAGGATTCCAGGTGACTATATGCTTCGATTGAGCTGAAATTTTTTGAGTATGCTCTATGTAAGTATAGTTTTCGTATGAACAGAGGGATTTTGATTTAAAAGCTTCAAATTTGTTTAATAAATGAAAATGTGGCAAAAAAAATATTAAAAATAAAAAAATTAACTTTTTTTTTAATTAAAATTTTTCTAAGTATTCAAATCAAAATTCCTCTGTTCATACGAAAACTACACTTATATAGAACATACTCACAAAATTTGAGTTCAATCGAAGGATATGGTTACCTGGAATCTTACGCACAGTGAAAATCAGTCTGCGGAGTGCCACTCCAGATAGGTAGGTCCAAACTTGGAATTCAAGTGCTTAAATTGAAGGTAAATGAACATACTATAAGTATGAAAAGTTTGTCTAACATATTATTTAATTTTATACTAATTTTTTATAATTTTATGTTTCAGATTTTAAACGTGTTGGGTCCCCTTAATGAAGTACGGATATATTCTATTTTTGTTATACAATTATTTTCCGTGCAAACAAATTAATGGTGACTCGAAACACAATCATGGGCACGCGGCCAAATTACTAAATCCAAGGCTACTCAGTAGAGCTAAATAGAAAAAAGGGCCGCGAAATTTCCTCTACGATTGCTTTTAAATAAACCAAAGGGAAACCGCCATCCGCTGAAACGCGCGAAATATTCCTCTACCGAACGCGGCACGTATTCCTCAGTATATATAAATTTTCCTCTATATATTATCCCGTATATTAAATAGTACTCCAAACTCCCACCAAATTCCTCTATAAATAATCCTCAAGGACTCCAATGAAAAACACCTCGTCGACTCTGTGACTCAAAAAACCTCTCCCCAAGCTTCCTCAACAAAATCTCCAACACCAAGATGGCTTCCCCAAAAGAAAGAGAGGAGCGAAGAACAACAATAACTGCTGAAAAGCGACTTGATACTACAATTGCCAGTGACGCAATCAGAGTGCAGACTATCACCAAGGCGTCCGCCGACAGAGTGACGCGGTGGACGCTTCGTTCGAGGTAAGATGCCGCGTTTTTCCCACACGGCCTTCTTCTTCACGGAAGCGTCGATCTGATCACCGAATTTTCCAATTGGTCCTTTATCTGAAATAAATCCTCTATTGGCCATTAATAGACCACCACTAATTTATTCCTCTATCCGTAATTTTCCCCAGCGCCCTCTTTTCCAAATCCAATTTTATCATTGGTTAGAAAATCAATTAACGTCCTCTATGTATTTCCTCAAAATGCAAATTCGCGCCCCCTTTATGGATATCGACCAATCAATCAATCATGTCGATATCCATCCAGTGGCTCCACCTATAGATAATCTGTAATCCGCGGGATATTTGAAAAGCCCCTATTATCATCGAAGATTCCTAGCCCGTATATTCCTCTATACATCTCTATGACGTCCGCAAGTCAACATAAAGTCAACTCTGAGCGCTCCAAACGCCGTCAACTTCGCGCCACTATATTCATCTCTCTCTCTCTCTCTCTCTCTCTCTCTCTCTCTCTCTCTCTTTAGCACACACTCGATTCCCACTCTCGCCAAATGTCTCTCTCCCGCGCGCGCCGACTCTCTCTCCCTCTCTCCCGCTCACGCTCACACTCGTCCTCTCCCCTCTATACACCGCCGCATGCATGTAACCGCGTGCGCGCGGCCGCCGGGTCGGTCAGAGGCAACTCCTGCGAGCTCCTCCGAGCGCTGGCTCCGCTCCAGGAGCTGTCCACTCGCCGAGAGTAAGTCAGCTGGCCGTGCAACAATGATCACGACGCAGCAATAATTATTGCTACGTCGCAATACCCCCCACAAAACCTTGGATATCCCTGGATATCCAGGTTTTCCTCCATAAACCTCTACAACCTCCACAAACACCTGAAACAAAAAAAAACCTCTACCACCTTCTGGAACACTGCATGTACCTGAAACAACCACATATCCTCCAATTCCACTACAATCCTCTATCCACAATAATAATTCAGTCTTAAAAAACAAAAAAACTTCTCCAACCTGACTGACAATCAAAAAATTATCAGTCATTTCAACCTAGAACGAGTGAAGAAAAATTTCCAACTGCGATTGACCGCTAATTACGAAATTAGAAATTATATGCAATATAATTTCCACCTCCCCTCCCCGAAAAAAAACCTCTACCTTCTCTTTAACTGTAGGACCAGATTTTTACCCATGCACATCCAACATCTAATGTCTCTACATTCTTCTCAAATCGTATCTTTGTAGTGTTTTTGTCCCCAGGCATGGCAGCCTTTGAAACATTCTGCACTACCTCCAAATGTGAATCCTTAGGTTCCGATCCTAATGACTCCTTCTCCAAATAATTATCACTACTCAAAACAACCGGCCTTACAACGTCATGATTATTGACATTGTTCCCAAAATTACCAATTGAACATGTCTTTCTCACAACGTCCACCTTCTCACACAAAGGTTGATCCACTATTTTTGAATTAACTTTTAATTCCTCCAATTTCGGATCAACTCTCAAATCAAAATCTCCTCCACGGGTCGTAATATTCTATTTATTACTACCCTTTTTCTTACTGAAACTTCTCTTCCTCTTCCTAAAATTCTCTTCACTACCGCTACTGCTGACATCATCTCCATTATTCCCACGACGTACTGTATATTCATCACTTGTCCTCAGTATTCGTTTAAGAATCGTGTTTCCATTATCAACAGTAGATCTTCTCAATACAACTTCTTCACAATTTGTAATATCTTGAGTGATACCAACACTACCAATTGATGAATCTTTACTTACTGTATGCAAGTTTTTATCCATACCCTCTTCTTTAGAAATACCGCCATACCAAGTAGTAATCAGAGATTCATGATTTCCTCTATTTACTCCCACTAAACCACTACCTCCATTACCATCTTCCAAACTTCCAATTTTATCACTAACAGTTCCTACATCTACGCGGAAGCCAGGGAACTGAGCTACGCCCCCACTCTGCCATTTCCCAACTTATTCCAAATATCACAATCCGGACAATCTCTCAGGGTGACCCCAGATTTATTGCATAATTGGCAATAAATATCTGTTGCTGCCTGCGCATTACAACTATTTGCCTTATGACCGATCTGTTGACACCTATAACATCTAGCGTCCGGACATCTACTGGCAATATGTCCATCTTTTCCACAAGCATAGCATTTCCTTGAATCTTGCTAAGTATTCCCTCGTTGATCCTGAAAATTTCCTCTACGCTGTAAAAAACCGCCATTTTGCCCTCCAATATCTACACTTCCACCAATATTCCAACCGGAAGACTGCTGTTGCGGCTGCTGATACTGATTCTGATTTATTGGAACATTCACTACAGCCTGATCACTATACATAATCTCATTACCTCTATTCCTTGGAGTGCTGGATCTTATACCTCCGGGTGTCTTCTGACGTTTGGGTTTCACTAGTTCAGAAGGAATTACTTCCTCTACCACCGCTGTTTTAATAATTCCTTTGCCACGATTCCTCGGAAGATATCCAGCTTCCGGAAGCTTCATTCGTTCTTTTGCAGGTGGAGGTTCCCAACAGTCATTCATCTCCTTAATCCTCTCATATTGCCGACCATACCTCTCTATATCCTCTAAAGACGTAATTTTCATGTTTATCATGAAATTCCGATACTCTGATCGAATTCGTTCATAGGCCATGCCTATTAACTCCCTGTCGTTCGGAGGATTGTCTAAATGATCCACAATATATTTGAAACAATCGATGAATGCCGTGATCGGTTCCCCCATACCTTGTGTTCTTCTCAGCAACTCACTGTAAATGTCTCTCTGACTAATTTCTCCAATAAATCTATTTCTGAAAGCCACTATCAATTGCCTCCAAGATGTCACTTCTTTTCTCTTTACCCTAAACCAATTAGCCGCCACACCTGTAAACAAGCAAACTGCAGCCGTCAGCATTGTGTTATTGGAAATGTTGTCACTTCTCCGACAGTCTTCCATCTGGTCTAAAAAATTTTCCGCAACGACTCTGTCCTCTGTTCCGCGAAACCTTTGGCACCAGCTCTGGAGTATTTTCACCAAATTTCCATGACAATATAAGCTAGATCTAAAATCTGCTCCACTACAATCTCTAAAATCTTCAAAATCTCTTCTGCCATGCGTAACATCCGGAATACTTCTAAAATCTTCCATACCTCTGTTATTTCCAGTATGACCAGGCATATCTTTCAAAGTATTTCCAATGTTACTGAAGAAACCACTACTGCCAATTCAGGATCTTGTTGATCTACCGTTGCCATCTCTAAAGTCGGTTTTACCAGTCTCTCAGTTCTTTATACCAGGGAACATCCTCAAAACCTTCCACCAACAGGTTTGCTCGAAACAGCCTCTCCGCCAATTCTCTATTTGAACCCAACGTACTAGCCGTACTCACGCAACTCGCCCGAGATTTCCTCTATATCTCGAGCCACTATTGCCCGCATTCGCGCCCGAAGTTCTCTTTCCTGCAGCAGCTTTTTCATGCAGTTTCTATATTCTTGCTCCATGGTTGACATCCTCAAGTTAAACAGCAATTACCGCCACAAGAAATGAATCCTCCATAAAACAAATAGGGAAACCCTACCTACGCACACACACTAAAATACAGGGAAATTCGATACGCTCGTAGCGTAAGAAAAATCAATATAAACATACAATACAGGCCACCCCAACCCTCGTGGCGGGGAAAAAAAATTCTGTATGGCAAAGGAAAGATGAAAAAAAAAAAAATATCCTCCACAATCTTCCTGAAATTCAAAAATCCACCATACAGATCATAAGCTTCCTGAAATAAAAAATTCCTCTACACTTGTACCCAAAAAAAAAAATCCCCCCACACGGGTTAACAATCTTCCTGTAAAATTAAAAAAAATTCCTCCACAATCTTCCTGAAAGAAAATTTCCTCCACACAAAATTTGAAAATAAAATTTCAATCGAACAATTATCTTCCTGAAAGAAAATTTCCTCCACAAAATTCAATCATAATAAACAATATTTAATAATATATAACAATATGCAATAATGATTTACAACATAAACGATAAATCCCAAAAAATCATCATGTGTGTGTGTGCGCATAACCAATATAGAGTCCCATTCAAATCTTCAAAATTCAAAGAAAAACTCAAAAACTAAGAAAACGGGAAGAGAAAAAAAAATTTTTCCCACTATGGGTATCCTCCATAAATTCCAATTGTTTCACGATAATATCCAACCATCAAAACACCAAAATCCAAAATTGCCACCACAGAAACGGAAAGGAAAAGAAACTTTGAAATTCTCAACCGACGCTTAGCGTCCAATATGGCGTCACGACCACGCTTCAACTGCCAAGTTCACAAAATGCCCGCCAAATTGACTCCAAGTCGTCTTTGCTAGTGTTTCCTCTAAAATTTCCTCCACACAAATTTCCTGCTGAAAAATAAAAATTCCACCACCTAAAGCCGCACGATGGGCGCCATTTGTAACGTGGAATTTTCCCACCCGCACGGGAATTCCAGTTATTTACAAAGTATTTATTTAACACACGGCTTTCATCTTTTTCCCTGGCTCGTGGTATCCCTGCAATGGATGGAAAGCGGGAAATGTGGTGGCAATCGGGTGAAAATTGTTGAACACAAATAAATTGGTTAATGAAGTACGGATATATTCTATTTTTGTTACACAATTATTTTCCGTGCAAACAAATTAATGGTGACTCGAAATACAATCATGGGCACGCGGCCAAATTACTAAATCCAAGGCTGCTCAGTAGTGCTAAATAGAAAAAAGGGCCACGAAATTTCCTCTACGATTGCTTTTAAATAAACCAAAGGGAAACCGCCATCCGCTGAAACGCGCGAAATATTCCTCTACCGAACGCGGCACGTATTCCTCAGTATATATAAATTTTCCTTTATATGTTATCCTATATATTAAATAGCACTCCAAGCCGTATATTAAATAGCACTCCAGGAGCTGTCAACTCGCCGAGAGTAAGTCAGCTGGCCGTGCAACAATGATCACGACGCAGCAATAATTATTGCTACGTCGCAGTATATACATATACATGTGTGTGTCAATGAATAAATGAATAAAAAACATGTTTTTTACGTATTTATGTACACACACACGCACACGCACGAACGCACACACACACATGTATATAATCATAAATATGTTTTATAGTATACTATATACATGTAAAGATAATCTATGTAGCAAAAACATGAAAAGTAATATGTACTACCAAAATAGTAAGCAGTTATTATACTTGTACTGATATATATAATCGTAAATGTATTTTGTTGCACAATATATACATGTACGTATAGCGTATACCTCGGAAAAAGTTTTTTTTTCAGAAAACAAGTCAATTTCGAGCATTTGTAATGCAGCTTCGACAATTTCATTAACACGACATGAAAGCTGAGTATAAAACACATAAAATTAAAAAAAAAGCATTACCGTACGACCTCTGGTTGCCGAGAAAAGAATTTAACATCTAAAGTTCCCGAAAGCTGCAGCGGCGCTCCCCCACCACCGCGCCGCCGGGCGGAAGCAGCCGCGCTGCCGCGCGCGCTAATTTCACATTCTTTCATCGGTCGTTTAGCGCGAAATAGGTCCATTACAACTATCGGGTAGAATGCCATCATTTAGAGTATTTTTTGAGCAAGCTGTATACAAAATTTTATCAAAAATTATTAAGTAGTTTCGGCGTGAGCGTCGATTGAAAAAATTTTCGTATCTCCGTTCCTATTGGTCCGATCTAAACAAAGTTTACATGAACATTCATGATTTTTTACGTACTTTATAATGCACTTTACTGCATTCGTCTAACTTCAAAATTGGCGGAAATAAAAATTATTTATTGTTAAAAATGTTGTTAAATATTAATTTTTTAAAAAGTTTCTTTTAGCGTTTATTAAGTACATCGTAAGCTATCGATTAAAGGTGGTTGGATCAAGTTATCGTTCCATGGGCAATTTGGAGATAAATTTGAACTTTTATGCTAAATATTTTGGCAATAAGAGGCCATTTTGAGATATCAAGATCGGACATCGATTTTTAAATTATTCGTACCAAAACTCATCTATAGGTGTTCATCCAATGAAAAAAATTATTTTTTGTGAAATCTGTAGCAATATGAAATTTAAAAAAAAAATTTTTTTTGTTTAACAATTTAACGATGAAAAAACTTAATTTCGCAGTCAGGAATATATGTACCTTATACAAAATTCAATTCTGAACAACTTTCATCTCTATCTTTTTTTGGATAAAATGAGTCATAAAGAAGTTATTCCCGAAAAGCTTAAAAAAAGTGAATTTTTGAAGTTTATTTTGCAATAATAACAATGTTTCCGACCTGACCCGAAGTTGAGACTTCAAGGTTATTTTCAGTACGTTACCAATAATACATTTCAATCATAAAACTAAAGTTATAAGAAACTTAATGCAAAAATGCTAACTTGCCCCGACTAAAGATGAAGATGCGAAAGAGGAGGGATGCAAGGTGCAGATGGTGCGGGTGGAGGAAGGAGATCACGCAGCACCTGGTGTGTGGATGTCCGACTTTTGCGGGCACGAGGCACGGGGTGTGGTACCCTTCGTCGATCCGGAATTTATGCGAACTTTTGTGGGTGCTTAGCGTGATAAGGGCTATAGATAGGAAACTAGGTTAGGCCAGGAGGGGTGTCCGTTAGGATTTTCAACAGTAAATGATAAAGGAACAGGAGAAAAGGTATAATGGGCTAGAGCTGAGTGCCAGATCCGCACGTCCCCGAGCATGGACCGCCGGTATCACCTCCAGGAACTGGTAAATAGCAGGGAAACGGCGTATAAACTAACAGGGATATGACATGAAAGGCACAAATGTGCAGAGAAGAAGCAATTATAAAACATGCAATGCAAAAGGTTACATTGGCTTAAGTGTCTACACAAGAACATCTGAGAAGCGACAGCAACTTGAATGAAGTGTATTGTGACGTTCCCATCACTTGTGCGAATGGTTAGTCGGTTAGAGGGGGAGAGTGTTAATGAGGGAAAGTGCACGGGGTTATTCTACATCAGAAATCCAGGCATAGACGACACTGGATTTCTGATATATCGCTGCGCCTATGCAAGATCTAAGGTAGATGTTGCATAGGGGGACTGGGTGCAGCTCGGAATATCTCTCCTGCACGAGCAAGCAGTCTTAGACTCTTGCAACCTCCGGACTATTTACTTGCTCGTATATATCTGGTACAGCAGAATGATTAAGTCGAGAGCCCAAGCGTGAGAAAGGGGTCTCCACCAATCACCCCTGGAAGTAGCTCATTCGTGGAATAATCCTTCAATCATCACGGATCATGAAGGTTACCCACTATGAGTGAGGGGGTGGTTTCAAAAGATATTATCCGTAATTATGAAAAAAGATATGATTTTATTGATTAATAAAGCGTTTAGAAATACTGGCGACCACATAGGTTAAGGTGTGTGAAAGACTTGCGGTGGTCGTCTGAGCAACTGCTCGTAACTCCCTATAGCTAATCTCCGAGATACCAGAAAGTCAGAGCCCATGCGGAGGAAGGGGTCTGACTCGCTAGCGCTCGTCAGCCAGAAGTGGCTTTCTCTATGCTGTGCTTGCCCTTTTATACTCTTCTTGGCCTCTTGATCTCGTCTTGGTACCGCCTGGTGTCGTTCCTTGTACCTGCGTTGTCCTCTGCGCCATCTCGTCGGTTATTTACCGACTGCCGCTCCCTGCATTGCCGTCTCAGCGCCCCCCAATAAAAAATATCACGACGAAGTGAGCGTTTTTTATTTTTGCGGTAATGACGGGAGACGAGAGGGTTTTACATAATTGTACGCGGAAACAAATTTTTGTTTTTGATTTTGTGTTTTTTATTTCACTGTTCATGAAGTTAAAGAAGCTTTCGTACTCCTCTATGGACCAGTTATTTGCCTGTATCCCGTTCATTTCGTCCATGATTTTTTTTATATATTCTTCGTCCTCTGCCTTTTTTTTCTTCCGCCCGACGCTTCACCAATTGTCTCCTCGCTTCCACCCTCCAGGAGTGATCCGCTGTTGCCTCCGTGATGTTTCTCGGTGTGTGCGGCTTAGGTTTCGAAGTTGCCATACGCGGCCTTGTTGTTGTGCGAGTTATGCCCATGTTGATGCTCTGGCGTATACATTGTATTTGTGATATCGTATTGATTTGTGTGTGTATTTTTCTTTCTTTTTTAATATTTTTTTTCTCTACCTTTGGAGGTGATGTTGTTGGAGTTGGTGTCGTTGGTGGCGTTAGAGGCGCTGTCGGTGTTGGAGGCGCTGGGGGCATGAGTGATGGCGTTTGAGTGACTCGGCACGGCTGGTGCATCGTCTACGAGACTCGCCCGGGTGCTGGTGTCCCTCCTGCTGCCGCGAATCTCCCGGCTCTCCCCATTTTAAATTGCACGCCTGTGCAGGTGTATGTGTCCACCCAACACATCAACTGGCGTTTCAATAGGAGCTGATGGTTCACCTCCTATTCCCCCGGATTGCGTAGCTGCGTTCAGTTTCTTCATGATTACCAGGTATGTTATACTTGTCAAATTTTGATGAGTACTGATCAATTTTCGTGTTCATTTCGCTATTTATTGATTTCATGTACTATTCGATTATTCCTTCAGCTGATTCTTCTGTGAATTTGTTGGCTCCTAATCCTTTGTTTTGATTTCGTGAATAGCCTGTTTGTATACTCCGCATAAATGAAATAAAATGTTTACGTTTACTACATTTATTCTTGTGTGTCCGTGTAATACGGCTTCAAATTATTTAGAAATTTTCCTCTCTCATTTCTCGTCATTATGTCTATAATTACGTATGTGTCGGTAGCTATATTTTTTAGTATTTCATGCGGACCTTCATATATATCTAGGAATTTTATAAAAGAGTCTATCGATCTCTCCGAGGCAAGTGTTGGGAAAAAGGTAAAAATTATTTATACCATTTTTCCTTTTGTTTCAACGTTTCGATGAACACTGTCACCCTCTTCAGGAAATATAGAGGAGCACAACAGCCTATAGATCGAATGTGTTTCTTCCCCGGCCAATCACAGGCGGGGGAAGGAGAAGCGAGAAGCAAGGAGACGGACTATTATTGTTCCGGCTTCCTCGACTACTGTTTCAATAATATAATAATCGATTTTCATTTTTTAAACATTTTTTATGTTTCACTCGTGAATTGTCTTCCGTGATTACTTATAATTGCCTCCGGTTTTCCGTATAATGGTATATAATCGGTTGTAATTTGCGACGTAGCAATAATTATAGTGATAGCATTGGAAGTTTGGAAGATGGTAATAGAGGTAGTGGTTTAGCGGAAGTAAATAGATGTAACCACGAATCTCTGATTATTAATGGGTATGGCAGTATTACTAGAGAAGAGAGTATGGGTAAAAACTTGCACACAGCGAGTAAAGATTCATCAGATGGTATCACCCAAGATACTACAAATAGTGAAGAAGTTGTATTGAGAAGATCTACTGTTGATAATGGAAACACGATTCTTAAACGAATACTGAGGACAAGTGATGAATATACAGTACGTCGTGGGAATAATGGAGATGATGTCAGCAGTAGCGGTAGTGAAGAGAATTTTAGGAAGAGGAAGAGAAGTTTCAGTAAGAAAAAGGGTAGTAATAAATAGAATATTACGACCCGTGGAGGAGATTTTGATTCGAGAAGTGATCCGCAATTGGAGGAATTAAAAATTAATTCAAAAATAGTGGATCAACCTTTGTGTGAGAAGGCGGACGCTATTAACAAGACATGCTCAATTGGTAATTTTAGGAACAATGTGAATAATCATGACGTTGTAAGGCCGGTTGGTTTGAGTAGTGGTAAGCTTTTTGAGAAGGAGTCATTAGGATCTGAACCTAAGGATTCAAATTTGGAGGTAGTGCAAAATGTTTCAAAGGGTGCTATACCCACGAACAAAAATACTACAATAAGATAATTTGAGAAGAGTGTAGAGACATTAGATATTGCATATAATTTGTAATTTCAGAATTGGCAGTCAGTCGCAGTTTGAAATTCTTCTTCACTCGTCCTAGTTTGAGGGGACTGATAATTTCTTGGTGGTCAGTCAAATTTGAGAAGTTTTTTTTGTTTTTCAGATTGAATTATTTTTGGTGGATAGAGGATGGTAGTGGAATTGGAGAACTTTTTGTTGTTTCAGGGTCATGGAGTGTTCCAGTATGTCATGGACATCCAAGGTTTTGTGGGGGGTATTACGACATAGCAATAAGTATTGCTGCATCGTGAACATTATTGCACGGCCAGCTGACTTACTCACGGCGAGTTGACAGCTCCTGGAGCGGAGCCAGCGCTCGGTGGCGCTCGCAGAAGTTGCCTCTGATCGACCGCGTGCCGAATGCAGGATGTGATGTCTCGAGTCACACCTGCGCAGCGCGCTGGCACTCGGGAGGGGGCACGGCAGGAAGCGAGGTAGTAGCGGGCGCATGCGGTCACATGCATGAGAGTGTGTGGTGAGAAAGAGAGGAAGTTGGCGCGCGCAATAGAGAGTGAGAGAGAGAGAGACAGAGAGAGAGAGAGAGAGAGAGAGAGAGAGAGAGAGAGAGAGAGAGAGAGAGAGAGAGCGTGCGCTTGAGTAAGATAGACAGGGATATAGTGGCACGAAGTTGATGGCGTTTGGAGCGCTCAGAGTGTTTGTGAACGCATGCATGAGGAGCGTTGGGGTAGAGTTGACTTTATGTTGACTCTCGGAAGTTATAAAGACATATAGGGAAATGTATGGATTAGGGATCTTCGGTGATTCGACAGATGTTGTTCTACTATAATATAGATGATGATAGAGGATTTTGAATACCGCGCGCCCTACAGGTTATCTATAGGTGGAGCCACCGGATGGATATCGACGTGATTGATTGATTGATCGACATCGACAGAGGGGGCGCGGATTTACATATAGCGGAAGGATTTAGAGGGAGATAACTGTTTTTCTAGCCAATGATTAAATTAGGATTTGGAAAAGAGGGCGCTGGAGGGAAACACAGATAGATAATTTAATTAGTGGTAGTTTTTAGTAGGCCAATAGAGGATTTCTTCTAGGAAAAGGACCAATTAAGAAATTTGGAAGCCGGGACGATGCTTCCGTGAAGAAGGAGGCCGGGTAGGAAATTTGGCGTCCTTCCTCGAACGGAGCGTCGGTCTCAGCCATTCCGTTCCTGGTGCTCGAAGCAGTTAGTTGTTTTCAGTAGTCATTAGCTATTTTTCCCCGTCTCGCCATTTTGGTTCAGTTGTGGATTTTTGGAGAAGTTTGAGGAGAGACACTCGCTTTTCGTTATTTCATTTGGAGGAGTTTTACGGTCAGAGAAGTATGAATAATTGGAGAATTTTGGATCATTGTAGAGGAAATTCGGTGAGAATTTTGGAGTATTATTCTTGACAATTTGTTGATAGAGGAACAGTTGATGAGGCTGGAAAATACGTGGCGCGGAATATGGTGGAAACTTTCCCGTTTGATATTCAATTTGAAGTAGAATCACTCGTAGAAGAATTTTCGCGGCCCTTCCCTAGCCATCATCAGTCAATCTTGGAGTTAGTTATATGGCCGAGTGCCCATGCTTTTATTTAAATTTAATTCATGGTTGGATAACTGATCGTGTATCATAATACGATAATATATCTGTGTTTTATTAACCTTAACTATTGACGTTTTATATTTGTTTAACCCTAATTGCCACCACTATCCCGCTTTTCACCACTTGCAGGAACATCACGAGCCAGAGTAAAAGAAGTAATCCGCGCAAAAGAAATACTTTGTACATTAGCGGGAATTCTCGTGCGGGCGAGCTAAATTCCACGTTACAAATTTTCCTAGTTACCGCTCTTGCTATTGCTTTTTGTAATGGATATGAAACCACAAGTTTTCTAAATACGTCTATTGCTGTTAGGATGTGTTTTGCTCCCCTCCCCTATTAAATTTTTTTCAGTATTTTTCTTTTATGAATTTTATCTCTAAAATTTTTATGGTGTTGCATTTTAAGGTTTTTTCACGGTAATAATTTTATTTGTTGTGACGAGTATCGTCACGCCGCATGCATATTTTATTCTAATACATATGTTTTTATATATTCGGATGTAAGCCTTTTCAGATGTTACCGCGCACCAGAGCTGTACGAGGGTTGATGTATTGCTGAACGCGTCGCCTGGTGAGAGAGCGCGCGTGAGAGAGAAGCTTCTAGCGTCACATTAGGTTAGACGTGAGATTCGATTCGAGCATCGAGCGCGCGTGTTGTACATCAGGAGAGCGTCTATCCCGGCGATATAGTTATTTTGTATTGTTTATCATTACGATAATTGCGATTACGCGTGTGAGTGGAGAGATACTCTACACCGTTGCGAGAGCCTACTGTTTACCAGCTAGCTGGATCGGAGCGAGACCGCAGTTTTAGGCTGATTATTGTGTTAGCGTCCTCCGCATTTTTCTGTAAGTATCAGCTTCTCTCTTTCACTCTCACCAGCGCGTTCAACAATATTAGCTTTCTATTGACCGTGAGATTGCGTGCTAACGAAGCACACCTTTTTTACACATTTATTTTGTTGTAATTTTCTGATTGAATTAACATAATATATGCAATAGCCTTTTACCGAACGTCACGTGTGTGTTTCATTTGCGAGTTTTACGTATTAGCCCTATTCCCCTTTATCTAAAACCCACGGAGAATCAAAGTAGAATAATCTACATTTAATGTGGTCAATCCCCGTTACATTGTGTAATAACAAATCTGATGATATAGCGTGTATGGAGGTCTATGGTGTTTCTACGGAGTTTCATTAAGTATGAAATTTTGAATGTTTACTGCATTGCATATTTTATAGATTTTCAAGTTTTAAGTGGTTTTATGGGATATATGGGGAAATATATTTGGAAAGGTAATGAAATACTCTACAATTTTACCATATTAGAATTACTACTTGAATGTCTCTGCTCATCAGAAGGTCAAATCAAATAACTTTTTTTTCGACAATAATACATTTTTTAATTTTTTACTTTTTTAAACGTTCTTAATTAAACGTTCTTAAATCTACGTTTTGAAAGATAATTATAAATTCTTTAATTTGACCATTTTACATTTGAAGTTTTCTGCCATTATTCAAAGGCAAGCAAAATTAATTACTCAAAACGTACAACATCTAGGGTATTCTGACATCTTATATTATATTAAAGTAAAATTTACCTAGTGACACTTAACTGGTAAAACAGGCCCATCACTCGTAAAAATTAATTATTTTCATGGATTTCTTTTCACACTTTAGTTTAATTGGCACTATCAAGCATCGATCTACCATAAAACAATTTTTGATTTTCTGCCCACCCGCCCGTGCGAAGCGCGGCCTATAATGCTGTCTATCTTGGTACAGCCCCATATACCGGGTCATCCTTCCCCTATAAACTGGCCACCCTTCCTCTACAAGATATCCACCCTTCCTCTACAAGATATCCACCCTTCCCCTACAAGATATCCACCCTTCCCCTACAAGCTGGCCACCCTTACCCTACAAGATATCCACCCTTCCCCTAAAAGATGGCCACCCTTCCCATAAAATGATATACGCATTTAGTTGCTGAAGAAATTTAATGATTGATATTCATTTCCCTTCATTCCAGCCACAATTCTCCTTTATTATACCCAATTCTAGAAAAAGTTAAAAAGTTTAAATTATAACTTTGTATGCTATAGTTTTGTGTTCAATTTCCATGTATACACTGTCTATATGTTGTTAATACTGTGTTGATATTTTATTATAAAGTTTACCTTGTCAATTATTAAGGATGGAAACACTTTAAAAATATTTATATACTATATGTAACTAACGTAACATATTAAAAATCTATATATATACATATATATATATATTGTAACGGGGATTGTCCGCGTTAAATGTAGATTATTCTACTTTAATTCTCCGTGGGTTTTAGAAAAAGGAGAACAGGGCAAATACGGAAAACTATTAAATGAATCACGCGTACGGTTCGATAAAAGGCTATTGCATATATTGAACTCAAAAGATATAATAGTGTAAACAATAAATATGTACAATGGTGCTTACTTAGCACACAGAATCCCAGTCGGGAGAGAGCTAATGATGGTAAACGCGCTGGTGAGAGTGAGAGAGAAAAGCTGGTACTTACAAACCAGCAAAGTACGCTCGCACGAAAATCGTTTAAAATGCGGTCTCGCTATGATCCAGCTGCCTATCCAATGTTACACAATCGCAACCGTATAATGCACTTTATCCGCACGCGCGTCGACGCAATTCGTACGACAATAAATAATATCAATCGGTTGTTAATTGTAAATTGACGCTCCCTTTCGCTTAGGATACAGCCTGTGCGCTCGATAGCTAAATCGAATCTAACGCCTAACCTAACGTGACGCTAGAAGCTTCTCTCTCACGCGCGCTCTCTCACCAGGCAACACGTTCAACAATACATCAACTCTCGTACAGCTCTGGTGCGCGGGAACATCTGAAAAGGTTTACATGCAAATGTATATAAAATAAAACATATTATTCAATAAATTAGCATGCGGCGTGACGATACACCAGCATGCAAAAACGATCAAAATCATAAAATAATAAAGCATTTCTTTGCAAAATCAAAACAAAAGAAAATAAAATTTTGAATAAAGCATTTCAAATCCAACTTATGCAAGAAAAAACAAACTTCATTGCAAGGAAAAAAACAAATCAAACTTTTGATAAGGGCTAAATAAATTAACACCATTAGCTTTCTTTTTTACAAAAGTATATTCAGCAACTTAAACCCTAAGGTTTGAGCGAACTCGCACTTCCAGCTGTCGAGTTGTTGCTGTCACTCATGGTCCTGAATAAACGATGGTTGTTGTCAGCCAAAATCAGGGAATTCTCCAACCTATTACCCTACTCTATCCTAAACATTCACCCTATTCTCCTTCGACAATATCGAGAGGACATGCGGAGAGGACACACGATAACACGCCAGGACATGGATCACGCTACAGCGAGACCTAACCAGGGCCAGGGCACAACGACAATTTCTACTGAGATGCAGAACGTACGACACACGACCTACACACATCAACAATATCGCAAGTAATCTAAACCACTTCTCCTTTCATAGTGACTCGGGAAAAAATCAATTTAATAAAATTATTACAAACTTGCAACGTAAAATTCTGAATCTTGAAATAGAGGATATTTGCATTCACATACAGTACTTGGAATCAAAAGTAGAAGAAATACATACCTTTTTACAAAACGCGCTTCCACACGATACATTAAAATATGTCACTTCGAACCAAGAAATACATAACATAAATCATCGTTCAAAACTGAATTCTACACACAATAGAAAATTTAATAGTTTAACAACAGAAACGGATAAAAAACCGAGTTCCGAAAAGTGGTTCAAAAATTTGACAAGCGTAGATACACCGATTAATGTGAGAGATATAACCGCACTAGGTAGAAAATTCAATCCTAGAAGTGAACTTAATGAATCTCTCATAATAGAAAGTATAAAAAACATTGAAAACCTAATATCACTACAGGATGTTCCTGAAAATACAGCCAACACTTTAATAAATAAATAAAACAACATAGAAACAAAACTAGACATGTTACAATAGAAGAAAAAACTTTTGAAAATAAACTCAATGAAACAAAAAGATTCATTAAGATTCACAAAGACATTATGTTTACCTTTGCTGATAAAGGCAACGTAACGGTTGCAATGTATAGAAATGATTATAATGAAAAAATGGAGGCTCTTCTAGGCGATAGAAACACATAAAGTATTATTAAGAAAAATCCATTGACAAAGTTACAATCTAATGTAAAAAAATTACTTAATATATGGAACGAGAATGGATTTTTTGGCAAAAAATATAAAAAACAAACTCTTACGTTGACAGATACATGTTTACCAAAGGCATATGATCTGCCAAAGATACATAAAAAAGACCAACCTCTAAGACCTATCATTTCAACAATAGGCTCGCCAACGTATTTTTTGTCAAAAAGTTTATTTAAAATATTACAAAGTAGCATTGACAAGCCAAAATCGTATATAAAAAATAGTTATGATTTTTTAGAAAAAATAAAAAATGTAAACATTCCAACAGACCACTGTATAATTAGCCTAGATGTCAAATCATTATATACAAACATTGACAAGGCGTTAGTAATGCGGAGCATTGAAAGAAGATACGCACAGATAGCAAGAAAATCGGATATCCCGCTTGACGAAATTTTAAATGCGTGCGAAGTACTTATGGACAGTACATATTTCCAATTCAATGAGAAATTTTATAAACAACTTTTTGGCACACCTATGGGTTCTCCAATCTCGGGATTATTTGCTGACATAGTCATGGATGATCTCGAGACTGAATGTATTTCAAAGTTATCATATAAACCTACCTTCTTTTTTCGACATGTAGATGACATAATTACATGTATTCCAAAAAGTAAAATACAGGACACACTGGAAATTTTTAATTCTTATAATAGTAGATTACAATTTACTCATGAATTGGAGTTGGACAATTCCATAAGTTTCTTAGATGTTTTGTTGATAAACAAAGCAGAAAGGATAAAAACAGATTGGTACACAAAACCAACTTTCTCAGGTAGATTTTTACATTTTTTATCCGAACATCCGAACAGTCAAAAAATCGCCATGGTGTACAATCTGATAGATAGAGCAGTAAAATTGTCTGACAAATGTTTTCATAAGAAGCACATAATTATTGTAAAAGAACTCCTGTTTAACAATGGTTATCCGACTGACTTTGTAAACAAATTTGTGAAGAAACGTTTGTCTACAATAAAAACTAGTAGACATCTGGAGCAAAGAATGAGTAACAATACCTATAAGAATTGTGTTAGTTTACCCTATGTTAGCGATTTCTTTGAACATGTACAGTATGCATTAAAGCGAAAAAACATTGTAACTGTCCCAAAGATACACAGTCAAATATGTAATATCATTGAAAAAGGGAAGGACAAAACTGAAAGACATCTCGAAAAAAATGTAGTATATAAGCTAAAATATAATAATTGTACCGCTACGTACGTGGGCCAGACAAAAAGAAGTGTGTGTACACGCATTGAAGAGCACAAAAAATCCAAAGATAGTGTCATTTCTGAGCACATAAACAAACAAAATCATAGTTTCAATTTTGAAAAATTCAGTATTAAAGATAGAGAGAAAAATCTGAATAAACGATTGATCTCAGAAATGATGCACATCCACATGCAAGAAAACGGAATAAATAAAAGAGAAGATACACAGAAATTAAATAGCGTGTACACACACTTAATATACCAGCTCAAAAATTAACGAACACAATATGTATACATCATAGGTAGAAGGTGAATATGTGACGTCACTTGTAAACAGAGCGCGAGAAAGACTGCGAACTTTTCGCAATATATAAGCGAGGATTATCGACTACTTCCACATTTCCGAGACAGTACCCGAAAAATAAACAATGTTGCGTCATTTTTCGGTTTCTCGATATCTCCCTCGGTTACAGTTAGCCGTGGGAGATAATTGAAATATTGTGTACTCTCTCTACATCTGTAAGTTCTTTGACTTTATTGTTGGTATAATTGTTCTAAGTTTTTTTTTTTTTTAAACATAATAAACTTTGACAGTTTCCTGAAGAGGACGATAATGATCGTCGAAACGTCGACTACAGAAAGGATGGGTAAATTTATTTAACCCATTCAAACAATTTGTCTCGGGAAGATCGACAAATTCTTCCAAAGATTATTTAAAACGCCACCGAGGGATAAAATCACGGTAGCAAGTGTATACTTGTCTACATCCTTATATTCACCCTATTCGATCGCGTACGTCTCGGAGACAATTCAACTGCGCTGTTTTCTAGAACCCTTCGGTCGACCGCGTTTCGCATTAACCACCGGTGAATTTCCGTTTTCAGCTTCTGACGCGTCAGACTCTGCGAGAGTCGCCTCCTCCCCCCCCCCCCCCCAGGAGCCCTCGTATCACGAGAAACGATGATTCGGGTTTTACGCGGTCTACATCGCTTACGTGGAACATCCACGTTTTCACTCAGCGCAATATTTCGCCCCTCACATTCATTCTTCTCGTTAACGGTCGCTTCCTTGGTGGTTGAAACGTCTTCTTTTACAGGATCACCGTCTTCTTCATCAGAAGCATCAACAGAGTTTTCACCTTCACCTTGATCTTCAGCAAACGCAGGATCTTCTCCTTGAACATATGGTTTGATGTCGACAACATGTATCTTCTCAAAGCATTCACCTTGTTTATTAATCATTGAATAAACATCATGTCCAATTCTAGCGGTAATCTTAAATGGACCAGCAAATTTAGGTGCAAGTTTAGCATTAATACCTTGAATAGCAGATGATAAAATACAATTACGCTTCCAGACCAAGTCATCGATATTAAATGTAACTTGTCTGCGTTTCGCGTTATAATATCGTGCTTGCTTCTGCGATGCACGTTCAATATTCTTCTCAACATCTAATATCAAATCAAATAATCTACACATCCGCTTTTCTCAGTTCTTCACAGCAAGCTTTTGAGCTTCTTCTCTTGCAGATTTTTTTTCCTTCCGCTTGGTACTAAGCGGTGGCGCAGGGTTTCTTCCCATGTTTAGGGAAGCTGGACTAACTCCTGTAGACTCTTGCACAGATGTATTGTATGCAAAAGTTAAATCGGGTAAATACTTATCCCAGAGCTTGTGCTCCTCCTCAATAAATGCAGTGATCATCGTTTTGAACGTTCGATTTACACGCTCAACCGGATTCGCCTGTGCGTGATATGGCGATATCATCTGATGGTCAACGCTGCTTTCTGTCAAAAACTTTTTCATAACCTTGTTACGAAATTCCGTACCGTTATCCGACAGAAATATTTTCGGAGTACCAAACCTTAAAAATACACGCTCCTTCAAAGCATTCTTAATACTAATACCATCAGCTTTACGCAAAGGTATCACTTCAATACACCGAGTAAAAACATCTAACAGGATCAGCAAATAGGTATATCCATTCTTAGATCTTGGAAATGGACCCATCATATCACCGGCTACAACTTCCCATGGACCAACCAGTTTCTTATTTTTCATGGTACCAGCAGGTAACAGCTGTTCCACTTTACACTGTTGACAGACAGTGCATGACTTAACAAATCTTTGAACATCTTTATACATCTTTTTCCAGTAAAAATATCGCGCGACTCACTCATACGTCTTACGACTACCCGTATCTGCGGTATCTTATCTCTGGACACGACCAGCTTCCAAGCATCCATATCTTCTAGAACGTCTTCTAGAATTGGATCAGGCTTGTAATGATACAATTTACCAGCAACAATCTTCCAATCTGGAAATTCGTGAGGCTTTTCTAAAGTTTGCTGATACATCTGTATATACCACTGATCGGTAATAGTTTCTTGAACGTCTTTTAAAGATGCGATTTGTTGTTCCTCTAAATTATTTTCTTCAAACATCCGCGATAACGCATCTGGGACATAATTCTCCTTGCCAGGTCGATATTCAATCTCATAGTCATATGACTGCAACTCCAATGCCCATCGAGCTAATCGAACGTTAGGGTTACGTAGATTACAAAGCCATTTTAAACTTGAGTGGTCTGTAACTACCTTAAAATGATAACCCTCCATATATGCACGAAATTTCTTAATTGCCCAGAGAACGGCAAGACATTCCCTCTCAGTGACTGAATAATTACGCTCCGCAGAGGTCAAAGTGCGACTCGCATAAGACAAGACGTAATCTTTTTCATCTATCTCTTGCATGAGTACCGCACCAATGCCGCTGTCGCTCGCATCAGTTTTGATAATAAATTGATGATCAAACGGATGGTCTGTGTAATACAGGCGCTGTCACAAGTAGAGTTTTCACTTGTTCAAACGCGTCCTGTTGCTTTACACTCCAAGTGAATTTTGCATTGCCACGTAGCACTAGATTCAACGGCTCCGCGACATCGCTCAACCGATCCAAAAACTTCCGGTACCAGGAAACCATTCCCATAAATCTCTTCAATTTGGTCAGAGTATTCGGAACCGGATACTCCAGAATCGGTGCAACTTTCCGAGGATCTGGACGAAATCCTTCACGATTCACAATGACGCCTAAGTATTTAACTTCGTCACAGTAAAACTTACTCTTACCTCGGTTAATCGTCAACCCAGCTTCCGCGATTCGCTTCAGAACTACATCTAACCAATGCAGATGCTCGTCGAAAGTCTCGGTTGTGATGATAATGTCATCCAAATAGGAAAAGGCGTACGGCTTTAATTCAGGTTCAATGAGCCGGTCATTCAGCGTTTGAAAAGTTGCAGGCCCGCCTACTACACCATAAGGTAGATGGGTGAATTCAAACAAACCCAACCCAGATACTGTGAATGCCGTTAAAGGAATATCTTCTTCCTTCATTGGTATCTGGTGGTATGCTGCACTGAGATCAATGGTAGAAATATATCTCGCCTTCTGAAGCTTACTCAAAATAGTATCCATGTATGGCAACGGATACGCGCTCGCGGTTGTAACAGCATTAAGCTTCCGATAGTCAACACAGAATCGGTAGGTACCATCCGATTTGCGAACCATGACCACGGGGCTTGACCAGCTGCTGTTAGAACGGCGTATAATTCCCGCGTCCAACATTTTTAATACTTGAGCATGCATCTCTTCCTCAATCTTCTTTGACACTGGATAATAACGTTGTTTAATTGGTCTCGCAGACCCCACATCAATACTGTGCTGGATCAGATGTGTACACCCCAACGGTACTTCCCCAGTTGGAAGCCAACTGTTTAACAGCTCTTGTAGGCGTTTTCGCTGTTCTGAGGTAACATCGGCCAAACCGAAGGCTGCGAGAGCGCTTGCTACTCCTTCTGAGAGAGCAGAAATCTCTAGAGGAACTGATTCGGTGACACCTTCTATTTGTAATCTATTCTCTCTAGTTAACAGAATCGCGTTAAATGCTCGCATAAAATCTGTTCCGAGTATACATTCGGAATCGAGTGCACTTAAAACTTCTCGTTTCCCAAGTTTTCTGAAGTCTTCTTACCTTCAGACAATTTATTTCCAGAGTTCTTCTTCTGCGAGCACTCCGGACAAGTTTTCGTGGTGTGTCGAGGCCATCCGCAGCCATAACTCCTCACAAATGGTTTACAAGGACCCCAGGAGTCCTGATCTTTATTAGGCTCACTTCGTGGCTGTCTAGGAGCTCTTTTCTTTTCTTGTGAAACAGCATTTATTTTCTCCGATGTGCTGTCAGATACTGTAATCGTAGTCTGGGTCTGCGACTTCGCTCCTTTGAAATTAGATTTCTTTCCTCCACGACCTCTTGAATTGGCAGCTGGGGGTAACCTTAACTCAGCAATAGCCTCCTGCAACGACCTTACAGCTTCACGTAAATCAGCAGGTTCTACTACTGACGAAACAGCGGTTACGCTCTTCATCTTCTCCCCAACATTCTTGACATATGTTCCTTTATAGGCCAATTTCGGCAATAAACATCTGTTAGGTGAAGGAGGAGGCTTATAATGATGCTTATCATGAATTAGCTTCTCAGCATTCCTAGCTAATATAATAAGATCTCCGATATTCTTCACCTGTGCCTGAGGAATTTGCATTCTTATTCCAGCTAGCATATTGTCGTAAATCATTTTCAGGTGTACAGCAACCTCCGGCGGATCGTCCAACCTACTCATGATCGCTAGCATCGCCATGATGTGATCACGTACTGGCTCATCTCCTCCTTGTGTACGCGCTTGCGCTTCCGCTAATAACTTCATCTGGATATCTTGGTCCATACCGTAGCTTTGCCTAGCATCACTGCAAAAATCTTTCCAAGTTTTCCACGTCTGCCGCATTTGCCGACAACAAATTAGAGCTCCGTCCGTCATAACATGGAGTAACGCTTTCAATGAATCCGTATCATCTAGATGCAATGATGCTCGACACTCATTCATTCTTTGAATAAATTCTTCGATGCAGCTATCTTTACCACCGTCAAACTGGATTTTCCACTCACGAGCAATTTTTCCAGCGTCACGATACGTTGGTCTCGACGTGGACGAATATTCACCAACTGCCTTACTCGTCGAAGCATCTGATTGGCCTTCCCCCCGAGACACACCTTGGGGTTCGCCTTGAGATGGTAATCTGCCAGTTCCAGTCTTCTTTGTCACTTGACCGGATACAAATTTTGTCACATTCGGATTCAACTTTGTGCTGTGAGCATCAGGTTCTCTATGCATAACAATCGTATCTCTAAACTGAACTTGAAATTTCTCAAAATCTTCTTTCAATTTGCAATAGTAGCCACTAAGATCCGCTATGGATTTTTCCACTCCAGCAGCATACGCATTCCATCTGGCCTCTGAGGTTTTGGCCAACTCGCGCTGTTCAGCAAATTCTTGTCGCAATTTTGCTTTTACTTCATCCTAATTATCTTGATCTGCTTTTTTATCTTCTAAGTCAACTTGATCTTTATCGACACCAATATTAGTGCAAGCGTTTCGCTATTGAAGATCTACAATTTCTTCAGCTTCCGTATGTACATCCGCTACTGTAACAATAGGATGTACTCCTGAAACGTGAACTTCTTCTTCACTAGAAACTCTGATCGACTCTAGATCATTATTCCTGAGTATCTGGAAAATGTCATCTAACGTCTCTTTATCTTGTTCTTCATTATCATATAAAACTGATGCTTCTGATTCTAACGTCGTCGGTAACCTCAATCGTACCCATGTCGCTGACTTCATCTCATTTGATAAATTTTCTTCTCTCAAAATAATCTTCTGAAAAGTTGCGTCTCTTCTCGACATCGCGATATCGCTAGGCTCATTCGTCACAACAAAATCATACGCAGTGTAATCACCGCGCAAACGCCTAATTAACCTACCAACATTACTGTATCTACTCGTGTCAATTACCAATTCAAATCTCTGCAATAAATCATTTAGTCTATCCTCTGACAATGACATTGCCCATCTCTCAATTTCTTGATCCGCTTCTTCGAAAATATTCATGCGCATCGCCGTTTTCAAAATTCGAGTATGATCCCGCTATCTTAAAGGAATTTTTTCCGTCGAAATCAAAAAATATACAAGAGACAAATTACGAAAGAAATAAACTAATAATGACCAAAATTTAAATAATGAAAAAAAACTATTCCGCGTGTCGCTCTTAATTCAGTCACAGCCTTCTTCGTTCGAAATTCTGTGCAATTTTAAATTACACTTATGTAATTTACCAACCAAACTACAACCAGAAACAGGAAAAAAAAATTCAAAAGAAAATTTTCTGATTCGAAAGAAAATTCCAAAATAAAATTTACAACAACCAAAACATTTTATTACCGAGCTGTACTCGAATTAAGAGTTTACTGTTTTCCAAAATTTAAATTGAAAAAAATTTCGCTTAAATTGTATCACGAACAACCAAAATAAAATAAAATATTTCGTCAAAAACCTCAATTTAAATTCAATAAACTTACACCGAAAAATAAAGTTCAATTTCAAAACAAAATTCAAATAGAAATTATTATCTACACTGTCGGTAAATCAACGCTTCGCCGTGGCGATCCACTCCGTACAGTATGCCTGTATCTAACCCTACCTCGGTTATACACTGATACACGCACACATACAATCAGCTGAGCGCGTATGCTATATAGCTGTTAGCAACGCCAAAATAACGCTATCACACACAATATATAAAATAGAAAAATTAACCAGTCGATTTGACTGCAATTATATTAAATAATATAAATAATAAAAATAATATTTAATATCAATGGGGGAAAACAATTATTTATACTCAATTGTTTAATTAATAATATTAAAAAATTATTCCCCTAGTATAATTGCAATCTGAGATTCGATTCGCTATTCAACTATTAATTCAGTAATTACCTATACTGATTAATCGCAGACATCGAACATATAAATCACGCGACGAGAAAATAAAACTTATTTCCCGAAATAATATTTCAGCCAATGCTAAAATTTTCGGTAGCTGGAAGTGTGCAATGTTTACGTTCGCGGACGACAAGTCTAGCCGCGCGATGTAAACACTCGGCAACGTTCGCGCTCGCTCGCTACACTATACACGCAATGTATATCTCCGCATTAAATTAATCTTGCAATCATTCTAAGTTAAGCTTTTGGTTATTTGTGTGTATGTTTTACAAAACTCTGTTATTATTATCGTAAGATTACAGGAAGTTGATTAAAAATAATTGTAAATATTATTATGCATTAAAGAATTTTATAAAATAAATTTCGTTGACTCAAGTTCGAAAATAACTCAAGCTTAAAATTGTCAATTAACATTCACGTAGTTACAGCTTTTAGTTTTAAATCTTTACTTAATTAAAAAATGGAATTCCAATTATTATTATTTGAGGCCATCGTTCTCATAGTTTAATATATTGTTTTCAGTAGTACTCATTATAGGATAATAGGACGATAGATTAACTATGATAAAAATTTTACGCTATTGTTAATTTCACACTGACATCTATGATAGGACGGGAAGGCAAGTTTTTCCATAAAAAAATTGCTTTCTGCACAATAGAATTTGTTCCTCTTTTTTTTAATGTAGGATCGATTTGTTGTATCAACAGAAATTAAATCTGAACATAGATTTTTGTCCTGAACATAGATTTTTAATGAAATAAGGATAGCAAAACATTTACTGAATTACTAAGTAGAGTAGAATGTACATCCGCTCGTTGCTTCCATAAATAAAATCAAAGTTTTCATGATGCGAAACAATGTTGTTAAATTACATAATAATTTTAGACAAACATGATATTACCACATATTATGGACATATTTGTCATGTTATAATGTCATGTAAGAACATCATGCGATTCTATTACATGTAGAGTTGGGTGCAATTGAAACTATGAATAATACCATATTGGCACTATATTCTGCGCATGTTTGTGACCGGTCACGCAACGCTCAATTTACCCGAAGTACCACCAAACGTCAGCCAGAATGTGCAGAACGTGGCAGCAGTCGCAATTACTCAAAGTTTTAATTGTACCCGACTGTACATTTTCACAGGCTATCCACCTTTTCACATGCTGCAATTTGGTCGAGTATTTATTAAATACATATATATTTATAATCCTTGTCCCCTTTTAAACGCTTATTTATTTGTTTCAAATCGATTCCTTTTCATAAAAGATCTTGCCAGTTTATTTATTGATATCATAACTTTCTTTTGTTGAAATTAAAATCAAAATTTATGTAAAATTCAAGGTATAGAAGAAGTAACACTAAAGAAATGGTAGTCTGTCCAACATACCCTTATCGTAAAAATGTTTATGCGTTCATATTTTCATAGATAAATGAACGTTTCGGATTATGCAGCTTCATGTATAAGCATCGTGTTCTTTCGGTGATTATAATTCACTCATTTACGAGGTGAAAGAAGACAAACATCCTAACATAATTATTTGTTGAACTGCTTATAAATACCTTTTTAATCATTGCATTATAAACCCTTTTGATTGTTCTATTGCCTCTATCGCTCGATGTGATAATTAGTGTAAGATGTACTAAATACCGAGTGGCCCGAAGAGATGATTAAATTAATTTATTCTAACCTGATTTCTAATCGAGCTTTAGTAAATAGAAAATTAATAAACGTACACAATAAACCCGCTAGAAAATTGTCTGCGTTGTCATTGAAAGTTTAACTTTAATTTATACAATCAAATGACCGTAAATAATAAAGCACTTGGAATGGAATTTTAGTTACATAAATGTTATACACAGTTTGAAAATGAATCTTTAATTTACATAATGAAATAGACTTATAGAATAGAGCACTTAGAATTTTCACCATATAAGAATTATCGAGAGTTCGAAAATTAATTTTGATTAAAACAATGAAATAACCGTATAGATAGAAACTCTTAGAATTATTGTTGCATTAAGGCTATCAAAAGTTATAAAAGCAATCTTTAATTCTTACAGGAAAAAACGACCTTATACTTGCCAGCCTTTTACCTTTAAAAGGCTTATTTGGGTGGAGGGGGGTGGTGCAGGAAGATTTCACTACTTTTAAATGGTATATAATACCTAAATTACAATTAATGATTAATATCAACTAAAGAAATTAGAAATTGAAAAAATCTTTAATTCTTACAGAAAAAAACGACCTTATACTTGCCAGCCTTTTACCTTTAAAAGGTTTATTTGGAGGGGGGAGGGGCGGGAAGATTCCACTACTTTTAAATGGTATATATTACATAAATTATAATGAATGGTTAACATCAACTAAAGAAGTATAAATTTAAAAAATTAATTTTTATATGCTTATGTATTATTGCGATAATAATTATTTTTTCGACACCATCTGTACAGCAAATAGTTATTTTTGGATCATTATTATTCAAAAAAGAAATATCTATCTTTTCCACACAACCCTCGAGGTAAATAGAATGACGCGTTTTTTTCCCTTTATTAGCACTAAATTTTGTGTTAAGTTCCATAATTATTTGTCTAGCAAACATACATCAAAAGAAGTCTGTACGTATTAAATTATTGTTCATAAATTAATTGAGAATTGCTTTGTTGAAAGTATTTACTTTCAACAAAGCAAATACTAGTAGGATTTTAATGTTTATACAGGTTTACATCATGTCCTTCACAATTTAATCTATATACAATATTATAGTACTTACAGTGATAAAGAAGGCTGATTCATTAAAGTCTGATGCCATTTATCCATCGTTTCTTAATGTTAATATCATTGGATCAGCTGTAATAGAAAGAATAATGTAATTTTAAAACAAAGAGTCAAGTTCTATTATCGTAAAGTTAATTTAATTAAAGAAAATTGAAATATACTTATCTGACAGAGTGAGATCCATTGATAGTATTTTGATCATAATGTAATCTTTTTTATAAGTGCATTTTTCACTTGAAACTTTTTACAGGTTCTAGATTAAACGTTATTGCACACGTGTAGTATGAGTTTTAGGAATTTTTAAAGCGATTTAAATAATATAATTTATGATAAACACTTGGAGATCCTCGCGAAGGTTATAAACTAGCAGAATCCAACGATAGACTAATACTTCATGGAGTTAACACAAACTAATACACATTGGAGTTACTGTTCTGTGCATCATAGCTTCGTTAGTGGGATCTCTACATACCCATAACTTACTGCCAACCCTCTTTGGTACTATAGTTATGTCTAACCTGAAGTACTAATCTACTGTTGGTCTCTGCTAGTTTATAACCTCTGCGTGGATCTCCGAGTTTATCACAAATTATATTATTTAAATCGCGTTACAAACCTATAAAACTCATACTACGCGTGTGCAATAATATTTAATCTAAAACCTACAATAAGTTTCAAGTGAAAAAAGGCATTTACAGAATGGTATTAGGATCAAAATACTATGAATGGATTTCACTCTGTCAGATAAGTATCTTTTAATTACCTTCAAATAAATTAACTTTATGATAATAGAATATGATTCTTTGTTTTAAAATAAATTATTCTTTCTCTGTTACAGGTGATCCGATGAACTTGGCTTAAAAAAAAATTTATAAACAGCAGACGTAACTGATGAATCAGCCTTATTTATCACTATAAGTAATAAAAAAAAATTAAAATTAAAAGATTGTATTTTATTTATGTAAGGAGTCAATGAGAATCATCCACAGCCTCAATAAAATCAACGAGGTGGTCTAATGGCTGTCCGAGGTAAATTAAAAATTAAATGATGCATTCTCTTATATGAATATTGAATTAAAAATTAACATTTTAGGCAGACGAGGTGTTCGAGCCGGAAGAAATTTGAGAAGATCATACTACTTGAAAGCTCTGAATCCGTACCAAAGAAATCTGCAAAATCTTGCAGATTTTCTCAACCGGATGGCCATGTCCAATGTAGAGATGACCCGTAGGGCTCAGTTCATGAGAAGAGCAACACCAGCAAATGAAGAAGATGCTGAGAAAGAGGTAGTACAGAATAATCAAATCAACAATCCTGTATGAAAATCTGAAAAAATTAAAGAACATTTAAACACAAAATGAAATTGTGTGTATTCATTGGACGACTTTTGTCTCTGTGATCTCTGTGACCAATCTACTTACTAAAACTTTTGTTCTTTTCAATTTCCAGAGAGTACGAAGGACAACCAGCTTCCAGAATGTGGATCAACGTGACCTTTTTCAAGAGAAGTATACCTTTTGCTATTTATAAGGAAAAATAACATATAATTTGTTAAGCTCATCACTCAAAAGGATACTATGAAAAATTTTATGTTGAAACCATTGACCAGTTTTGAATATTCTAACTTTGAAACTTTTAAATGCTGATATTTCAAAGCTGGCCAATGGTATCATTTTAATATTTATCATGGTATCCGTTCGACTGATGGGCTTGATAACTCATGTACTTTTTTTTACTTCTGGATAGCAAAAGGTATACTTCCTTTGAAAACAAGGCATACGGATCCATATTCTGGATGCTCGTTGTACATCTTTCTCTCTAGCAAATCAAAACAACTAATGTTTCATTTAGTAAATTAGTTACAGGTATTCCATAACAACATTCATGTTTATTGGTTGGACAAACATTGATTTTTAAATTATGAAAACATTAATCTTTGATTATTTTAAGCACATAAACTTAATAATTTTGTAATTCTTAAACATAAAATTTGATTACACGGATAAAAATTGTTACAATTCATATATCTAATGATCCATTATGAAATGGATACATATATTATTTTTGCCATTTGAATTCTTTTCGCATTTCTCATATATGATTAATTAATCAAAGTCTATTCAAGCTTTTTGAATCAAGTTTAATAATACGTTACCATTAATAATAAGCAATGCATTGTTCATACGTAAGTGCTAAATATTAACAGTGAGGTCGATAGAAAGTATTATCTTGACTGAAAATCCTTCGCTAATTTCACTTCGACACAGGAACCTTCTTTTTGCTTGTCCAAACTTAGATAGCTATTCTATCTAATCGTGTCAATCGAGTTCTTCCAGCATTTCTTATAAGCAATTAATGAATACGTAACCATAATAAATGTTACGCCAGAAGCACTTCTCAAACATTAAATTTGATTACACGGATAAAAGTTGTTACAGTTCATATATCTAGTGATCCATTATGAAATGGATACAATGTTATTTTTGTCATTTGAGTTCTTCCAGCATGTCTTACAAATAATTCTTGAATCAAAATAGTTTTTCACTTCACTAATTCCACTTCGTCACAGGAATCTTCTTTTTGCTGGTCTAAACTTGAGATATCCAGTCCATTTTAAATACCTAAACTTAATAATTTTGTAATTTTACAATACGTAACCATAATAAATGTTACGACAGAGGCACTTCTTAAACATTAAATTTGATTACACGAATAAAAGTTGTTGCAGTACATATATCTAGTGATCCGTATAACCTCCTACAAGAAACTTGTAATAATCTGAAAAAATAAAAGATAACATTTAATCAAAGAATAAGTTTATAAAATTGTATATATATATATATAATATATTTATATATCATTTTGTTAATTCACTAGCTTGTCACAAAAATTCCTTTTCATGTAACTGGATAGTTGTGTAAGCTCTCAAAGGAAACAGAAAATATCTGAAAAAAAATAAAAACATTTAAACAAAGAATCATTTTACAAAAAGTTTATTTTTATTTTATTGATAGATATCAAAAAAACTGAATACTTATCTAATAAAATTCTGTTAGCCATGATTATGTTATTGTAATCTATTACTAATAAAAACTCGACTTATTGACTTAATTTTATTTCACTGTTATAATTAAAATATCTAATTAGGTTAAATAGTTAATACTACTTTTTATAATATTTAATTAGAAACTGTTAACTAAACACGTTGATTATTTTATGATTGTATGTAAACTTTGTTTGATCGTGAAACATCGTCTGCATTTGCGCAGCATGTATATAAGTATATACCTATATGATGCATGATGATCTATATAATACGGAAGTACGTAGTACTGACGTAACCGGAATTACATTAATTGTACAGTGTTCTCTCTCGAGAAGAATTGACCAGCCCGAACGTTCACTTTACAATAACTTTTGATAGACGCTATTATGCAAAATATGACCCTGATGTGATTTTGTAAGTTTTGTCGAAAGCTTTCATATAAGTGCTAATACGTACGAAACAATGCTCTTAATGCCGAGAAAACCGTACGCCAAGGTTCCAACAGGGCAAGTTTAAAGTATATAAGGGTCTGGCTTGCGCCCGACGGCGGGGTACGGACTGTCGTACCTTATACTTGCGATCGTGGCGCTACCGCGCCCCTTGATATACAAGCGCGCTGCGCCTCGCCGCGCGCAAGAAGTATATCATTATAAATAAATAATCGAATTCCTCGGGTCGAAATACCCTGAATCTAAAAAAAAATGATTAAAATACATGCATTACTTCCCGAGTAAATGCAATGAAAAGATATACTTCTTGCGCGCGGCGAGGCGCAGCGCGCTTCTATGTCTGTATATACGCTTCCCCTCGATCACCGACGCGTCCCCCACTCTTCGCGCGCGCGGTGTTTTTGGTGTTTTGGCATGCTATCGAAAAAGTAAACAATGCGTTTTGTTGTGTGAAACGTCAACTTTACAAAACTTTTTTTAATTTTGAAATAGGACCAAAATTAGATGAACAGGAACGACTGCAAATTCGGTCATGTAAATATTCACATCGCTATAACTGCAAAAATAATTGTTGTGCAGTGCCAAATTTTTTTTGTGTAAAGTACGTATGCATACTTTCTTAAACCCAAAATTTTAGTTCTTAATGTGAAAAAACAGCCTACTTATGATTTTTTAAAAATTCGGCATATTTTAACGCTTTCTTCTATATATCTCGGCTTCCATTGATGCTACTGAATTTTTCAACAGCTCATTTTCTTTGAAATTTAATATTACACAAAATGCATATTATTGTTTTTTTCCATATCTTTAATAGTTTTTCACTTATGTGCGAAAAACCGATAAAAATTGCAAAAAAATCACATTTTTGCAAGTTAATTGTGCGACGTAGCAATAATTATTGCTGCGTCGTGATCATTGTTGCACGGCCAGCTGACTTACTCTCGGCGAGTTGACAGCTTCTGGAGCGGAGCCAGCGCTCGGTGGCGCTCGCAGGAGTTGCCTCTGACCGGCCGCGTGCGGAGCGCAGGATGTGAGCTCCCGAGTCCCACCTGCGCGGCGCGTCGGCGCTCGGGAGGGGGCAAGCCAGGAAGCAAGCCGGCGGCCGCGCGCACGCGGTTACATGCATGCGGCGGTGTGTAGAGGGGAGAGCGCGAGTGTGAGCGTGAGCGAGAGAGAGAGAGAGAGAGAGAGAGATGAATATAGTGGCGCGAAGTTGACGGCGTTTGGAGCGCTCAGAGTTGACTTTATGTTGACTTGCGGACGTCATAGAGATGTATAGAGAAATATACGGGCTAGGGATCTTCGAGGACTCGATATATGTATCTCTATGGTTTACTCGAGGATGATAGAGGATTTTCAAATATCGCGCGGCTTACAGATTATCTATAGGTGGAGCCACTGGATGGATATCGACATGATTAATTGATTGATCGATATCCATAAAGGGGGCGCGAATTTGCATACTAAAGGAAATAATAGAGGACGTTAATTGTTTTTCTGACCGATGATTAAATTGGATTTGGAAAAGAGGGCGCTGGGGAAAATCACGGATAGAGGAATAAATTAGTGGTGGTCTATTAATGGCCAATAGGGGATTTTTCTAGGAAAAGGGACCAATGATGTAATTTTGGAGGCCGGGCTTGCGTTTCCGTGAAGAAGGAGGTCGAGTGGGCAAACGCGGCATCCTTCCTCGATCGGAGCGTCGGCCTCGGCCATTCCGTTCCTGGAGCCTCTGAAGTATAGGTTGATAGTTGCAGTTTTCTGTTGTTTCTTTTTTTTTTCCTTGGTGGATTTATTTGTCAAGGAGTAGTTTTGGAAGGAGTTCGTGCCAGAGCCAACAAGGAAGTTTCTATTGGAGTTTTGGAGAGATATTATAGAGGATTTTTGGTGAGCATTTCGAGTATTTAATACGGAATATATATAGAGGAAAAGTTGTATTTGTAGAGGAACACGCGTGCAGCCGTTAGAGGATTATTTCGCGCGTTTTTCAGCGGACGGCGGTTTTTCCTTTTGTTCCCTTTAGAATCGAAAGTAGAGGATTTTCGCGGCCCTTTTCAGGTTTTCCGAGCAGCTGTGGATTTAGTAATTTGGCCGCGTGCCCATGATTTGTATTTCGAGTCACTACCAATTTGTTTGCCGGATAATAAGTGTATAAGGGAAGTTAGAATATATTTGTGATTATTAACCACTATATATTTGTGTAATTCATCAACCTGATTGCCACTACATTCCCGCTTTCTACCATTGCAGGTTTCCACGAGGCTGGGAGAAGAAGTCAGTTGCGCGAATTAAAAATTATTTTGTAAATAACTGGAATCCCCGTGCGGGCGGGAAATTCCACGTTACAATTGTTAATAACAAATGCAATGCGCAGAAAAATCGGTGGACAATCTTTTTTTATCAATGTACACATTATTACTGATCAATTCGTGCACTTCTCAACCTGTTAGTATTACCACTTGAAAATTGTCCCTTTTTTAGCTCTATTGCTTGGCCTATACGCACGCCGCCATCGGGCGCTAGCCAGACCCTATTATACATCTCATAGGCATTGTTCGAAACTTGACTTATGGTTTTCTTCACTTTGACAGCATTATTTGTCACATAGAAATACTCAAACGAAAGCTTGAGACGAAATTAATAAAATCACATCAGGGTCATATTTTGTGAAATGGCTTCTATTAAATGTTATTCTAAAGTGAAAGTTCCGGCTCATGAATTCTCTTTAAAAAAATTCTTCTCCCTGATAAATTGTTTTCCGCCATACGTCATCATGTGTGACGTCAGCGCTATAGGTATATTATATATGTGTACAGATATGTGGTGCAGACGACGATTACAATATAACACAGTGCTAAAGTATAGATAATACATAAGCAAGAAATGTTATCAAGGGACGCGTTTGTTAATAATTATAAATCAGTGTTAAATATATTTAACCTAAATATATATTTTAAAACAGTATTAAATTCTTTTGTATTCAATCGAAAAGCAATCATAAACTAATAGTTTATAATTAGATAAGTATTTAGTTTTATTTTGATTTATATAAATATACAATGCAAACAAAGGATTTGTGACCTGATACTTTGTTAAAATATTCTCTTTTATTTTTTAGTTTTTATTAGATTGGAAGGCATATCCAACTATCAGGATACAAGGAAAGAATTTTCTTGTGATGAGAAGCTAGTGAAGTGTAAAGTTTTAATGATTTTTCATGCAGGAAATTTTCTATTTTTCCATGTGACAAGCAAGTGAAAGTGTTTTATTTTCATCGTTTAAGTATCGAAGAAAGTTTTTACAGAAATTGCAGTCGATGTTTTCCTATTTCTATTGGGAGGTTACGCAACTGCCAGGTTATATACGATTGGAATTCCTGTGACAAGCTGGTGAAGTGAAAAGTATTTTTATCAAAGGAAAATTTATTATTAAGTTTAGAATAATAACTGGTTCAGAGTAAGCGTGTTCTTATTTTGATTCAAAGATTATGCTACCTACTCCACAAGATTTGATCATTATTAAATTAACGTGTTTGGTTCAATTAATCATAGGGATTAATTAATTTTGAATGCCTCATAACTTTAAAATGTTTATTCGTTAGACAAATGCCTGCTTAAAAAATGAAAAAGAGATTGCATTGGTAGTTTTGTTTAACTGTCTATACTGAAATATATAATTATAAGTATCAATATGAAAATCAAAATTATCAGTTTTTAGATACAGTTAATTGAACGTATTGTTTTAGCATGGTAAAACAAGCTTTTATACGAAATTTCAGCCTTCTAGCTATAACAGATTTTAAATCAGGCGAAGACCGAAATATTCAAAATGTAGCTATCGTAACTAGTGGATGATTACTTATTTCAATTATATTCTTCGCACTCATTTAATATCTATCACAGCTAGAGGGCTGAAATTTGGCACACAAGTTTGATTTAACATATTAAAACAATACATGCAATTATCTTTATCTAAGAACTTATAGTTCTAATTTTCATATTGTTACCTACCTGAAAATTTAGACACTAAAGGCATGAAGTCAACAGTGTAAGTATTTATATGAAAGTCAAAATTATAAGTTCGTAGACAAGGTTAATTGCATGTATTTCATGCAATTTATAATAAACTAGACATAGCTGGAACATTTATCACGTTTAAACCAGCAATATTTATTATGATTACGTATTAATAAATTATTTATAAAAAATGCTGGAAGAACTCAATTGACAAGAACAGTAAATGTATCCATTTAGTAATGGATCACTAAATATATGAACTTTAACAACTTTTATCCAGTGTAATCAAATTTCATGTTTAAAAGGTGTTTCTGTTATAAAATTTATTATGGTTACGTATTATAAAATTACAAAATTAAAAATTAAAAAATATAACAATCGCAAATGTTCTTACTACCTGTAGGACAATGTTTAATAATTATTAAGATTAGGCACTTAAAATCAGATTAGAGCTTTCAAAATTTTAAAACTCCAAATTCAGTTTTACTTTGATATCTATCAATAAAATAAAAATAAACTTTTTTTGAAATGATTCTTTGTTTAAATGTTTTTATTTTTTTTCAGATATTTTCTGTTTCCATTGAGAGCTTACACAACTATCAACGTATATAGCAAGGGAATTTATGTGACAAGCTAATTTTACAAGTTTCTTATAGGAGGTTATACGCCAAACATCATAGGTGAATATTGAAAAAGAAAATGAAAAGGTTTCTGTGTGTGATCTTAAAAAACAAAAAATGTGTAATATTTTCCATCGGTCTCACTTGTATTTATTGGGAAATATTTATAACAGACAATAATTTATAATTGACCAGCCAAAAGGAGGTTCCTGTGACGAAGTGAATATTTTGAGTCAAGAAAGTTTATAATGTCATATACTAGACGATAGCTGGATATCTCAAGTTTAGTCCAGCAAAAAGAAAGTTCCTGTGACGAAGTGGAATTAATGAAGTGGAAAACTATTTTGATTCAAGAATTATTTATAAGAAATACTGGAAGAATTCAGTTGTCATGAATAATAAATATATACATTTAATAATGGATCAGTCGATATATGAACTATAACAACTTTTATCCAGTATAATCAAATTTTATGTTTACAAAGTGTTTCTGCCATAACATTTATTATGGTTACAGATTAATAAAATATATGTTTACAAACTGTTTGTTTCATAACATTTAATATGGTTACGTATTAATAAAATATTTATAAGAAATGACGGAAGAACTCAATTGACCAGAAGAGCTGGAATATTTATCAAGATGAGACCAGCCAAAAGGAGGTTCCTGTGACGAAGTGAATTTAGAGTCAAGAAAGTTTGTAATGTCATATACTAGACTATAGCTGGATATCTCAAGTTTGGACTAGCAAAAAGAAGGTTCCTGTGACGAAGTGGAATTAGTGAAGTGGAAAACTATTTTGATTCAAGAATTATTTATAAGAAATGCTGGAAGAACTCAATTGTCAACAATGATAAATATATACATTTAATAATGGATCAGTCAATATATAACTATAACAACTTTTATCCAGTATAATCAAATTTTATGTTTACAAAGTGTTTCTGCCATAACATTTATTACGGTTACATATTAATAAAATATAATGTATTTAGATGAGTGTGTATACACTATCTAATATGATTTTATCCCTCGGTAGTTTGTTATAATTCTTTTGTTGTTATTATCGATCCCTCCGAGGCAATGGTTTTGAAAGGGTTTTTAAAAAAAATTAAAACTCCTTTCTTTTTAAAAAACGACGTTTCGGCGATCATTGTCGCCCTCATCAGGAAAACTGTCAAAAATTTTTTATTATAATAAACATACAGACTTTAAAATGAACAGAATATTACATAGAAAAAGCGATATTTTTGAAACTTACGTATTGGAGCACATTTGATTTGTGTACATCTCGATAATCCTTTCCCCCGGCTAGTTAACAGCGGGGGAAGAGAGAGACCGAGTGACACAGCTATTATTTATATACTTTGTCAGCTACTGTCTCGGAAGTGAGGAAGTAGCCGGCAATCGTCGCTTATATAGTGCGAAAAGTCTTTCGCGCGGTTTGTTTACATATGACGTCACGCATCGCCTCATCCTTTCGATGTATACAAATTTTGATTTTAAATCTTAAGCTGGTATATTAAATGTGTGTACACGTTATTGAGTTTTTGGGTATCCTCTTTCTTATTAATACCGTTATCTTGCAAATGTATATGCATCATTTCCGAGATCAATCTTTTATTTAAATTGTTTTCTTTGTCTTTTATCTTAAATCCTTCAAAATTAAAAGTATGATTGTACTTTTTACTATGCTCGGAAATGACACTGTCCTTAGACTTTCTATGTTCTTCAATACGTGTACACACATTTCTTTTTGTTTGGCCCACATATGTAGCCGTGCAATCGTTACATCCAAGTTTATAAACAACATTTTTCTCTAGGTGTTTCTCTTTTTTATCCTTTCCTTTCACAATAATATTGCACATATTACTGTGTATTTTTGGAATGGTCGTAATGTTGTTTTTCTTAAATGAATGTCGTACCCGCTCATAGAAACCATCGATGTATGGTATGCTAACGTGATTGTTATATGTATTATTTTTTGCACATTGCTCTGGTTTTTTAATCATTCTGATTGCAGATAATCGTTTTTTGACGTATTTTTCAACGAAAACAGGGGGGTAATCATTATCGAATAATAGACATTTTATAATATCAATGTTTTTCTGATGAAAACATTTATCCGATAACTTCACCGCCCTGTCAACTAGATTATACACCATGGCAATTTTTTGACTTATCGGGTGTTGCGAATTAAAGTGCAAAAATCTGCCAGAGAAAGTTGGTTTCGTGTACCAATCAGTTTTTATTTTATGTGTTTCATTAATCAATAATACGTCCAAAAAACCTATGGATTTGTTTACCTCCATTTCATGTGTAAATTGGAGTCTGCTATTATACGAATTAAATATTTTTAACGTCTCATCTACTTTTCCTTTCGGAATACAAGTAATGATATCATCGACGTAACGGAAAAAGAACACAGGTTTATAAGTTAATTTTGAAATGCACTCCGTTTCGAGATCATCCATAACAATGTCAGCGAACAAACAACAAATTTTTGACAGTTTTCCTGATGAGGGCGACAATGATCGCCGAAACGTCGTTTTTTAAAAAGAAAGGAGTTTTAATTTTTTTTAAAAACCCTTTCAAAACCATTGCCTCGGAGGGATCGATAATAACAACAAAAGAATTTTAATAAAATATATATTTACAAACTGTTTGTTTCATAACATTTAATATGGTTACGTATCAATAAAATATTTATAAGAAATGACAGAATAACTCAATTGACAAGAATTGCTGGAATATCTATCAAGATGGGACCAGCCCATCAAGGGACCAGCAAGGAGGATCCTGTGACGAAGTGAATTTTGAGTCAAAAAAGTTTATAACGTCATATACTAGACGATAGCTGGATATCTCAAGTTTAGACTAGCAAAAAGAAGTGAAAACCTATTTTGATTCAAGAATTATTTATAAGAAATGCTGGAAGAACTCAATTGTCAAGAATAATAAATATATCCATTTAATAATGAATCACTCAATACATGAAATTTAACAACTTTTATCCAGTGCAATCAAATTTTATGTTTAAGAAGTGCTTCTGGCCTAACATTTATTATGGTTACGTATTCATAAATTGTTTTTAAGAAATACTGGAAGAACTCAATTGATAAGAATAGATGGAATACCTATCAAGTTTAGACCAGCAAAAAGAAGGCTACTGTGACGAAGTGAAATTAGTGAAGTATTTTAGTCAAGATAATACTTTCCATCGACCTCACTCTTGATATTTATCAGTTATGTAACAATGCATTGCTGATTATGAATGGTAACGTATTATCAAACTTGATTGAAGAAAGCTTGAATAGACTTTGATTAATAAATCATTTATAAGAAATACTCGAAGCACTTAAATTACAAAATTTGACAAATTTTTTATGTCAAATTTTCGGTGTTTGCATTCAATTTACAGTAATTTTATGAATATAGCATAAAAGCTGGGAAAAAACGTGTTAAAAGAAAAATAAAGACCTAAATATCTGCTTTGGTTTCGGAATAAATCAATTTACTCTACATTTGTCAATATCATGCGTTGCGTACAAAAAATCGAAAATTTGTACCTATTTCTCTGTACTATTATATACACATACGTATGTTCTACATATCCATTCCCAAAACTACAAAAGTATGCATGTATGGTGAAAACCTAGATTTTCAACATATTTTCACACAACATTCTATATTTAAATACACATTCAGTACTATATTTATATTGTATATACATATACTGTTTCCATGTATACACACATCTATTTCTCCATAATGACAATGATAAATATGTATATTGAGTTCAGTACTCTATTATGTTTCTTGTATATATTATTCACATACATATGGTGCGCGGGCGTGACAATAATAATATTTTCAGATCAATATTCATGTATATCATGCGTTGCGTAAGAAAAATTGAAAAATTTGTCAAAAGAATGAAAATTTTTGGTATTTACATTAACATTACAATAATTTCATAAACATAGCATAAAAGTTGAGTAAAAACATGTTAAATGAAAAAAAAATAATTGAAATAGCTGCTTTGGTTGCAGAGTAAATCAATTTACAATTAAGGTTACGAAAAACCTGTGCTGCGCCACAACGGCGCTCCCCCCACCACCGCGCCGCCCGGCAGGAGTAGCTGCGTGGTCGCGCGCGCTGATTTCGCTTGGTTCACCAGTTGTTTTAGATGAACGAGGTCATCTACAGCTGTCGGGAAAACTGCTGTCATTTAGAATAATATTTCAACAAGCAGTATGTCAAATTTAAATTAAAAATTTCAAATAGCTTCGACGTAATCATCGATTGAAAAGAAAAAATTATCTGGGCTCCTACTTATCCGATCTTAACGAAACGTATATGAAAATTCATGGTTTTTAACTTACTTTAAGACGCATTTACCCCGATTCTCTACCTTCAAATTTGGCCGAAATACGTCCCTAGGAACGGACATTTCTTGATAAAAATGTTGTTAGAAATGAATTTGAAGAAATTCTGTTCTGTTTAGCATTTGTTAAGTAGAACATGAGCTGACGATTGCAGGTAGTCGCATCAATTTGTCGTGATCTGCGCCAACTTGAAATGAATTTGAAAATACAGAATAATAATTTTGCAATAAGTCGCCATTTTGAGATAGCGAGGTCGGACTGGAAATTTTATATTATATGAACTACAAAGACATGTTTAATCGGAAGCCTGAGCATAATTTTTTATATAAACTATTGCAATATGAAAATTTAAAAATTTTTTTTTTGTTTTAAATAATTTATCAATGAAGAAAGTCAATTTTGCAATTAGGAATACACACGTACCTTATAGGAAATTCAATTCTGAATAATTTTCATACTCAACTTTTTGACGTAAAGTTAATAATAAAACAGTTACAGAGGACAAACAAAAAAAATGCATTTTTGAACTTTATTTTGCCATAATAACAATGTTCCGGGGTAAGTACATTGTAGAAATTTTATGGTAGTTATTAGTACACTAACTTATTAGTACCACTTCCAATAATAAAACTGCTAGTGGCACGAACTTTCTTTCGAAATCCCATGGTGCACCGACTATAAGTGTACGTACATGTTACTGAGTTTCTGTGTATACTCTCTCTTATTTATACTATTTTTCTGCGTGTGAATGTGAAGCATTTCAGAAACCAACCGCTTATTTAAATTACTTTCTCTGTTTTTTTATGGAATTTATTAAAATTAATAATATGGTTGTGTTCATTACTATGATCGTGTATCACATTATTATTTGATTTTTTATGTTCCTCAATACGTGTACACACGCCTCTTCGTTTGACCAATATATGTAGCAGTACAATTATTACATTCATGCTGGTATACGACATTTTTTTCAAGTTTTTTGTCTCTCTTGTCTTTGCTTTTTACAATGATGTGACTATGAATTTTCGGAACGGTGGTAATATTATTATGTTTCATTGAATTCTGCGTACATTCAGAGAAACCGTTTACGTAAGACAAAGAAAGGATGTTTCGATGATTTGCACTATTGTCACGCTGTTGAAATTGTCTCGTCGAATTTATTATTTTTAGACGTTTTTCTATATATTTATTGGTCAAATCGACAGCATAACTATTATCTAGTAGCAGTGTTTTTCTAATGCTAATGTTTTTTTTATGGAAGCATTTGTCAGATAATTTGATTGTTCTGTCTACCAGATTAAATACTATTGCGATTTTTTGGCAATAAGGATGTTGTGATAGGTAATTTAAAAATCTGCCGGAAAAAGTAGGTTTTGTAAACGAATCAGTTTTTATTTTTCCTGTCTCTCTCACCAACAAAACATCTAGGAAGCTTATGGAGTTATTATTTTCAATTTCATGAGTAAACTGTAATCTATTATTATAAGAATTAAATATATTTAGCATTTCATTCAATTTTGACTTGGGGATGCATGTGATAATGTCAGCCACGTACCGGAAAAGGAAAATAGGATTAAAAGATAATTTTGAGATGCATTCCATCTCAAGATATTCCATGACAACGTCAGTAAACAATTCTGAGATTGGAGAACCCATTGGTGTACCGAAAGTTTGTTTGTAGAATCTTCTATTATATTAAGCAGCTTCCTTTCGGAATATCGATTGGGGATTTCCAGACTTTTTTTTTTGCTTAAAAATTGGTATAAACATCTACACGTGTATATTGCAATATACGTGCATAAAGTTTACACGCTCAGCTTCAAATGCCATCATTGACATTTCAAGTATCTTCTAATCCAAGGTCATAATTGCACTTTAAAAATTGTTCAGATCGATTAAGACTTTTTTTTTCAGTCAATATGACATATATATACTTATGAGTATATTTAAGGAACATTTGATTTTTGATTTGATAAAGAATATCAATCCAATATATATTTGCATATACGTATATAATATACTCAGCTCTCAACTCAACAAAGCATGGGGTCTATGGGTTTTCTATGGGGTTTTCATGGTATTACTCGACACTTTCATGTTGAGAGTCCTTCCATACAACGAGTACGTTTTCATTAAGCTTTTCTTTTATCTATGGGATTTTATGGTGTTTTTATGGTGGTCATGTTTAAACAATAAACAATGAATGCATGATCTATGAATTAACTAACAACCTTTTGTTATTTTTTTTTCAACAAAATTTTGATTGAAATAGTTGAAATCTGTATGTCACAACACATCTTCTATTATATTAAGCAGCTTCCTTTCGGAATATCGATTGGGGTTTTCCAGACTTTTTTTTTGGCTTAAAAATTGGTATAAACATCTACACGTGTATATTGCAATATACGTGCATAAAGTTTACACGCTCAGCTTCAAATGCCATCATTGACATTTCAAGTATCTTCTAATCCAAGGTCATAATTGCACTTTAAAAATTGTTCAGATCGATTAAGACTTTTTTTTTCAGTCAATATGACATATATATACTTATGAGTATATTTAAGGAACATTTGATTTTTGATTTGATAAAGAATATCAATCCAGCGCTCTCTATGGCCGTCCATTTTTTCATTACCAGGCTTCAAAAGTCGTTCAATTTCTATATTTTCTTTTCTTGGCTGCCGCTATCCTTAGCAGCGCTCTCTATGGCCGTACATTTTTTCATTACCAGGCTTCAAAAGTCGTTGAATTTCTACATTTTCTTTTCTTGGCTGCCGCTATCCTTAGCAGCGCTCTTTACGGGTATTAATTTTATTCCCATTAACACTGTTATCCTTTAATTATATTTTCAATATTTTTTAGCTAGCTTTAAATTTATAGTATTTCTTTAAATACAATATTTTTAGTGTAAACTTTGTGTATTTTTTTCTCATTTTTAATTTTATTTTTTTTATTGATAGACACTTTTAAATATTTAGAATTTATTGCCCTTGATAATGCTACATATAATTGTCCATGAGAGAATACTGAGGATGGTAAATATAACCCAACTTTTTTAAACGATTGTCCCTGGGCTTTATTTATTGTCATAGCATGGGCAAGCCTAATTGGAAATTGTCTTCGTGTTATTGAAAATAAAAAGCTGTATATACAATAAAATGTAAACACATATGCTACTACAGTCTAAGCTCCGTCTACATTAACTCTTACAGTCCAAAAACGTATGAGCATATAAGTAGTGCCGCTCAACGGCACAATATGTTGCTACGTGAAAGCTGTAGCAGATTAATTTTAACTTCATCAGTTTAATATTCTACGTGTTTTCGCTAAATAAAAACATTAATTTAATTTAATAATTTAAATTTCATTTCAATTTTCTCTACTATATTACATAATGTAGTATAATTATGTTGCAAAACTAAAATTAAAATTAAAATGATAATATATTATATTAAGGGGTTATGACAGTGTTAAAACCTGAAAAAAAAAATTGTTAGTGTTGTAAAAAATTAATAGATATATAGGTGCTCTAAAAACTATATTTTTGCTTTCAAATACAAGTATTATACATCACTTTTATGCATAAATAATATGCATAAAGTGAGTGTAACATTTAAAAACAATTAAAGGTATTTGCTTACCAAAAATCATGATTTTCATCACTTTTATTTACTTGCCGCATGTTTCTGATGGAACCGTACCATCAATCCTGTTGAATCAAAGTGCCAAATCTTCATTATGAGTCTGGTCTCAGACTAAGTGGAACAGATTCCTGAAAAACACAAAATTAATATAATTAATTAAACATATATTGACAATATTAATAATTATAGTGAATGTTACATATGTAACATACGTAACATTCACTTTGAACTTATTTTTGCCAATTCTGCTCCACTCAGTTTGTGACCGTACTCATTAGGAAGGTTTTCCACTTTGGTTCATCCGGATTGATGTTATGGTTCCTTCAGAAAGCTGCGGCAAGTACATCAAAAGCATGAAAAAACTAAATTTGAGTAAAAGGCATTTAAAGTTTATAATGTAAATCATACAAATGAACTCAGCTATACTTACAGAAAATATCCGGCATACCTTGATTTGCTTTTGGTACTCAAATATACATACAATAAAGTATATTTGATGGTACGCGCTTGTCATGCTGTGTGATAATAGCATTTAGAAGCTGAAAATAAAATAAAAATTATCGTTAGCTATTCATAATCAAGTTATGTTTATGAATTACAGTTACATACAATACTTACCATTATTAAATACACTTCAAGTTCTTAAAAGGTATGCAAAATAATACTTTAGGCAGTCAATATAAGCTCCCATTTTGCTGGCTTGCACCCGTATACCTAAAAGCAAAAAATATACCACCAAAGAAAAAGCTCATTATGAACACTGTTATTACAAATTAGTTTCCAATACTTATCTGAATAATGTTTGTACTCTGCAGAAGCTCTTGCACTTTTGCAACACCACTATAAGGTTATAAGCATTGCTACAGCAGCTAGCAGACTAACTGCACTGATCTAGTATCTTGGATGAAAAACAGCTGTTTGGCTGCTTTCTGCTGCTTTACAGAAAATTCTACTATACCGATCAAACAGAAATCTTCATTCTCGACTAGACGCTGTGAGGCACAACCTATTCGAGTGGCAAATTCAAATTTGTTGAATGCCTTTACTTTAACACATTGAGTTTAGTAACATAAAATCACACATAGAAAAATTAATTTTACAGATTTTATTTATTTTACGGAAATAATTAAATTAATAACTCTTGAGAAAAAAACGGTTTGTAAAACGGTTTTTAAGTCATATTTTCAGTAAGATTTCTCATGAAATTACTCTGTAAAAAGTGGGTTAGAACAATCCTTTCCACAAGTTTGGCCTAATTAAAATATTTAAAAATCACGATTTTTCAAAAATTTACTTGAAACAGTTTTGTTAGTTTTTTGTTAATATCTTCGAGGAAAATTTTTTTAGCCAAAAACGGCTTTCAGGACCATATTCTACAGACTATTAACTATGAAAAAAGTGAATAAAAAAAAAATGGGTATTTTCAAAATTTTAACACTGTCATAACCCCTTAAGATGTAACAAGTCTATAACAATAATAAAAATTAAATTTGAAAATTAAATGTGTTAACGCAATGTTCTCTTGTAACCGAGCGACGATAGGAGCGAGGTGGATCTTGCTAGTTTATTATTAAATTGAAAATACGTATTCAATAAGTATTTCGTCAAACGGAATGTCGGATCTTCTCACTATCGATGTATATCTCTTTTCAATGCTATGTCTGACCAATGCTTTGTCGATGTTCGTGTACAATGATTTTACGTCTAAGCAAATACCACAATAATCAGATGGAATGCTTATATTTTTAATTTTTTCTATAAAGTCATAACTATTTTTAATGTTCGATTTCGGTTTATCAATACTATTTTGTAGAATTTTGAACAGTGTTTTCGATAAAAAATATGTCGTTGAAACAGTTGAAATTATCGGTCTCAGTGGATAATTTTTTTTATGGATTTTTTTGTGTATCCGTTTGTGTAAATTTAGATTTACGGTATGTTTTACCAAAAAAACCATTCGCATTCCATTTATATAACATATTTTTTACTTTTTATTGTAACTGTTGTATCGGATTTTTCTTTATAGTAGAATATGTGTCTGTGTCAGTTAGTAATGATTCTTTTTTTTTCCGTATAATCATTTTTTTACATAGCAACTGTGATATTACCTTTATCCACAAATGTACACAGAATGTCTTTGTGACTCTTAATGAACATATTTGTTTCTTTAAATTTGTATTCAAAATTTTTTTCTTCTACTGTTTTGTGTTTGGTTTTTTGATGATTTTGCATAATTTTTAATAATAACATCCGAAAACAAAGAGGAATGTGTGTTCATGTATTGAGGAACATATAAAATCGAATAATAATGTCATACATGATCATAGTAATAAGCACAACCACACATTCAATTTCAGTAAATTCCATATAAAAGATAGAGAATGTAATCAAGGGGCGCGGTAGCGCCACGTTGGCAAGTATAAGGTACGTCAGTACCTACGCCGCCGTCGGCGCTAGCCAGAATACCCTTATATACTTCTCATAGGCATTGTTGGAAACTAGGCGTACGGTTTTCTTCGTATTGACAGCTTTGTTTCTCACATATGAGTACTTCAATGAAAGCTTGCGACGAAAGTAATAAAATCACACCAGGGTCATGTTTTGTGAAATTGCTTCGATCGAATGATATTTTAAAGTGAAGGTTTGGATTCCTCAGTTCTTCTCGCAGGAGAACCATTGTTCGAAGGATATCCGGTGACGTAGCACCTTCGTAATTCTGGGCTATATAGGTATACTTAAGTGTACGTTATTTTCTGCAGACGATATAGATATACTTTAGTGTACGTTGTTTTTCCGCAGAAGACAGACGATGTTTTCATACACAGTATTATTTATTAACTCAACGTGAATTTTCTTTTGCTGTGTTTGTATATATATTACTAAATAATGTTAAATTTTAAAACAGTGCCAAATTTAATTAATACTTTGTCTTTACACGGTTATGAAAAAAATGATTACGAGAACTCAATCGGATAAGTATTTTGTTTTATGTTACATTTAAATATATCATATACATATAGAATTATATGAACTTATTCTTTGTTTAAATGTTATCTATTATTTTTTCAGATTTTTATAAGTTATTATTTCTCATGGGAGGTTATATGCTTGGAGCGGATATTGAAAACAAAAAAGTTCCTGCGTGGGTCTAATATTTTCTATCGGCCTCATTCTTTGTGTTTATTAACAAACTAGGAAAATAGCTGGAATATCTATTAAGTTTAGGCCAGCAATTAGAATAGAGCAGACGTAAGTTTTTTATTTTCATGTTGCACAATTTCTTATTGTAATATAATTATAGTCAACACGTAATATATTCAAAACAAAAAGATTCCTGTGTGATTGTATGTACAGTTTATGTGTGCAGACGAGCGGACAATCATGTATTTATAATACACATGTAGTGTCAAAGAATAAGTATTATATATATATATATATAGAGAGAGAGAGAGAGAGAGAGAGCACCGAGTGAATGAATGGAGGCAAACGACGTGCCTCGAGTGTTATTGGGAATATGTGGAGGGCTGCAGTTCCGTCCACAGTAGATATACGTGCGAGAAGAACAAACGAGAGAAAATGTAAAAGAAAAGGTATAAGCGCAGCCAGACGTAGGAAAATACACGATGAAGACCGAGTAGATTACTAGATTTGAATTTTGCGCGCAGGTGAACTAGTTGTAAGAGGGCGCAAGCGAGCGAGCATATGACATAACATGCAAAATCGAGTAATTGCGTGACTGGTGTAACTGAGCGATCTACAAGAAATGTAATGCATGCGAGGGAGACAGAGAGAGACGCCGCGACCGCGAGAAGCAGCGAGCAAGAGAGTACTCATCAAGCCAGTGCAGTCAGTATCGTCAGTATCAAGTTAAGGGGTTATGACAGGGTTAAAACCTGAAAAAAACGAAAAAATGTTAGTGTTCTAAAATATTAATAGATATATAGGTGCTCTAAAAACTATACTTTTCTTTTCAAATACAAGTATTATACATCACTTTTATGCATAAATAATATGCATAAAGTGAGTGTAACATTTAAAAACAATTAAAGGTATTTGCTTACCAAAAATCATGATTTTCATTACTTTTGTTTGCTTGTCGCATTAGGCCGATCGTTAATTTTTTTTTTTTTGCGGGGGACTTTCTCCCCGGGTGAAAATAGGTTCTATATGATGCAAAAACTCTGCGCGAACAAGAATTAATTTTTTAAAATTCTTTTAACACGTGCCTCAAAGCACTTCAAATTTCCCATGTATTTTAAATGGGAAAAACAGGTTAAATTGTTTATCCTTCAAAATACCAGTGAAAATTTAGGAATTTCATTATTAAAACTATGTATTCTTATGTATTTTGAGCCGCTAAATCGACTGGTAGCATTAGTTTTTATCTTAATAGCGAAAAAAAATTTTTATCAGCGAAAAAAGTCTAAAATTGCAAAAAATGAGCTATAAAAGGGCCATTATCCGTTTTGTAACGTCCATAATCAATCAGATTTGTTTGAAAAAACATGTATTTCTATGTAGTTTGAGCTGCTGAATCAGATAATGTTATTAGTTTTGGTCAATATAGCGATAAAAAAATCCTACATGCGAAAAACATCTAAAAATTGAAAAATGAGTGCAAAAAAATCAATTATTTTGCCCGTAACGACCAGAATACACGAGCGTGTTAATTACGTTTATGCGTATTAGTTACGTACGTGCGTGTTACCTATGTAAATGCATGTTAATTGTACGTACGCGCCCGTTAATGATTTATCGTTATTATTATCAATTGAATTCGTGCATTTAAATATACACGATAACGCGCGAAAACGTTGGTACGCTTTTCACTTATTAGAACGTTCGGCTATTCCGCGGATTACGAAACGACTTCAATTCGATTATTTCAAGAACTGCAAAACGGCCCTAACCCAGTAAATTCACGCGGCCGACTTCACATCGCTTACAGATCATAACAATGCATCGTATTATCTCTCTGCAGTTCATAGTTAAAAAAATTTGTAAACAATCTTAAAAACGTTTTAGTTTAAATAGTATTTCATCAATGAATTTGTGTTTAATTTAGTATTACGTGATTACGAAAATATTTTAATGCAAATGTTTCTGACTAATTAAACAAGTATATACAGAACAAATTGGCTATCAAACTATATTACAATGCAAATAGCTGGTTCATGTACTGATGAAATGGAAATGTCTATTATAGAAATCACTTAGCTGTCCTCATCATTGGTGACTTTGGACATATAGACACTTTTTTATAACATTTTATTTAGTTAACAATAGTTATGTCAGTATAGTATGGTTACATTTGGTTTTGTATGTGAGTATCTATATGCAAGGTTAGGTTACCACTCTTAACTTAATCATAAAAAAACATAATAATTCTTAAAGAAACACATTGTAGATGCTTTAATGCGATACCTAGACCTTTTTTTATTTAATTTGAATGTCGAAAATAGTAATAAACTTCGATTGTTACTATTATAGACTTTTAAATTTGTTTGCCAATCCTTCGACAAAAATTTACGAAAATTTTACGAAAATAATGTCTACTACTTAGTATTTTTTTTTTTTTAAACATTGCAATTGTTTATAACGATTTTATACTGATAAAATAGAATCTGACAAAAAAACGTTATAGACATTTTCGTCTTATATTTTTTTGTAGAATCGATGAGCTTTTATTTTTCCAAAATAAAATATTTTCTATGAATTTTGAATAAGCTTTCAGAAACAATTCTAAATGAAAAAATGCAAAGTACGGGTAATTTTTTTTCAATTTGCCTATGAATAACATAGTTATTTTGATGCTATCTAGCCCAGTTTTTGCCTGGGCTTTAATTGGTTAATTAAAAAAGGATAATTTAATCGATAAATAGACACGAATTTTCTTAAATTTGTTATATGGAAGTCATTTGTACTTTTTACAGATTTCAATTTGATTTGGAAAAACATCTAAAGAACTGGCTACGGATAATTTTATTATTACTTCCAATCATGCCTTACAATTTTCGCGAAAATATCAATCCTATCGGATATTGTACTAATCAGATAGTCGCAACTATAAATTTACCAAGTATCAAACAAGTACTCGCGGCTTTGTTCTACAATCTACGAAGAGTTTCAAAGACATTGCGTGATGCTGCCAAATTAACCATTGAAGAGTGTTTGATTATTTGGGTAAAAGCTAGAATACCTACACAAAATGTTGATAAGTGTATCGCAAAATTAGAAGCTGAGTATGAGAGATGGAGAAAAATACAAAAAAATCCTAGACGTACATCAGATACTCAAAAGAAAAATGAAAAAGAATATGAAGAATGTTTAAACAAACTATTTGACATTGCAAATTCCAATGCGCTGAATATTATGAATGATGAGAATGACAAGGAATTTCTACATGATCAAAGAGGTAAAAATATGTTTTGTCTAAAAATAACATCGTTATATCTCTACTAGTATTCAAAATAAAGATTTACAGTGTTTCGGCTTGTTACGCAATATTAATTTGAGAGTAAAATATGTATTTCGAGTTTTATTTTCAAGTTTTCGTTACAATTATTTAAATATAAATTCTCAATATCAATTTTCAGCAATGCCCAGATCGGAAAATTCTGGTTTTGATATCAGTAATGATGACGTAGTTTAACCCTCGCCAATGGAAGTAGAAGAAAGTTCCACTGCTGAACAGGATGAAATTTTTACTAACGTCGACAATGACAATGTCGTCGATGCTTCAATAAATGTGAAACAGAAGGATCGTCCTACAATAGCACCAAAAGGTATACATTTTATAGTAGTCGGTTAAAGTGAGTTTTTACACATAAAAGTAAATTAAAATATTCTATTCAATTAAATTGAATTTCATTCCATAGACTGTTTATTGACCCAAAAATTTTGTTCACAGTATTGTTAGATGACATACTTAGAACAGACTCTGAATCTCCAGCTTCGCAAAGTACACCACCTTTGAAACGACGAGCCACTGAAGCAGTCATTACTAAAAAACTCGCAATTGCATTGGACAAATGTAAAGTTAGTAAAAGGGATGCAATGCATTTGTTGATGGCAGCAGCTGAAGCATTCGGTATTGATCCGCCTAATCAACGCGAAGATTATAATCTAGCAAGAACCAACAGTAGACTAATACTTCATAGCTTCGTTATAGGGATCTCTACATCCCCATAACTTGGTGCCAACCCACTTTCGTACTATAACTATGTCTAAACTGAAGTACTAATCTACTGTTGGATTCTGCTAGTTTATAACCTCCCCGTGGAATTCCAAGTTTATCACAAATTATATTATTTAAATTATGTTAAAAACCCCTAAAACTCATGTTACGCGTGTACGTTTAATCTAGAACCTACAAAAAGTTTCAAGTGAAAAAATGCATTTACAGAAAAGATGGTATTAAGATCAAAATACTATCGATGGATTTCACTCTGTCAGATACGTATATTATAATTATCTTCAAATAAATTAACTTTATGATTATAGAACATGATTCTTTGTTTTAAAATAAATTATTCTTTCTCTGTTACAGGTGATCCGATGAACTTGTCCTAATAAAGAAATTTATAAACAGCAGACTTTACTGAATCAGCCTTATTTATCACTGTAAGTAATATACAGAAAAATAAAAATAAAATCCAAAACTTGTGTATACTATTTCTTCGAATTTAAACGATGAAAATACAACACTTTCACTAGCTTGTCACGTCACAAGAAAATTCTTTTTTGGATAACCTGATAGTTGTATGCCTTCGTAAGTTCTCGTTACCTTATGCAAAACAAAACATGCTCTTCCCTTGGGAAAAGTCTCGTTACATCTGGAAACTTAGTCTACTTGCTCTCTCAAAATTGGCAAAAACTTCTAAACCACATGTCTTCTTAACTTATATAATAATTATAATTCTTGAAAAAACATTTTTCACATCACTAGCTTCTCACAGGAATTCCTTCCCTTTATAATATGACAGTTGCGTAACCTCCCGATAGAAATTCTGTAAAAACTTTCGTCGTTACTTAAACGATGAAAATGCAACACTTTCTCTAGCTTGTCACATTACAAGAAAATTCTTTATAACCTGATAGTTGTATGCCTTCCAATAAAACCTGAAAAATGAAAGAGAACATTTTAACAAAGAATCAGTTCATAAAATCTTTCATTATATTATGTACGATTTATAAAAAGTAAAACTAAAGAAAATTACTCGCAGGTCTCAATGGCTAAATAGGGTGGCAATACACGAAGTTGAAGAAGAGTCTTACGTAGCAAACCAAAAAAATCATAATGAAAATTAATAAAAAATATGTAAAAGGTACTAAACGTCCAAGAAGGTTTAGTATCTTTCCTTCCAAGGCCGATTGCTTTCCTTCGTATTCGCACATTATTACACATTATAACCCGCGCTCTATTCTCGCATTCGCCCAGGCGAAACTGTGAAAAGGTGGAAACTGCACGCTTTTCTTGCGTTGATAAAACCCTTGTCGAGAACAGAGCTCACAATTTACGATGATTTCCGTATACGACGCGCGAAGCCCAGACCAATTCCCTCGATTTGCAACCTACATAATGCCTCCCGAGCCTTTTAGCCAAAACCCGGGCCCGACGGGCGAACCGCTTTCTGCAAGTGGGCCCCTCGTATTATCGACCATAAGCGATCGGGGAGGGGTGGCATCGAGCACAATGCGAGTGCTCCTTTGCACTCGCGCTGCGCTCGCCCGCCTACGCGACGACAATCGTCGCGATTATGCGCCTGCCTGCCGAAATCTATCTTCCCGGGCCCTATCAACTGAGTCGGCAACAGGTGTGACCTATAGAAGAAGAAAAAGGCTGCCGTAGAGGTGTAGCATGAAATGTTTTTTTACTTTCCAACCAATTATTTTTCAATATTTTTGGCGAATTTTTCCATACAATCTATTTTGCGGGACAGTAGACAAATTTTGTATTTACCGCTATTCTCCTGTTAAACCAAGTACCTAAATATTTCTCATGTATAACTGTTATTCAGTAAGGAAAGAGAGCTTCAATATAATATATAGAACATTAAAATCAGATTGTTAGATTAACAGTTATTGGTACTTTATCATAGCAATATTTTCTCAACAGTAAATTTTTCTTTGAATCATTGATGAATTTTTAATGGCAAAACTACATATTTTCAATACAAAATTGGTAAGAGCAAAAAAGCTCTTGAAATTAGCCAAAGAATACATTTTAATTTTTTGATCGATTCAAGCAATTGTCAATTTTTTCAAAATAATAAAGTTTAAATATGGTAGTGTAGAGGGTGGCGACATGCCACTTTTTTACAAATCACCCATATCAAAACAGTTAAAGAAAAATAGTGTCAGATGACCTTTTACGTGGGAACACTATCTTTTCGACTTTCCAACCAATTACTTGAATATTTTTGGCGGATTTTCCCATATATTAATACAATTTTTCACTATATTAACAATTCCTATAACAAGTATTTGAAGAACGATTCGAACGAAAATCAGTAGATTTAACCTGACTGCATATACTGATTTTCGTTCCAATCGTTTTTTTCGATACCTGAATATTTCAATTTCAAACTTTGCGTAGTGATAGATGATACCAAGACGGAAGGCAACTATCTTTTGAATTTGCGTAATTAGTTATATTTATTTTATTTAAGCACTTTTATATCGTATGGTTAGTGCCACGACTATAATGAGTATTGGACCCCCTGAAAGTACAAGAAAGAAAAGAAAAATGGAAAACCAAAAAATAAATTAAAAAATAAACAAATTAAAAAAAAGTATATTAATAAATCGCAATTTATTCAGCAGGAATTTTTACATTCTCATAATAAAGGCTTTAAGCACTGTATCCCAATGTCCATTGTTGATGTCTACTACAAAACCTTCTCACCGTCTAGTGTATTTAATGAAACACCACTTTCCTCCTAAAATGTCAATGTTTTCATTTACTTGTTCTATTGCTTGAGTCTTCATCTTCTTGATCACTAATTTCTGATGGTTCATTCAATGGTTTAAGTCTTACAATGACTCTTACATTGTCAGGATGTTGCGGAGCAGCTGCCATTAGTTGATGATAAATACCCTCAGCTTTATAAAGCGTCCAAGGTAACTCAATATGCAGAGACAGGTCGTTTATGTGCTATACAAATATTAAGATATTTAAATACAATTATGTGGAAGATTAAATTCAAGAATTAATAATATACATTTAAAATTCTATACCTTTAGAATTTTTGTAAAACCATAACGGTTTTCCATGAGTATTGACATTCCAAAATTGCTGCGCAAAACAGCAAATGGAAGTTCTTGCAAGGTATGTCGGTCATAAGAATTTTCCAAAGTTTCATAATGTCCACTGTATTGAATTCTCTGTTAAAAAATACTAAAAGCCATCGAAAGCAGAAAAACATATTTCTTGAGTCGTGTTTGTCCAAGTATTGAGCTAATTGCAGTTCAGCAACTAATAAAATGTGAGACAGTTGGCAAAGTTGTGCTTTCGTTCCAGGTAGATCCATTTCAAAGTTCGTACTCTAAGCAGAAAAAATATATATTTCATATAAAATTTACTTGATTTTAAATAAGTTATTCAAACATATAATTAAAGGTTTTATAAAACTTTACCACTTTATTCATAAAGCCAACAAAACACCAAAATGTATCAACTTCATTGTCCATCAGGCACAATATTGGACTGAGTAGAATCGGAAAATCTGTTTTCTTGAGCAGGTGTCATTGACTTCCATTGTAATTTCATTGAAAAGTATTCATCAGTCTTCTTTTTTCTTAATTCTTTTTTTACAATACATATTTTACAAATTCTATTCTTGCAATATTCGTAAAGACAGTAATTTCAAATAAGTTGGTGTGAAGGTGAAAGTTAACAAAACTATTGTTAATAACGCGTTGCGTTATCAACAATTATTAATATTAATTATTGTTAATAATCAATAACGCGTCGCGTTATTTTACAATTGCAAATTCTGATTAAAAAGTGGCTAATATCTGCAGTATAAATGTATTTTGAAACAACTACCATAAGAATTATTCTCCTATGCTATAATCAATAACGCGTCGCGTTATTTTACAATTACAAATTCTGATTAAAAAGTGGCTAATATCTGCAGTGTAAATGTATTTTATAACAACTACCATAAGAATTATTCTCCTATGCTACATCGCATATCTTACGATATTATATAGTTGTTTTGAGCCGCGCTGGAATTTAGCCCCCCCTCACCCCCCCTCACGAGCCCCCTCAGCCCCCCTCAAAAGAACCAAGAAATGTTTCAAAAGTTTGGTTATTTTTATGCGTTTTGCCCCCCCCCCCTCACTCTTCGTTTCATATATGTGGTCATATTTATTTTTATTAGTGTTATTTATTTAGTACAAAAATATGAAAATTCTATTATTAACACACCATCACTGAAGTAAATAGATATGTTTTAAGAAGATACAAGTTCTATTATTTCCACACCACCATTGAGGTAAATAGATATGGCGCGTTTTTTTTAAAGTGGTTTTCCCCTTTAGGCATAATCCACTGTAATATCAGTTTTATTTGTTTTTGTATGCAATTGATTGTTACTAAATTAATTGTCTCATACATATTTAAATAAGTCTGAATGCATTTTATTTGTAAATTTTAATACTTTGAACAGACATTATTAAAAATGTTTGAGCGTAATGTGGAATCTGTAATAAAATTTTTTATAAATTTATTTGACTTTATATATTTTTAAATACATTGATGAAATGATGTAATCTTAAATTTGTTTAATAATGACTCTATCGCTCGATGATGGAATAGTGTAGAATAAAAAATTGATGCGTCTCTTCGAGCCAAGTTGTTTATTTTAAAAAATGCCAAACGTTTCGGGATATTTTTATCCCCTCTTCAGTGGCTAATTTGCAAAACAACGTCCGTGTTTTTACATTATTAGGAACGGACCAGTAAAAAGGATAAATCGCATATGGCGGGCCTAGGACTCGAGAATTTTATTTAACAGAACGATTCCCCGGTGCCGCATTACCACCTTGGCCACTGAAGAGGGGATAAAAATATCCCGAAACGTTTGGCATTTTTTAAAATAAACAACTTGGCTCGAAGAGACGCATCAATTTTTTATTCTACAGTAATCTTAAATTGTTATAATTTATTTTTTTATAAATTATTTTATTTTCGCAACTATCTCATACGTCTTATACATTAGTGTAATGTATTTTATTCGTAAATTTTAATACTTTAGTCACACATTTGTAAATACGTGTGAGTGTTACTTAATTAAATTTTGTATAGATTATAATATTGATTACTGTATTTAAAAATATGTCAAAATTTGTATTATATTAATTTAAATTAAAAATTTGATAAATAATATTTGCAATATATAGAAGATAGTTTGTATATAAATCTTTATTTTTTCTTAAGCGATCAAAAAAAGAAGCACTATAATTATTTATTCGGTACCTAATAATATCTTTTAGTTTTAATAAAATATTATTAGGTACTATTGCTAATGAATCAAATGTTTTTATTACATTTTCGCAATAATTTTCTTCATATCCTTTAATTTTATTATTTAATTGTTTTATTTCATAAATATTTAACTCTTTATCAAGTTTTTGAACATAAGTTACGTACATTGCTTCATATTCTGTTATATTTTCTATTTCTCTGTTTATTTCTTCTAAGTATTGTAATTGTTCAATGTCATTAATTTCAATATACATACCAATTCTAGGGTCCCATTCCATTATTGATAATTGTATTTATTTGTTTTTATTTTAATTCTTTAAATTAATAATATCTGTAAAAACATATATATTTAATGATATTTATAAAAAATATATGTAATCATAATTTAAATCTTAATATTAAAAATTTCATCCCAAACAATATTTTCAATTTCTTTATCATTAGATAACTCATTTTGTATATAAAGATTTTGTGGAGTTTTACATCTAGATAAAGCAACATATAATTGCCCATGTGAAAACAAAGGTCTTCTAATAAAAATTCCTACAGAATCAAAACTTTGTCCTTGTGATTTGTTAATGGTCATTGCGAAAGCTAAAATTAAAGGAAATTGTTTTCTATAAAGTATAAAAGGTAATGAAGACGATTCTCCTGTATTTAAAGTTATTCTAGGTGTAACTAACATAACTAACACAATTACATTTACAAAGTACAAGTTTCAGATAGTTTAAATATATTTTAAACAATATATTTTATTATAAATTATCGGTCCCAGTGATGAAGAGATTAAATACTAGTAGCAGCAGCAGTAGAATTAAAGTTTCAAGTTATGCACAATAATATCACAAAAATAGGTTGACGAGAAATAAACAAACAGCGGCAAGTACCCTAACAACAAGTACCCTAAATTTTTTCAGATATTTTATATTGATTATCTTAGAGTTACACGGGATCAAAGCTGATAAAATTAAGTTTTTAAGCAATTTTTGCTGGTTCTCAAAAAATCATATCTATTTAGGAAAGCATTTATCATTGTAGGTACATATAACAATTATTTATTAAGATTGTTTCAATTTTTCCAAAAAATACTTTTGAAATCATATATATATATTTATTACAATATATATGTGCAATTTACACCTTAAAATTTAAAAGTTTCAAGTTTCCACCTATTGAAGCCCAACCAAAATTTTTGTAAAAATAGTTATTTTAGTAGTAAAGTTTCTACGTATGTTTCAACCCATATTCTATTTCTTGCTAAATATAAAATTATAACTCATATTTTGCTACATTTTACAAATTATGATTAAAATGCCTACTTCCGTCTTTAGAATTATGACTTCATCTTAATTAATTATAGCATGTATTATATATATATATATATATAATATATAATGAAGTAATATTTCTTAATGCAATAGATCATAATTCTACATATATAGCAAATATAATCTGAATTTATAGTTAATTTATAAAATTATACTTACAGTCATAGATGTGTAAAATGGTTATAACTTGTTTTCCCAAACCAAGTTAGTTAAATCACCTGTAACAAACAAAGAATTATTTATTTTAACACAAAGAATTGTGTTCTTTAATTTAAAGATAATTGAGTTAAAAATAATAAAAGTATACATATCTGATACTCAATAAGTTATTGACAATATCCTCATATACACATGATTTTTGTCCAAATAAACTTTTACACTTTAAACTTTCCATAACTCACGCAATTACATTCGCGAACAATATATTTTATTATAAATTATCGGTCCCAACAATGATAAAGTTAACAGCTGATAGTACCAGCAGTAGAATTAAAGCTTCAAGTTGTTCACAACAATAGCACAAAAATAGGTTGGCGGCAGTTATAGCCTATATTAGGAATAAACAAACAGCGGCAATTTTGAAAGTATATAGGTATAGGTTATAAGTTAAAAACATATACAAAACAAAAACATTCAAGTGATAGGTGAAACATAAAAATAATCATAAAAATTTTTAAATGAAATTTGTAGGTATATAACAGAAATTAAAATGACAGTGTAATCAAGAGTATAATATTTTTTTTTTTTTAAATTACAAATTATTTAATATAGTTCATTTATATTAAAATTAATTCCTGTCCGGTTTTTATAAAAAATTTACAAACTTTTAAATAATGTTCTTATTGTAAATTAATTACTTATATTTAATTTACAGTTCCTTAGCTATCTACAAATGAATAAGTAGTACATATATTTAATATTATATATTTGTTAATATAATTATATTTAATAATTTTATAACATAATTAATTACTATTTTCAGTTCTATTAACCTTGAAGTGGTTTGTTCTATATGTAAAATAAAGTTTATAAACCAAAAATTTTTAAAACTTCATAATGAAAAATATCATTGTCTTCAAAATATTGTTTGTAAAAGCTGTGGAATAATATTCTATAAAAAATATCATTTAAAAAGACATATGATTGAAATACATAATACAACACCTACATATATATATGTGAAATATGTAAAAAAACATTTAAAAGAATAAGGACCTTACATAGACATACTTTATCACATTCTCATAAATTAAGAACTTGTAATTATTGTGGAAAATCATTTTATAGAAATGATAATTTACAACGATACAAAAACAAAATTCACAATAATGTAATATTTTTTTTATATTTTATAAATAAAACAACATAAATTTTCATTTAAATTTTATTTTGAATCAATAATAATAACCTATTCTTCTTAATTTAAAAAAAAATTTAATTTTACAGGTATCTTAAAAAATGGAAAAATGAGCATTAGATGAAAAATTAGGAATATCTTCAAAAAAATCAAAAATTATACAATATTCTACTACAGAGTTTTTAAAAACAAAAATACTGATATGAGACAAATCTGCGTAAATATAACTAAAATAATTTTAAATTATCTTTCACATATTATTTTTCATAAATTTAATTTTTAATTATTTACAAGATCTGTAATCGGATACATTGAAGAAATTGAAAATGAAAAAACTTTCACTAATAAAGAAAAAAATTCTGAGTTTAAAGTAAAGAAATTTATTTTAAATAACAATAGTGGCATCAGAATTCAATGTAATATTTTTGATAAGCAAATACCCCAGTTTACTCCAATGTTACAGTTGAATCAAGTAAAGTCTTAAATCATAAAATTTTGTTCTATTACACAATAATTTAATACTTTATTTATATTAATACTTATTATTTTTAGAAAATTTTATTAGAAACTGTTGCTGTTGTTGCAACAAAACCATATTCGAAAAGTAATGTGAACTACATGTTAAATCTATCACATTATTCAGCAATTACCGCATTAGAAGATTCAATATTTCTTAGTCAAAAACCACTGAAAATTAACATAACAGAAGTTCCTAACAAAACAGGATTTATAAGTAATAGTATAAAATTTTAAATAATTTAACATTAACATACATTTAATATTATTTTTTTTAATTTCTAGAAATTCAAGGATTTTTGAGAAATGTTTTTGTTCAAAAAAATAAAAATAATATTAATGAGTATTTTGGAGCAATTACTGATGGCAATTATAAGCTGGAAGTTCTTTTGTTTAAACAAAGCGAAGAAGTTGTAGATATTGAAAGAGGGACAAAAATAGAACTAATTGGAGATTTACATGAAAATGGTACATAAAATTTGTTACAGTTTTTTTACAATATTTTATATTATTGATAATTATTTAAATTTTTCAGGAAATTCTTATGTCTTAAAAATAAATACATTAGATCATCTAAAAACAATCAATTGTCCAAAGATGGACTTAGAAGATCTAATTCAAGGATCTGAAATATTTTTAATTCAGGTACATTATATTATTTAATATTATTTAAATAATATTAATAAATATTATATATATATATTTTTTAGGATGCTAATAAAAACTAATAACTTTATGCAAAATATAGTGCCACGTCCTGCGCATCTCAGCTGACGTTTGGTGACTGGCCGCATTGATGCTGTGTGTACCATGAAAATAAGGTTAGGTCAACTGAGATGTACAGAACGTGACGCCATTTCAAAAATATTCAAAGTTTCCATTATAGTCGAGTGTGCATATATAAGAAATACTATTTTATACAGATAATAAACATTTTTACGTAAGTCAGTTTTACATAAAAGTCTTAGTTTTTGATTTAACAGACAGTCACTTATGTATATGTATATATTAAGAATTATTTAATAAAACATTGTTTTATTTTTTTCAGAATTTCATGCAAAAAAAAACAAGCAAGTATAATTACATAAATACATTTTTTTCATAAATAAAATAAATTTATATAATTAACAATTCCATTCATAAAATACACTCATACATATTTTATATAGTCTCTATAACGTATTATACATTTACGAATAAAATACAATAGACTAATTAAAATTTATATGAGATGGTTACATATTATATATTATTATATAAATTATAAATTTACATTTACAACATAATTTTAAATATTTTTAAACTTTTATTGACAATATCTATTTTCCTTCTATGGTCCTTTCTAAATACTATTATATAATGCATTAATCAAAAAACAGTGGACTAGGCCTACTGGGGAAACCACTTTAAAAAACGCGCCAATTCATTTACCTCAAGGTAGTGTGGAAATAATGTCTTCAAATATTTCTTTTAAAAACTTTTTTCTTGAAAAATTTGTATCAGTCGTGTCATAAAGAATTGTGCCAAGCATTTTATTATTGACAACAATTCGATTAGCACCTTAGAGAAATCTTATTATACTACGACCGGCCTTTTCACAAAAGCCAATCTCTGTACGATAATTTCCTGGCTTATCAATCAAAATCACATCTTTTTTGAAATCATTCATATAACCAAAAATGTCTTCTTATCTTTTTTTTAATTCATGTAAAATGAATTTAAAAAAAAATAAAGCAATTGCTATTCTTCCACATTAAATAAATTATTATTTATTTATCTAAAACAGCAAAAAATTCTTATTACTGTTAACCATTTTCCTTTTTTGGTCCTTCCTAAATATCTACTATCAGCCATTTCGTTTCGTTGTAAATTCACATACACTTTATAGTATTCAAGTATATAATAGCCATTTGGTTATGGTACTGTGGAATTCGTGGAACTAATTTTGATTTAGTTGTACATAATATTTCACTTCATGTGTAAATTTTCCTGCTATGGTCCTGTCTAAATGCTGTCAGCTATTTTGTTTGTATTTTGTCAGTTATATGACAATATCTATTTTCCTTCTATGGTCCTTTCTAAATACTATTATATAGTGCATTAATCAAAAAACAGTGGACTAGGCCTACTGGGGAAACCACTTAACAAAAACGCGCCATATCTATTTACCTCAACGGTGGTGTGGAAATAATAGAACTTTTACCTTTTTAAAATATATATATTTACTTCAATGGTAGTGTGACAACTTAAAATGTGTGGAAATATATAACTTTTATTTTCTTAAAATGATCATGTGAAAATAATGTGTTCAACTATTTCTTTTAAAAACTGAAATATATTTTTGTAAGGAAGCAAAAGCGAGCAGCTTCAAGCTGCATCGAGTCAGCTCCTAGAGCCCCCCCACTCCTTAAGGACTGAGCTAGAGAGAGCGCGGCACTCTCAGTTGTCCGACGGACTGCGACCGAGAAAGGAAGCAACTATCTCGCCATTAAATAATTTATAATATTCAGCTTGATCTTTTGTTAATAATATACGTATAAAGTAAAGTAAGATCCTGGTCTATTATTTATTTCTGCGTTACACAACTAAAATCTCAACAGGTTATGGGCCCAGCACGCTTCCACTGCGCATGGAAGAAGCTTGCCTTGTGTTTACGCGGAAGGTCGAATTCGTGTGTGACTGTGATTTTAGTGTTGTTTTCTTTTAGCTTGAGTAAGTGAAATATTCAGTTCGACTCGGCTCAGCGTATAGCGGAAGTGTGCAGCGCGACGCGACGCAGCTCGAGATCCAGGAATTCATCTCCTCATCTGCTCGACTACATTTGGTCGATTCAGGACTGCTTGACTGCATCGATTTTTCGGCTTTATCTGTTGATTTTTATAGCCACTGACAGCTCGAAAATGGCCAACAAGAAAAGTCTGAGTTTCATGCACGATCTCAAAACGAGAGGTGAGTGTAAAATTCGATCAAGAATAAAGTCCGAAAAGCGACGCGATGCTGATCGAGATTCTGGGAATCGCGCGAGTCTCTCCGACGTTTGAGAAACAAACGAATGACCGCTAGCGCTGACGATCGCGCTGCCGTTGCCGCTGTTGCTGTATAGGCTACGCTGAAAGCTGCCGCTTGCGCTGGCGATGCCGATGCCGTGCGTATTGCCGTCTGCGCTGGCGCTGATGATCGTGCTGCCGCTGCCAATGCCGATGGCACTGGCGCTGAGCGCGTGCGAGTAAACTCGGCTCCACGCGGAAGCGTTAGAGAGCGAGAGCGGCGAGTCGTGGTCGCCTGCACAGGCTGACGTCGCGCCATATTGGATCTCTGAAGAGAGAGAGATAGTGCGAGTGCATTGCTTGCGCTGGCGCTGGCACTAAGGTCGTCGCGAGTAAACTCGGCTCTACGCGGAAGCGCTAGAGAGCGAGAGCGTCGAGTCGTTGCCGCTTGTACAGGCTGACGGTGCGCCATGCTGGATCTCTGTGAGAGAGTGCGATACAGTATGAAATATATACTGTCGGCGCGTGCTACACTCGTAAGAGTGATGAAAGGTTTTTCTTGACTTTCAGCACAATTACACGCGAAATAAGTTTGAAAGGATAAATTAAATTAATTGCTCGATTAAATTAAATGCTGGAGTACATATGTATGTTTTAAAATAAATCTCGGTGCGAATGGATCCTTCGGGCCGAGAAAATATTTATTTAAAACAAAATTGCAAACCGGTGAAATTCAATTAATTTGAATTTTAAAGCTTGAATAAATTGTAAGCTTGAATAAAGTTTGATTATATCTAATTAGTTCGATTAATTCAAACAGATCAGAAGAACATAGATCTTTTCTACTGCTTCAAGATCAGGAATTGGGAATCTCCGATCAACATTCGGATGAATGTATTTACCCAGAATTAAATGAAGCTGGATGTATCTGTATTATGATGTCACGTGGTCATAAATACGAAATAAGTAAAAGCTCGAGTTATAGGGTCGAGTTATAGCTAACGTTAGTAGCTGGATGAAAATTAAATACGTACGTAATGAATTTCAAAAGAAATTCGAATAGCATGCTTTTCAGTCCCAAGTTATAATGTCGACCGGTATATGTAGTGTTGTGTATGTTGTTGCTGCTACACTGCGTGTACTGAAAAACTTACAGACCAATCATAGGTCAAGTAAGTAACCATACTCTTTTGATTGTTGTTCGTCACTTGAGTGTGTGGTTAATTAAAATTGCCTTGAATTCTTTGAGAAATTTATTTTGATTGTTGTTCGTCAAATAAATGACTCTAGTTAATCGGCATCTAAGCTGGAGTTCTGAAGAGATTCGAGTCGAAAAAGAGGCCTTGGAGGCCGAGTCAGTTTCTAGTCGGCAAGAAACGACTCAACCCCTTAAGCTGGATGAAATCAAAGAGTTTACTGACGGCGATGTGGCCAATAAGTTCGAGTTGAATAAGTTTGATGAAGCTGGAAGCATGAAGCTTGATGCATCGGCTCTTACATTATTGGAGGCTAAGTTCGATTCTCGTTTACAAGGTAAACCTACTCCAATAATAAAATCACAAAAAGTGGTAAATTTAGATTTGGGACTGAATAAAAGCCGTCAGGAGGGGAAAATTTATAAGTTTGATGTAGATCCAAAGCTTGATTTGTATGCTGGAGAGTTAAATGATTCACAATCTGTGAAAAATTTTGATTTTATAAATTCCAGTTATTTTGGAATTAAGGGTCACTTGAATCCTAAAAAGTTTGATTTATCACGAATTATAAGTTCTCATAAAACAAATCAATTTTCAGAGATACTGGAACGTCTAAAAGTAGCAGAAGCTATTATAAGCAAGTTCAACAACAAAAAATTCAGGAAGAATGCAATTAAGTGCATTTTGAAGTTTTTGACGAACTTGCAAGTTGCAGACGATATGTAACTGATAAAATCGAATGGATTGATGGACACGTCAGACGATGGGTTGAAGATGAGGAGTGGGAAAGTAATCAATTTAAAATTGATAAACCAGCTGGATTTGAGAAGGATGGACCCACTCAATGAATGAGGACTCATCAGCTCGATTAAACAAGGAGTTATCGGTTAAAAAGACGGAAAAACCTGTAAGTAATGAACATCTGTCCGAATTGATACGAGCTGAAATAGAAAAAGCTGGATTGCAAAGAGACACCGGAAGTGTCACTGATAAAATAAAAATTGAATTAACAAATTCTCAAACTTCTCTCCGTAGAGACTATAAACTCACTACAAGCTCGAATATAGATTCATTTATAGATTTCCTTAAATCTGAACTGACTGTTGCAGATCTATTGTATGTAATTGATTCGAATGCTATATCTCGTAATGTCGATGAATCAAAATTTGAAAAAGATAAAGTCAGAGTTAGAGATCTTATTATTAATAGAATAGATATGACATATTATGATAAAGTTTCTAATATAAAAGATCCCAAGGATTTATTAAATGAAATTAAAAGAATTAAAGAAAATGAAATCAATTTATCTACTGCAAGTTTGAGAAAACAGCTCCATAACATTAAATACAGATCGAATAAAGAAAAGGCTTCCGCATTTTGGGATAAGTTCGATAATATAGTTCGATTATATAATAAATTGCCTGACACTCCACCTTTGTCCGATGTAGAAATTCGTGATGCATTTTTTTGAAGCTATTGTTTCGAATCTGCCACAAGTCAGAGAAACAGAGTTTTTAATTAAAAATGCAACGGGCAAACTGCTGTCAGTAAGTCAGTTAAAGGACTATATTATACAGCAGGAAACAGCTCGAGAAACATCAGCTGGAGAAACAAGCCACGGCCAAAAGGTTGAATCAGCTGGAGTAAAAACATACTATGTGCAAAATCCAAAGGCGCACTGTTTAAAGTGCGGAAACAAAGGGCATCGAACCGAGGATTGCACAAGGCCTGAAAAAAAAAATGTGCTTCAACTGTAAGAGGTATGCTGGACATGTTCGAGCAGATTGTCCCTAGAAGGGAGAACAGCTGGAGAAGATTCTTCAAGAAAATGAGAATCAAAGAAGGTATGAAAATTCCTTTTCTTTCCGGGGTAGCAAACGCGGATATTATCGTCGCGGCGGTAAACGAAGTAACGCGGATGCACCTAGAGGCGAAAATGCTAAGAGATTTAAGTTCGATAAAAAAAAAAAAAAAAAAAAAAAACTCGAAGCGTGGAAATTCGCGAGGAAAGAGAGGTCAAAACAAGCCTAATGAAAAGAATAAGGCAAACTCGGGTAAGTGTAAAGCCCTCTATGCAAATATGTCCGATGTTGTAGAATCTAGCGATAATCAATTGATCAGATTTCTTGCAGATTCAGGTGCTACAGAACACATGACCAACTCAAAATTGATTTTTAGAACGTTTGATAGTTCAAAACAGCTTGATATAAAATGCGCAAATGACAATGATGCTGCAATTATGAAATCGGAGGGAGTTGGTTGTGTTTTTGGTTGCATGAGTAATAATAATATTTTATGTTTGAATAATGTAATTTACGCGAAATCACTGTCAGAAAATCTATTATCAATAAGAAAATTTGTTGATAAAGGCTTGAGTATTTATCTTGATAATAAGCGAATTGATATTTTTGATCCAAAATCTAACACTGTTTTTATTTCCGGAATTTATGAAAAACCGTTTTGGATAATAGAATTGGAAATGGATAAAATCAATGAAACGAAAACACCTTTAAAATCTCGTACAAGTAAAATAATCGCTTATATTTCAACAAGACGCAAAGAATATCCGTATAAAACTATTGCAGGGATTCAAAATAAGCTCGAAGAGAAAATGAATGTTGATAATACGGAAAATCACGATCAGTCTAAGCTCGAAAAGGAAATTGTTGATAAAGTTGGAACTTCTCAGCTGGAAAATAATAATACTGATCAAACCGTTAATCAAACACTTCATGAACCAATGCAGATCGATTTTAATTCATCAGGTTTAGAATTTGATAATAATGAGCCGAGCTCTGGTTACTCAAACTTTGAAAATACGTTGAGAGATAGAAAAATTTGCAATGTAAATAAGTCTGATGAGTTTGAAAGCATAAATTATGATTTTTGTGCGGGTAGTAGAGTTAATGAATTGAATACCAATAAAGCCATGTTATGGCATGTCAGATTTGGACATGCATCGTTAAAATATTTAAAAGAATTTCGAAGAAAATTTCTTGATATTAAAGGTATTCAAGACATTAAATTCGATGATTCTGTACTGGATTGTGAATCATGCATAGTTACAAAATTTAATAAATTACCCTTCAGCTCGACTAGACAAAGAGCGAGTGAACCACTCCAAATTATTCATGCAGATACAATGGGTCCTATTAGTCCTACGTCGCATCCCAAGAGATACAAATTTATATCTGTATTTATAGACGATTATTCTCGGTTGGCAATGGCGTATCCCATGAAAAATAAGTCCGAAACTGGAAATTGTTTGGAGTCGTTTATAAAAAGCTCGAGGAATTTACTAGGTAAAGACTCCAAAATCTGTTACCTTAGATGCGATCAAGGAACAGAATTTACAGGTGGATATACGCTGGAAGTTCTGGATAGATTTGGTGCTGAGCTACAATTAGCCAGTCCTGATACACCAGAACATAATGGTGTAGCTGAAAGGTTTAACCAAACTATCCAGAAGAAAACGAGATCTCTTATGTATGATACTCGATTGCCTGAGAATATGTGGGATCTAGCTCTGAATGCGGCTGTATATTTTTATAATAGAACACCACACAGCTCGAATAATATGGTACCTCCTCTTCAAAAGTTTGAACCTAAATTAAAACTCAATTTAAATCAGTTAAAACGTTTTGGCAGCATTGCCTATATTAAGGTACAAAGAAAAACTGGACCTAAGATCGATCAGCTGGGGAAAAGAGTAGTTTTAATTGGGTACAAACCAACAGGATACTTGTTTTTAAAGCTGGAAGAAGGCAAATTCTATGAAAGTAGGGATGTCCGATTTAATGAAAAGATTGTCTTCGGCGACAAATACAATAAAAACAGTATCAAAGACTGGAACAACACACTGGAGGCAGTAAACAAGGAGACATGGTTAGTTAAGTTTGATGATGATAAAATTGCTCCGATCTCTGAAACGGAGGGAGAAAAACGTAAACGAGGGCGTTCAAGGAAACAGAAGGAAATTGAGCTACCAGTAGAGTCAAATATGGTTGAATCTGATCTCGCACAGCTGGATGACAATGTAATCAGTGTTTTAATTGCTAAAACACAAGGAGATCCAGTTTCATACAGGGAAGCAATGAGCTCTGAGAATAAGCTTGAGTGGCAGAAAGCCGTAAAAAGTGAATTGGAATCCATGGAGAAAAATGAAGTTTGGAAAATCGTTGATAAACCTTTGAGAAAAGAAGGTGAAAAGCCAAACATCATTGACTCTAAATGGGTTCTAAAAAACAAAAGTTGGATCAAATAATGAAATTAAATACAAAGCTCGATTAGTAATAAGAGGTTTCAAAGATCGAAACAAATACAACTTGGCAGAGACATATGCACCTGTTTCCGGACTGCCTCTAACAAGATCAGTGCTAGTTCTAGTTAATAAGTTTGATTTTGAAGTTCGACAGCTTGATGTAAAAACTGCTTTCCTGAATGGAAAAATAGACAGTGAAGTCTATATGGAACTACCTGAAGGAATAGCGTGTTCATCAGAAATCCGAAGTAAGAAAGTTTGCAAAATCCAACGGACTCTTTATGGATTGAAAATCAGTCCGAAAAAATGGTACGAAAAATTTACAGAAACAGCAGTTAAGCTGGGACTACAGACACATGATTCTGAACCATGTCTTTTCACTTGGAAACAAAAGGATAAATTATTAATACTTTTGGTGTATGTCGATGATATAATCATAACCAGTAATGATAAAACTAAGCTCGAGGAATTAACCAAATTATTCAAGCTGGAGTTTGAAATGACTGATCTTGGTGAGCCTAAGTGTTACTTAGGCATTGAAATAAACCGAGACAGGAAAAGTCATACAATGACGTTAACACTGGAGAAATATATCGACAAAACACTAAAGAAATTTGGATACAGTGAAACACATCCCCAAAGAACTCCTATGGTCACAGCTCAAGTGATCAATCGTGAAAGGAGAGAAAGAGAGGAAGACGATAATCAGCTTGAGGAAAACTTTAACAGCTTGAATACCAGATATAGAGAGATTGTGGGTTCACTGTTGTATCTGGCAAATACTGTACGTCCTGATATAGCTTATACTGTAAATGTTTTAAGTAGACACCAAATTAAACCAACTAAGCTGGAATGATCGATGATTCAAAGAGTTTGTCGGTATTTAAAGCCCACTAAGAGCAGAGGTTTAAGGTATATAGGTAAGCTTGATGATATACAAGGGTTCTCCGATGCCAGTTTTGCTGACTGTAAAAACTCACTGACTACCAGTGGGTTTGTCGTTAAATTGTTTGGAGATACTGTGGCTTGGAAAACTCACAAACAAAATTATGTTGCTTTGTCAACTTGTCAGGCCGAATATGTAACCATGAGTGAAGCATGTCAAAGCATGGTTGCATTAACAAATACACTCAGCTTGATAATAGAACATAACTTTTTACCTATGACGCTCTGGTGCGATAATAGAGCAGCAATAGCTAGCTCTCAAGTAAGCACTACAAATAAACTAAAACATATGTCCGAAGTTCGAGAACATTATGTTCGAGAATGTGAAGCTAGAAATCTGATCAAAGTTAGCTGGATTACATCGAAAGATCAAATAGCTGATCTATCTAACTGACTAACTTAATCCTTAATACTAGTTTCAATAATTAATGTATTAATCCTTACAGGAGAAGCAAATTAGCTGGATCAGCTGGAAGTGCTCGGGAGGGAGTGTAAGGAAGCAAAAGCGAGCAGCTTCAAGCTGCATCGAGTCAGCTCCTAGAGCCCCCCCACTCCTTAAGGACTGAGCTAGAGAGAGCGCGGCACTCTCAGTTGTCCGACGGACTGCGACCGAGAAAGGAAGCAACTATCTCGCCATTAAATAATTTATAATATTCAGCTTGATCTTTTGTTAATAATATACGTATAAAGTAAAGTAAGATCCTGGTCTATTATTTATTTCTGCGTTACACAACTAAAATCTCAACAATTTTCTTTCTATGTTTTTCTCTATTTACTTCAGCCATATCAAGGGGCGCGGTAGCGCCACGATGGCAAGTATAAGGTACGTGAGTACGTACGCCGCCGTTGGGCGCTAGCCAGACCCTATATACATCTCATAGGCATTGTTGGAAACTCGACTTACGGTTTTCTTTACTTTGACAGTATTATTTGTCACATAGAAATACTCAAACAAAAGCTTGAGACTAACAAAATCACATCAGGGTCACATTTTCTGAAAAAGCTTCTATCAACAGATATTGTAAAGTGAAAGTTCGAGCCCCTCGATTCTCATCAAGAGAGAAGAATGAAAACTGAACAATTCTTCCGGTTACGTCAGCCCTACGTATTTCCGTAAAAATATATAGCACACCATGCATCAATATAGATCTACTTGTACATACTGAGCAGATGCAGACGATGTTTCATGGTGAAACATTGTTTATGTTTATAATAATCAACGTAAATATTTTAATTAATAATTTAACATATTATTATAAAATATTGTGATAGTGCGAAATATATCATAAGTTTAATATTTTAAAACAGTGTCATTTAAAAACAGTGAGAAATAAGTCAATTTCGTTCATAATGATCGACATGATTAATAGTGTATAATTAGATTAGATAAGTATTTAGTGTTATGATTGTGATTTATTAATATACAATATAAATCAAGGTTTCGTGAACTGATACTTTGTTTAAATGTTCTATTTTCTTTTTCAGATACTTTTGGGAGGTTATATTGCCATTGAAAAAAGTTTGAATTATAAATATTTATGATTTGCAGTATTTACTATGCTGTGAAGTAAGAATATTTATTAAGTTAGCAGAATATCTGGTGCAAGCGGAAGATTTTTATTTTGATAATAAGTAATTCATCTACTAGTGTGAAGGATTGTTTTTTATGGAGGATCGTCTCCTTATGGAGGACTATCCACCTCTTGCTGTGAATTATAGACTTTTTCTCTATCCAGATCGGATGGAATGTACCATAAAAAAGTGTTAAAAAGTGAACTTATTATAAGTTGTATACAGAAAGTGATTGTGTTATTTTAAACGAGAATAAAATTATGAAAAGTATTATCCAAACAATTATTATGTGAAGTTGAAAAAAGTGCTAAAAAGTAAATGTCTAAAATTAAAATTATAATATTGAAACTTTTGAAAAACCAAATACAGCTGCCGAGGTAAACTGTTAAACTTTCATTCATAAATAGCATAATCTTTTTTTGCTACTTACGAAGAATAGTGATAGTGTCTTTTTATATTCAAAATGTTGATATGTTCACAAGATTAAATTGAAAGATAGTTCAAGTTTAATAGATTACAGCGTAACTCAGCATAGTGATTAGTGATATAAATTCTAAATTAAAGCTATGTGTGAGGATTGTTTCGAATGCAACCATTACTAAATGATTTTTAGTGTTGTATTGGTGATAATTTGTGTATTAAATTATTTGAACAGGTTATGCCGTTTAATCTGTATATTATAATAATAATACCTGTAAACTGTGAAAATAAGGAAAAATGTGAGACTCGTGGTTTGAAGCCCAGCTATCTTAATACTTAGACGGACATTCAGTTGAAATAATAAGGAAAAATGTGAGACTCGTGGTTTGAAGCCCAGCTATCTTAATACTTAGACGGACTTTTAGTTCAAAAAATAAGGAAAATTGTGAGACTCGTGGTCTGAAGCCCAGCTATCAATATACTTAGACGGACATTTAGTTGAAAAAATACGTATGCAGAAAGTGATTGTGTTATTTTAAACGAGAATAAACTTATGAAAAGTATTATCCAAACAATTATTATGTGAAGTTGAAAAAAGTGCTAAAAAGTAAATGTCTAAAATTATATACAATACATGAAAGATTCATGAACTGATTCTTTGTTAAAATATATCCTTTTATTTTTCAGGTTTTTTTACTATTAGATTATATAAAGAAATAACTATTCTGTGATGTGGCAGCTAGTAAAGTGTTAAGAATTCATCTTTCAAGAAAGTTTACGTTGTTGAAGTGAATATGTAACTTTTTCTATCGTTTCCTGGGTTCACCTTTCAAGCAAGTTTCTACATTCTTGAAGTGGATGTGTAATTTTTTCTATTGTCTCCTGGGAGGTAAACTCTCAGGCTATTCGTCGAAAGGGATCCTGATGAGAAGCTAGTGAAAGTGTTGTATTTTCATCGTCCAAGAATCAAAGAAAATTTATACAGAATTTCCTGTTTATATAATTTTCTTGTGATGTGACAAGTTGGTTGATTGTTACGATTATATTCAATCCAACACGCAAGAAAGTTTCTACAATTGTGGAAATGCTTATGTTTACTTTTCCTATCGTCTCCTGGGAGATAGACTCTGAGGCTGTACGTCGAAAAGAATTCTTATGAATAGATAGTAAAAGTGTTTTATTTTCTTGGTTCAGAGAATATTCAGTTTATATAAGGAAAAAATTGTCTTGTATTGTGAGAAGTTAGTGAAGTGTCAAGAATATGCATCGCTCATGCATGAAAGTTTCTAAGTTGTTTAAGTGTATATGAATAGTTCATAACTTTTCCTATCGTCTCCTGGGAGATAGACTTTCAGGCTGTTCGTCGAAAGGGATTCTTATGAATAGCTAGTGAAAGTGTTTTATTTTGTTGGATTTTAGAGATTATTCAGTTTATATAATAGAGAATATTCTTGCTTGATGCAACAGTAATGTTTTATACAATAATCAGCATGTATATATTATATACTTACTCCATTGATTTCATGGCTTTAGGGTCTAAATTGTCAGGTGCATAACTATAAAAATCAAAACTATAAGTTCTTAGATAAACTCAATTGTATTGTTTTAGCATGTTAAAACAAGCTTTTATAGCTATAACAGACTTTAAATCAGGCGAAGACCGAAATATTCAAAATGTAGCTTACATATTTTAGTTTTATATTTATATTTTAGTTTTATATCCATACTTAATAAAAAAAATAGAACTACAATTTTTATTTGAGGCTATCGTTCTCACAGTTTCACATAATATTATATTATACATAAATATTATATATAAACATATATTATAAGTATATTAAAAATTTTATGAGATCGTTGATTACACTGACATTTAGTAGTCCATCGGTATCTATTATAGGACGGGACGGCAAGTTTTTCCATAAAAAAAATTGCGTTCTACATGCTAGAATTTGTTACTGTTTTTTTTAAATGTGGGATCGATTTTTTGTATGAATTAAATCTTATATTTAATTGCAAATGATCGTCTTGGACATAGATTTTTCTTGAAATAAGGATAGCAATTTACTGAATTACTAAGTAGAGTAGATTGTACATCCGCTCGTTGCTTCCAGAAATAATCGAAAAAGTTTTCATAATGTGAAACAATCCTGTAATATATTATGGGCACATTTTTCATGTGATAATGTCATGTAAGAACATCATTCCTATGTGTACACTCGGATACTATTGAACTTTGAATAATATCGAATTAGTTATGCTTTGCGCATGTTTGTGACCGGTCACGGAACGCTCTATTTACCGAAAGTACGGTGACCTAACCTCCCACACTAAATACGGCGTAAGAGTGATCAGTCATTAAACGTCAGCTGGAATGCGCAGGACGTGGCGGCAATCGCAGTTTTTCCCACAATTCTACCGACAGTATCTTTTCACAGGCTATCCACCTTTTCACATGTCACAAATTGGTCGAGTGTTTATAATGATGAATACATATATATTTATAATCCTTCTCCGATTTAAACAATTATTTATTTATATCAACTCAATTGCTTCTTATAACAAAAACTTGCCAATTTCTTTATTGATATCATAACTTTCTTTTGCTATATTAAAATTGAAATTTATGTAAAATCGACGGTATAAAGAAGAAACACTAAAGAAATGGTAGTCTGTCCAACAGATCCTTCAAGCAAAGATGTTTACGCATTCATATTGATGTAGATAGATGAAAATTTCAAGTTATTCAGCTTCATGTATAAGCATCATGTTCTTTCAGTGTCTGTGATTCACTCATTTACGAGGTAAAAGAAGACACATATATTAACATAATTATTTGTTGAACTAATTAGAAATACCTTTTTAATCATTGCATTATAATCACATTTCTTATCAACCTTTACTAAGGGAAAAGTAATAAACGTACACAATAAACCTGCTAGAATATTATTTACATTATTATTGAAAGTTTGACTTTAATTTACATAATGAAAATAGACTTTTAGAATAAGCACTCTGAATTTTCACCACATAAGGGATATCGAGAGTTGAAAAATTAACTTTGATTAATATAATGAAATAACTGTATAGATAGAGAAAACACTTAGAATTTTTGTGACATTGAGATATCAAGAGTTGCAAAATTAATCTTCAAGTTTTACATGAAGAAACGACCTTATACTTGCCAGCCTTTTACCTTGAAAAGGTTTTTTTTTGGTACATATATTACATACATTATTAGATTAGTAATAAGTTATAAAGATTAGACATTAATTATAGATTATTAAAATAAACGAAAAATGTAAATATGTATATAAATTACATATTACATAATATATAAATTACATTATTTATTATATTGTTTTAAATTATATGAAGTTGAAACTATACCTATGGGGGTTGGCGAGCGGAGCGAGCAGGGGGGTACCCCCCTAGTGTGTATATATATATGTAACGTGGAAAAATATCGCCACGTCACAGCGAACATCGAGTAGCCCGGGTAGAGCGTCTCAGGTCTATGTGAATGGGAAAGAGTGCATGGATTAATGGCGTATCGTTTCTTCCGAGTGACAACGCGAGGAGAGGAGAGGCGACTAAGGAAGGAGAAAATAACGGAGGACTTCTCCACTCCCCGCTCAAGGGCTAGAAGCGAAGAAGACGAGCCTGGGCGCAGCAGCAACAGCGACAGGTTCTTACAAGGCAAGTGGCTCTCGCTCGACACGTATGATAGAACAAGTTGCGAAAGATGGCGTAAGCCGTCGAACGCGGACACGCTCTCGGCCGACCGTAGGTTAGGCGGACGTGATCACGCTAAGTGTGGGTGATCGCGCCTATAGGTTAAGGTGTGTTAGAAGAGTCTGCGGACATAGAGTGTGTGTGTGTGGCCAAGTGGGCCCTGAGTGCCATAGACTTTGAGACGCGCGAGAGTCCGGATACCACGTAGGTTATCCGTTAGTTAGGATTCGTGGGAGAAGAAGCACGAGGCGGAGTTCAGAGTAAATCTCCTTGGTGTGCGCAGCCAGGAGCGGGCGAGTACAGCGAGTAGTCTTTTATCTAGCGAGCGGTGGCCTCCGAGCCCCGGTTATCTTGAGGCTATCTTTGTTTGTACGAGTTTCACGGAATAAATCAGTATCTTCATTTAACCAGCGTGGTATCTCTATGCCGAACCATCCTCTCTCCTTACCGCGTTGCGGGGCTGAGCTAGCTAGCCGGCAAAACCGCCTATTCCCGAGTTCGTTGAAAGAGTCGCAAGACTCTGACACTTAAGGTAAGTGTCTGGCGCCACCGGGTCAAGGTGAACTCGCGGTATCGGCCGAAATTTAACGTCAGCGAATCTAATATTGCTGGAATGTTACGTTGGTAAGTAAAGTAGGATCAATTATGTTGCGTAACCAGCTAGCTACGGTCAGGCAACATTGCTGCGAAGTGGAATGTCCGTTTTAAGATTACATCGATTCGATCGGTATTCCGTACTCATCCGTATGAAGTAATGTTACAGGAATATTATAATAAGCTTATTCAACATTCCCAGAACATTAATATATTATAAATTTTTTTTTCGATTTTTTCGAAAAAATGTCTTCCCTATTGAAATAGTACAGCAATGTTATGGTAACATTGCATAATGTTATCACAACGTTACTGGAATATAATATCTTACAAAGTGATCAAAGAAAAATGTTTAAAAAAAATTTCTCCGATCGGGATTTGAACCCAACTTCTTTCGCTCAATAGACTCGCTCGTTATCCACTGAGCTGTTGTTTTGTTGTTGTCAAATAATTTTGAACCTAGGTTATATTTTTAAGGCCCTCGTTTATCTATCATTTTAACCTACACACTAACTTTAATGACAACAAGAAAACAATAGCTCAGTGGATAACGAGCGAATCTACTGAGCGAAAGGAGTTGGGTTCAAATCCCGACCGGAGAAATTTTTTTTAAACATTTTTCTTTGATCCCTTTGTAAGATATCATATTCTAGTAATATTGTGATAAAATTGTGCAATGTTACCATAATATTGCTGTATTATTTCAATAGGGAAAAAATTTTTTCGAAAAGATCGAAAAAAAATTATAATATAGTAATGTTTTGGGAACGTAGAATAAGTTTCCTACAATATTACTGTAATATTACTTTCGACGAATGGGTCCGGAATACCCACCCATCGAATCGATGTAATTTTTGAAACGGACATTCTACTTCGCAGAAATGTTGCCTGACCGTAGCCAGCTGGTTACGTAACCTTCCCGTAACATATTTGATTCTACTTTACTTACTAAAGTAACATTCCAGCAATATTCCCAGAGTATTGGGTGTTATATGGGTATATATCTACTTAATAAAATAATATGACCTTGGCATAGAACCCTACCGCCGATGCCACTGTGAAAGATTATCATATACCATCATTATTAAAAGTTAAGTAATTAAAGTTATTAGATTTTTGCTAAAGCCTGAAGTTTTTAAGTACAATTCAATATTTATAATAGTCTATATTTACAATCAAATATTATAAATTCCACAATATTATAGTAAAAAATTTTTTCTTATAATGAAGCCCATTGAATTTTATGTATCTTATAATAATGTTCGAACCATAAAAGAAATCTTAGGAGATGGCAATTGCCTAATTCGTTGTTTTTCTTATTTTTTGTTTAGGGCCAAAATTGTAAAATATGTTTTTAATAACTGAAACTATTTTAAACCATTGAATAAAAATACTTATGAATTGTACATGTCAATGAATGGTACATATGGCAGTGAAGTAGAAATTATAGCATTTGTTCATATATATTCGGTTTGCGTTTGAGTGTTAAGGGCAAACTTTATACAGTTCAGATAATTTAAGTAACAATGAAAATGAATTGAATTTAGTTTTATCTGGTTCCATAGATGCAAGGATATTCAAAGTTACTGTAATTGAAATTTCTGGGATATTTATAAAAAAAGTCTTATAAAAATTATTATGATAAAAATCGCAGTTTCATGGCACTCCCTACCAGGCGTCTCCTCAGTGGCACCCTCTAGCGGACGTCCCCTCAGTGACGTCCCCTGCCGAGCGTCCTGTCAGTGGCGCCTCCTAGCCAGAGTTGGATTCCGGATGTGCAAAAAATGCCTCTTTTAGCCAACTTCAGTATACACCGAAAGCGAGCATGGAGGCGCGTTCGAATTCACTACAGTTTCTGTTAGTGTTTACAGTGAATACGTGGTCCTACATCAGTGCGCGTTCAGCTCGTTGATATTCGGAGCTTATATTTGTCTCGTCTTTGTAAAAGTATCTTGAGCATTGGTGGCGTCAAGGTGAAAAGTGGTAATTCAAGAGTCTGGAACAGCAAAAAGTCTCTTCGAGTGTTAAGTTCCCTACGAATAATTAAGTGCTTCTAATCAAGACTGCTAGTAAATCATCTAAGCATTCTTCCAAATCATCCAGCAAGGAACAGTGGTGGAATTGATTGCAATTCAGGTACAAGTTTTGCAGATGCCCTTGATATGTGCACCATGTTTTTACCATCATCTAAAAGGAAAAAAGTAACTCTTCACGAACTTTCATTATGAAAAGGAGAAAGTTATAAAGAAACGAAGACTCAAAAAAATATTAATTTTGCAACAATAGTTAGTCCATCTAATACATTCATCGATACTGGTCTCATTGAAGTAGATGCATCAAAAGCTTCAGGCTATCGTGGATCTTCAATGTGCTCTCCAACATCCAATAAATCTAACCCAAACAATATGTGCCATAGTACAGCTCTTATTTTAACAGCGTCAAGCCCAGTTCAAGAGATGAATGTAACTAGTACAACTCCATTAACAAGACCTGGATTTCATGGGAACATTGATTCATCTGCCAACCTAAGTAGTGGTCTCAAGACATGTGCTATTGCTGCAATGTCTCATAATAATTTACAAGCAAATATTTACAATGAAGGTAGTGTGGGTTACGAAAATCAAAATCTCGATTATAATTTGCTCAAAATTGTACCTAATGAAGGTCAAACAAGTAATCAATCTATTCTGCGAATTCATCAGCATATGCAAAGTTATCCTCAAACAGTTAGACCATCATCTGTTGTTACAACAACTATAAGTATATCTAGATTAAATCTTCGAGCTCCAGATTTGTCTAGTTCAATGCATTTAAATACTAAACCACAATACTAAAGTACAATGTTCAGTAGAGTGACACCCATGATATCCAAATATATTTTTAACAATTTAACAATCGAATATTAATATTCCAATTTGCTCTCAAAACCATTGGCCATTTCTTCCACGAATGAATTATTCAACTCAAGATTCATCAGTACCTGAATATATTGCTAACATATCAGCACACTCAGGGAATTTAGATTTACTTAATCTTGAAAATGGATCAATATCAAATGCAGATGGAAGATCGAAAAATACCTCGACCGATAGGTATTGAAAGAACATGGAAAAATTATTCAACTGGGATTGGACCTGCGGGAGATGCAGATAATATTACTTGGATGTTAAATAACGAAAAACATATTAATTCATGGTCCGCAATGTCTCCAGGGACAGAAAGAAATCAATTGTATTGTTCCAATACAACATTTAATCGGATTTCTACAAGTGATACAGAACTGTATCAAATAATTGAAACTTGATACCAGGTAGCTTTTATACATACAAATAACTAGGATAGATTGAAATTTTATAGTTAGCATGCTTGTAATAATATATAGTGTGTGTATGTGTACAAAAAATATTGTATCACTTAAATTATATGTCGCGTCATGTATTGATTGCGCTGCAATTAGTTAATGTGTTTTAAATTTTTCAATGTCTTCTTATTTCAGGGAAACCGATTTGGAAGTTAGATATCTCATGGTAAATGTTACATAAACAGAGAGCTCTAAAGAAAAACCAAAAAAAATATTCTTAAAAAGAAACTTCCATAGGAGTGCATTCTCGCATACAGGAAAACACACTTTGAATACTATGTTTTAACAAAATATAAATGCTTTTTCTTTTTATCAAATAGCACTTGATCTATCTATCCTTAACCCATCAAGTCTTATGTACAATAGTAATGCCAATAAGTACCTTAATTTTTAATAATACGAGAGAAACTAATTGAACGAATACATTAATGCTCCTGCAAAGAACTTTCTGATACTTGATTGAAAGATCCACACAAAAACGTCACCGCTATTTGATTATCAGTATACAGCCTCTGTTACAAATAACTTAATCTCAAATTAAGATTTTAGTAAAATAACAATGAAGTATAAAAAATCAATTAGAATCTTATGGAGTTACTGTAAAAATCTAAATTGCACATTACAAACCCTTTTTACTTTTCGCATAAGAATACAGTCTTACGTTTAAGGTTTCCGAATCTCCGCGGGTAATGCGATAATGGCAAAAGCCGCACATAACGCCGTTATAGCGTATGTACCCATAGCCGTAGGTACAGACCATCTGAGTAAAATCTGAGCAATGTAAGGGGTAACCATAGCTCCAAGCCTGGCCATAGCACTGCACGCACTAACTCCGGTACTCCTCAGGTACGTAGGGTAAAGCTCAGGTGTATAAACATATGCAGCTTGGAAAACTCCAGCGATGAGGCCTCGTGCAAGAAACAGCCCAACTGTACCAAATAATTGAAACTTCATACCAGGTAGCTTTTATACATACAAATAACTAGGATAGATTGAAATTTTATAGTTAGCATGCTTGTAATAATATATAGTGTGTGTATGTGTACAAAAAATATTGTATCACTTAAATTATATGTCGCGTCATGTATTGATTGCGCTGCAATTAGTTAATGTGTTTTAAATTTTTCGATGTCTTCTTATTTCAGGGAAACCGATTTGGAAGTTAGATATCTCATGGTAAATGTTACATAAACAGAGAGCTCTAAAGAAAAACACGAAGTTCGTCATTTCTAAAGCCAATTGTGCAATTTTTCTGTAGAACTATGATGGATTCCCCGTAATAAACATTTTTCACGAATAGCTGCCTTAACTCTAAATTCGGGTATGCAGTCTCGTATTTTTTTCTAGCGCCGAAAAATTGTTTTCAATGAAAAATACATATAAAAATACTCGACAGTCTTAATCGATAAGAGAATCAATAGCAGAGGTTTACTTCATACACCAAAATGTAAAATTATCACCTATATCCGAACAACAAAAATGTTATTTTTTCTTAACTAAGTTATTTTATTGAAATAAAACATAATCAACGAAGAAAAAACTATAATTTTAATTTGAAACTATGTTAAGTATAATGTATCAAACATTTTCAACTAATATGTTTAGTTGAAATCTTCATTTAGTTTCCTTCTCCTTCTCCTTATCCTCATCCTCCTTCTCCTTATCCTCATCCTCCTTCTCGTTATTACCATCTTCTTTCCTTCCTTTATCATTCTCTTTCCCTTTTCCTTTCCCTTTCCCTTTTCCTTTCCCTTTCCCTTTTCCTTTCCCTTTCCCTTTTCCTTTCCCTTTCCCTTTTCCTTTCCCTTTCCCTTTTCCTTTCCCTTTCCCTTTTCCTTTTCCTTTCCATTCAGATCTTCGTTTAGCTTCTGAAATAGAAAAATAATACATTGTTAAAGTAAATTATTTTATTGAAAATTTTTGGAAGTGTCAATAGCAGTTTTATAATTGGAACTGGTAAAAGTTAGTGTACTGAAAACTACCATAAAGTCTCTACAATGAATCTACCCCGATTATTCAGAATTATTCAGAATTCAATTTCTTATAAGGTACGTGTGTTCCTAATTTCAAAATTAACTTTGTTAAATTAACTTTGTAGTTTATCGCTAAAATGTTTAAAACAAAACAAAAATTGTAAAATTTCATATTGCAATAGTTTACATAAAAAATGACTTTGGTCAGATTTCCGATCTAACACTTCTTTGTAGTTCATACAATATTAAACTTCTAATATGACCTCGCTATCTCAAAATGGCGACTTATTGCAAAATTACTATTTTATATTATCAAATTCATTTCTATTTGGCACAAATCAAACGAGGCAGGACAAATTGATAGCTCTCTTAAGTCATTACCTTTCTCCTCGTCAATGATATCTTCTTTTATTTGATAATGTATGCGGCGCTGAACTTCTTGATTCAGCCACTTCTCCCTCCGGCGACACGCGTGGTACCACCGCCTCGTCGCCCATTTGCCTCCGCGTTCTGTAAATTAAACATTAAAGATAAGAAATATTATAGATAACAAATTGTGTAGAAAAAAAACTACCTTCTAAAAGTACAAAATTGAAGCTTTTTTTAAAGATCTTAAATAGATTTGTTTACCGATGATACAGAAGAGAATAAAATTTATCAAAATCGTTAACTTTAGGCAAAATCGTGTTGATTGAAAGGTGCTTAGAATTGTTCAAAGGATTCACAGAAATTTTTTCCGAGTGTTTACTATTCACTTAAAAAAATGTTTACTCTATATTTCAAATTACTAAGAAATTAAAAAAATTATAGTAAACATTTCGAAAAAATTTCTATGAATTCTCTGAATAATTTTAAGCATTTTTCAATCAGTACGTATTCTGCCTAAAAAAAAGTTAACGGTTTTTGCATAAAAATGCATGCATGTTGTTAATGTTGCAAATTCAGCAATTTTTTATGCAAAAACTGTCAATTTCAGGCAGAATTGTACTGATTGAAAAGTACTTAGAAATGTTCAAAGAATTCATGGAAATTTTTTCCAAAAATTTACGATACATGTTTTAATTTGTTAATAATTTGACATATAGAGTAAAAATATTTTTTCGAGACCTAAAAGGGGTAGGGGTTGATTTTTGTTCTAGAATTTGAAGAAAAATAACACCTACTACATGCAAAAAGACCGAATCCCGTAGCTTCTTTACTTTGCGATTAATTTCATTTATTTATAACGTCTATTTCGATGTCTACTTTGTTGCTTGTAAAACGCAACTTGAAATAAACTTTTTCGTAACATTTTTTTTTCTAAACTATTCTTGGGTTCAATACGAACCTATTTCTATAGAAACGAACCTATTCAGAACACGTTTATAGACTAGCCATCACTTGCAAAAAAAAGTGAATAATTAATTAACTAATCGCTGGAGCAATAATTGTTTACTTTAACGCATCGGGCTTTCGCACGCATATTTCTAATAACTTTCTGCATCTTTTCCTCAAGTTTCATCTAAATACATTGCATTTTGCAATTCTTATGAAAATTTATCTAAAACCCGTTTTTTCGCGTTTAAACTTAATTTTACAACTAACTTATTCATGAAGTTAGACTTTATTTATATGGATCGATAGATAATTTATTTTTCTACTACAGAAAATTATTGGTTTTCCAATTACTCACCTACGTTTCGTTAGGCTGAGCAAAAACTAAAAAAAGGTGTAATTTTACCACTTATTTGTTAATACCTCACTTAGAGGTCAAAATTTTTGGTTCGTTTTTTGATTTATTCATTGCCTAGGTCCTTCCCCATCATATTAGCGTATAATTTTTCCGATATGAATTTTGCAACCTCAGCTTAATTTTTCATGCTAATTGGACTGGACTATACAAGAGAAATCTTGATTTGTATCTTAGAAAATAATTTAAAGTAAGACATTACGTGTTCTCCGGTCCTTTTCCTTATTCTCGTTGCTGCCGTCACTATCCTTCGTTTCTTCTTCATCCTCTTCTTCATCTTTTTCATCATTTAAGGTACCTATATTGAAATCAGCCTTATTAATAAATATATAATACATTTCAGGAACTTATAACTTATAACTTTTATGAAACACAGCCAGTTTACGCATTTAAAAAACATTTTTTTACATAATTTTTTCAGGAAACTGGATTTTCATAAAAATTTGTTCAGAATAAAAGTACCTTATAATTAGTCAAAGAAATCTCTCAAATTTTTCATTGATCCGTTACAATTTTTGCTTTTTTAAAAAGTTAAAAAATCGAAATTTCGAAATACATAAAAAATTTCAAACAAATTAAGAGCATTCTTTGATGAATACAAACATGATTTTGTTCTTTTTAAACATTTTTTTAAAGTCTATATTTTTTCAGAAAAAGTTCAACTAACATTTTTTTTGTGTAATGTTATAGAGGTTGAAACGCCCCTCGCCTCCGCGCAACGGAGATTAAAAAGAGGCGAGGAATTTTAATATAACTTACAGTTTGATTTTATATTGTCCGGGATACCGGGCGAATAAATAAAGAATGTCGCGCATGATTTGAAGTTAGATGATTATAAACAGTTACTTCTATACATAAGGACGTAATGCCTTATATATATCCAGCAACATGAAATAAATAATCGTGACACACTGCACGATGCTTCTTTATTTCCTAAGACGACACAATGCGCCTTCAGGCAAAAGAAGACTTTGATTTTAGACTTCTACTTGATCCTCTCGTACTGAAAATTCTTCTTTATCAAGACGCAATGCCTGATAAAGAAGAACTGGGCTGAAAATTGCGTAAGCGCTTAACATAGACGCAATGCTATGTGTTTGCGTCTCACTAAAATCTATTATTATTTATTATTGTTATTTTAATAGTTGCTTTTTCCCTCTTAGACCACGTACTGAGTCCAAGGGTAATCCAGCGCATATAAAAGGAATTGCAAGCGCTTAGTCTGACTTAATGCAGGACTTTTGCATCTCGCTGTTTAAAGGGACTTAAAAAATTTTAATAATTTTTCTAAAAAGACTTTGTTTCCTTTTTTATTAAAAAATTAAAATCATCGCATCAAGCATAACATAAAAATATTCGCCGTTATGTCGCCTTTAATCGGATTCCCATGTAGGAGACTCAATGCTCCGCATCTAGGGCTTTCCGGAGCGCCAGCGCTTCTCTGTATGCTTCTGCTAGCTAGGAGACTTAATGCTCCTTCTAGCTCCAGCTTTCGAGAAAGAGTGAGCTCTTCCCGGAATCACGCGCCCTTTTATACAGGTGAGCGGAACTGCTCCGACGCTGAAGCAGTGAGTTACCCCCACCAGTCGCCCCAGCGCAAGCATCGCTATAGATATACTAAAGCACGTGAAATCTTAATTTATATGTTTTATCGCTTTGAACAATTAATTTTCGCAAAACTAATAACATACGAATGTCTATCGATGCTCAATTAATAATAAACAATGATTTGTTGCTTATGACAAGCTCTCGTGAACAAAATAACTCACATACAAATATGCTAGACGCGAGACTTTAACTCTTCTATTATTGTTTTAACAATGTTAATTCATAATTTATCGTATAAACTATACATGAGTCGAAAGCTAATGAACTAACGATCATGTACGTTACAAATTTATATAGCAAAAATGCCTCAGAAAATAATATTCGGGATGTGAAGTGTCTATTTCGTACATATTTGACAAGTTTATACATAAAGTGAAACATATAATCTCGACTAATGGGGCAAACTTAGCCGTTTCTCACGCGCGCACGCTGTGTTTTTCTTCAATCTTGCAACAATGTTTCTCTAATGAAAATTATCGAATCTCAACCGGGTTTTTTGCGTTTTACACAGTTTATCAACCGCAGAATCTCGTACGAGCATTTATTTTTAGAAATTCATTGTTTAAATAGTAGATATGAACGTTGCAAGTTGGCGTCGTGTCCCGTACATTACATACAGCCAAGCGGCAAGCCAACTTGCAACTCGAATAAAAAATATAATTGACTTAATAACTGATAAAATAATGTTATATACATGACCGTATGCATATTAAGTTCATGCATATGACTTCATTTAATTGAAAAATGCTTTAAATACAAAATTTTGATAGCGGATAGGGCCCGGGTACGTTGCAGGTCCCCCAGTGGAAATTTTTTAAAGTATAAAAAACTTTCACTGTACTCCCAGAAGATGCCAAAAAATGTTGAGTACGTTTTAAAGTTTTTGGTAGCCCTGAAAAGGGCTGATTGTTTACATGAGGCGGGGATATAAATTTAAATTTGGAAAAAATTAAAAATTAAAGCCGAAAGAATAAAAAAAATTCTTTTATAGGCCGTTGAACCATCGTTCGTAGTCCTCAATGCTCATGAGCTCGATATCCTCCCGGTTTGTATGCACACCCGGAACCTCCATTTCTTCAAACGCTGCTTCCAGATTTTCCGGTGTAGAGGAGGCGGTTCCAACAGCTATCGTCTTCTCCGTTAAGTTGATAGCTGGAGCTGTCTGAGGCGTAACTGCAGGTGCAACGTTCGAGGGGAGCGCAGGTTGTAAAGCCGCAATCTCATCCCTCAATTGCTTCACCTTATTGTCCACTCCCCGCAGCTTCCGCATGATCCTTCGTCGCTTGATGGAGATGCGAGATCGGTGTTGTGTTCGACGAGTCGAGTCCTCCGACACCCTAGTGGTCTGGGTGCCTGTCGTGCGGATGGGTATGGTGGTGAAGGCGGCTTTTCCCTTGGCGTATTTTGCCAGCTCCGATGGCGTGGCGACAAACCGGGAACCTGTTCCCATCTTCACTCCATGCCAGTGGAGGACTTTTTTGAAAAATTCGCAGACCATGATGTTCATTCCTAGCAGCTGATCGGAAACCTGCGTACTTGCAGAACAAGTAGCAAAAGGCTCCGTCTGGGTACTTGTTGACGTCGACATCTCGATAGTTCAACAACTTATAAAAAATGTTCAAATACACCCTCTTCTTTATATTAATTAACGGAACTGCTCCGAACCAATCAGGAGCTTCGCGGATTTTTACGCCCCGCCTCCGGGGTAAGTTGAATCATGTGTGTATGGGGTAAATTGAGTCGCGTGTATAACATTACTTTAATCAAGTTTTTTTTTTTTTTCATCTATAATCGCAAATTATATGGAATTATAATAATTAATTTTTTCGCAAATAACGCTTTAAATCGTTAATATGAAAGCGGCCTTTTTCTTTATCTTTAATTTGGTCGTATAAAACATAAGTTGTATTTTCGATTTTTTCGCAAACAACATATGGGCCTTCGTAAACAGAAAAAAATTTTGCAATCTTTTTATTTTCTAGATCTGATACATTATTTGCTCGAACTAAAACTTCATCGCCAATATTAAATTCAACGAAAAATTCTCTTTTGTTTAAATTATATTTCGCTGCTCTTTTTTCAGCTTTTGATTTTATGCGTTTTTGTGCTAGGAAAATCATTTCTTCGCGTTCGACATCATCGGAATCTTTGATTTTAATCCAATTTTTCCAAAGACGTTTCGGCTTTATTCCTAAATGTAATTGAATAGGAGGGAAACCCGTCGTATCGTGATAGGTTTCATTAATAATGGTTTGAATCATATTTATATAAGATGCCCAATTTGAATGCTTATGGCTAGTAAATGTACGAAAAAAACGACCAATTTCTTTATTTACACGCTCAACGATATTTGATTGAGGGTGTCTAATTGAAGAAAAAATTAAGTTTATGTTTTCTGATTTTAATTTATCACTCCATACAGTAGACGTGAATTGTGATCCGTGATCATTGCATATGTTTTTTGGTTTTCCATAACTTAAAATATAATCTTCAAAAATCTTTTTAACGGTGACCTTTGTCGTTGCCTTTTTTAATGGATATAAAACAACGAATTTAGAAAAAGCATCGACGCAAACTAAAATATATTTTACGCCTGCACGTGACGTAGGAAGAGGACCAATATAATCAATTGACAAAAGATCATTTGGAGCTTCTGCAATTATATTTTTCATAGGAGCAGTACAAGGCCGCGTCGATACCTTGTTGCGCTGGCAAGAATCACAAAATGCAGTAATTTTTTGAGTTTTATGTCTTAGATTTTTTATGAAAAAATCTTCATTTAATATTTTTGTAATTTTCTTAGCACCGACGTGCCCATATATTTCATGTGTTTGTGTAATTAATGATTCTATCATATTTTTCGGAATCATAATTTTATAATTACCTCTTTGATTAATTTTATATACAATATCATTTTCAATTATATAAGATTGCTTGTCTGGTTCTTTTCTGCGCTTCAAATCAATATTATCAATAATTCCTTTTAAATATTCATCTTCCCTTTGTAAAGTAGATAGATTTTTAAATTGTGAGATTAAATCTCTGGAAAATTTTTGCTCTTTTAACATGGCAATAATGATTTCACCCGGTTTACTCATTTCTTCAGGGTTAAAATCAGGATGTCGCGTTAACATATCAGCGACGACATTTTCTTTTCCGGAAACGTGATCAATTTCTAAGTTATAATCTTGTGTAGCAAGAATCCATCTACGAATTCTATTGCCCACAAATTTGCATTTAAATAAAAATAATAAAGCTTTATGATCCGTTTTTACAAAAATCTTTGCCGTACGCAAGTATGTACTTAGTCGCTCCAAACTCCACACAACAGCGAGTAGTTCTTTTTCAGTGGTGAAATAAGTTAATTCAGCGCCTTTTAAAGTTCTGCTTATATAAATAATAACGCGTTCATCATTGTTGTCATCGATTTGAGATAAAGACGCGGCGATAGCAAAATCCGACGCATCACAACGTAAAATATACGGTTTTGAAGGATCAGGATAAGCAAGACAGACTTCTTTTTCAAAAATCATTTTAATTTTTTCAAATGCTCTTTGCTGACTGTCCCCCCACTCCCAGTTTTTTAATTTATCCTTTTTTAATAAATCCAATAATGGACCTAACTCATTCGCGTAATTTTTTACAAATTTGGAATAAAAATTAATCGTTCCTAAAAATGCTTGAAGCTGTTTAATATTTTTCGGAATAGGGTAATTTTTTATTGCATCTATTTTATTTTCTTGTGGCTTAATGCCTGTAGTGGAAAGAATAAAGCCTAAGAATTTTGCTTCTTGTTTAAAGAACTCTGTCTTTTTAAAACTAAGAGTAAAATTCCAGTTTATTAAACTTTGAAATAATTTTTCTAAGTGTTCCAAGTGTTCACTATCATTTTTTGAAATACACAAAAAATCGTCGACAAAATTTAATATCGAATTACCGAGATTTTTTGTTACATGAAATAAACCACGAAGTAAAGCAGCACTGCTTATTTTTAAACCGAAAGGAACGACTTCAAACTCATAAATGCGTCCTTCAAACATGAATGCAGTATATTTTTTACTTTCCTCGTTTAAAGCAATTTGCCAAAAACTAGACGTTAAATCAAGGCTTGACATGACGTTAATGCCGTAGCATTGTTGTAATAATTCTTCTATGTTGTAAGGCGATTCAAGATCATCCTCCAACATTTCGTTTAATTTTCGTGCGTCTAAACAAAGTCGAATTGAGCCGTCTTTTTTCATAACCGGAACTATCGGATTAATATATATGCTACTAGAACGACGAATAATTTTCCATTCTAACATGAGATTGATCTGGTCTCGAAGCTTATCTTTTAAATTCATAGCGACAGGATATGGCGGGATGAAAAATGGATCATTCGATTTTAGTTTCAAGGTATACTCAAAATTTCTCAATCTACCCGGCTTCTTATAAAATACTTTATTGTACTTTTGAATTAAAGTTTTAAGTTTTAAAATAGATTCAGAATCTTTCGCTTTACAGATTTTAAGTTTTTCGTCGATTTCCGCCTCAGTAAGAGAATACGGATCAACTGATAAATTATTGTCATTTTGACCAATTATTAATTTATTTTTTAAGTTATGGCATCGGGCATTTTGCACAGGCCGAAATGAGTGAAGAAAAGCATTCATGTCTTTTTCTTCCTCGATGATTTCTACAAAGCGATGACTCATATTCGAATCATTTATAAATTTGTTTTTATATGAAACCTTCACTTTTTCTCCTTTATAATTCATTGTTATTTCTTCACTTTGTGTATCTATAAGAAACCCGAGATTTTTTATTGAGTCATAACCAATAATACAATCTCTTATTAGTTTAGGAATAATTAAGAACGTTAAATCCGCCTGACTCTCTCCAATTCGCGTAGAACACATTATTTGTTTATTCAAGCGAGTTGATTTTAAACCCGTCGCACCACGAATAATCGTCCCGACGATAGGAAGGGTTAAAACATTTTCAAATTTTTTGATGTTAAAATTATAAAAGTTTTCTGAGATACAAGTAATCTGACTACCCGTATCAATCAAGGCTTTTACTGAAATATCGTTAATTTCAATTTGTATTTCTGGGCAATTGCATACTTCGTTTAGTTGAATATTGTCGGATTTATCTTGCAATAAATCTTCTCGAGGATTATTAAAAATTGTGCAAATTAATTTCGTTGTTTCTTGTTCATTTATATTTGAAATTTGATTATTTGGAAAACAAGAAACAACGCTTATGCGTTTTTTTGATTCAAACCCCATGTTCCAGACAAACAATCTTTTATATCCGAGTTGAACTTAGCTTCATTGAATGAAATAGCTTTTGGAATTGCTCCTTGTTTTTGTTTTTCTTCCTTTTGTAGTTTATCTTTATCAATTTCAATTGCATTTAAAGACTGTGCTTGTTGCTGCTTGTTGAATTGATTAAAATTTTGTTTGTTTTGATTAAATTGTCTGCTAGGAAATTGCTTATTTTGATTTTGCGGTTGTCTTTCGTTTTGATTGTTAGGCTGTGTTGTTTCAATATCCGTGTCAAATGAGAATTTTCTTTGCCCGGGTGAATTATCTTTAAATGCTAATAATTCAAACAGGTCATCCTGTTTAACTATATTACGAGATCGAACTGTATATTTTATATCCCAGTCAAAATGGGTTGAAATTTTCTTTACGAGCTCCGATTCTGTATAGTTTCTTTCTAAATCTTGAGCAAACCCCCAAATGTACGTAGCATGTTCTACACGAGACGTTTTAGATTTATAATTATAACGATTGAACTCGACTTTACGCATCCATTCATCTTGAATATCTTCGTTCCAAAATCGATTTTTAAACTTTTTCTCAAAATCATCGAAAGAAACAATAGACAGGCGAGTAATGTCATACCAAGCGCTTGCAGAACCGCTTAAAGTCGAACCGATGGTATAGATCATTTCTTCATGAGTTAAATCTAAAACCGAAATATATTGTTTCATTTCACGAATATATCTCATCGGTTTTTCTTTTCCGTCCGCGCTAAACATGGGAGGTTTCATTTGCATATTTCTCGGGGTCACGTTAACCTGATCACCTGTACGTTTAGATTTTATTTTATTTAATTCAAATTTAATATTTTCTATTTCCTTTTTCAAATCTATTTCACGATTTCGTATAGATGACTTTATTTCAGACATATCGCGTTCAGCTTTTTCAAAAGAACTCAAAAATTCGACTCTATCCTCGTCAATACCTTTCATCTGGCTGTTAATCCTACTTACAGAAGTGAGAATGTTGTCATTTGAAGTAATTAGAAGATCTATTTTTGTACTGGTATCGTCACGCAATTTACCTACAACCTCCATAATCTTTTTGTCATATTTAGAAATTTCGGTATGGACAATTTCAGCAACGACATCACCCGTCTGATTAATGATGCTACTGGAAAGCTGTTCATTTTGACTCCCCTTAAAAGCTGATTTAAAGTTTTCAAATTTGTCCTCAATAAATTTAATTAATCTAGACTCTAAAGTTTGAACTTTTGCTTCGTCAAATTTTTTTGAAAGTGAGGCGTCAAAATTACTTAGCGTTTCTCTAACAAAATCATAATCCTCACTTAACACGGTATATTTTTTCTCAAGCTCTGATATTTGTTTCTCCGATGATTTCAGCTTAGTTTCAATTTCATCAATTCTTTCGACTACCTCATCAGACTTTTCGAGTAAATATTGAATCGAGTCGTGTACATCCTTGTAAAATTTTACTTTACGCGGCATGTCGTCAAGAATAGATTGATTCGCGTCATCGTCCGTAACAATTAGATCTTGAATTGTGGAATTCAATTCCTCTGCGATACTCTCGCTTGTTAGTCCCTCCTTCGCGTAAAGATTACGTTCTCGAACCATTTTGAAAAATTTCAATTTTTAAATAATTCCCTTTTAATATCAAACAATTCCTTTGAAATGATTAAAAAACTTTCTTTGCTTATTTTGAAATTATCATCTAATCGTTTAATATGCGAGAAATGTTTTTCAAGGTTATTATTCAAATTGCTTCTGAGATTCGTATTTTCTGTCAATAATTCATTAATCCGATTTTGAATAAACGCAATTTGAAATTCTAAGTCTTTGATCCGTTGATCATGTGACCTTGATCGAAAAAAGAGGCACTCAAGCGCTCGAGATATTTTAGATAATTGTATCCTCCTATTTTTAAATATCCTAAGATCATTGAGTGTTTTAATTAGCCACTCGTCCGTACGCATAAGATCAAAAGCTGAATTACAAATAATTAAAACGCGAAACAACAAGTTATTCTTTTAAAAACCCGGTATCCTGGCAGGATCGCCATTGAAACGCCCCTCGCCTCCGCGCAACGGAGATTAAAAAGAGGCGAGGAATTTTAATATAACTTACAGTTTGATTTTATATTGTCCGGGATACCGGGCGAATAAATAAAGAATGTCGCGCATGATTTGAAGTTAGATGATTATAAACAGTTACTTCTATACATAAGGACGTAATGCCTTATATATATCCAGCAACATGAAATAAATAATCGTGACACACTGCACGATGCTTCTTTATTTCCTAAGACGACACAATGCGCCTTCAGGCAAAAGAAGACTTTGATTTTAGACTTCTACTTGATCCTCTCGTACTGAAAATTCTTCTTTATCAAGACGCAATGCCTGATAAAGAAGAACTGGGCTGAAAATTGCGTAAGCGCTTAACATAGACGCAATGCTATGTGTTTGCGTCTCACTAAAATCTAGTTATTTATTTATTATTGTTATTTTAATAGTTGCTTTTTCCCTCTTAGACCACGTACTGAGTCCAAGGGTAATCCAGCGCATATAAAAGGAATTGCAAGCGCTTAGTCTGACTTAATGCAGGACTTTTGCATCTCGCTGTTTAAAGGGACTTAAAAAATTTTAATAATTTTTCTAAAAAGACTTTGTTTCCTTTTTTATTAAAAAATTAAAATCATCGCATCAAGCATAACATAAAAATATTCGCCGTTATGTCGCCTTTAATCGGATTCCCATGTAGGAGACTCAATGCTCCGCATCTAGGGCTTTCCGGAGCGCCAGCGCTTCTCTGTATGCTTCTGCTAGCTAGGAGACTTAATGCTCCTTCTAGCTCCAGCTTTCGAGAAAGAGTGAGCTCTTCCCGGAATCACGCGCCCTTTTATACAGGTGAGCGGAACTGCTCCGACGCTGAAGCAGTGAGTTACCCCCACCAGTCGCCCCAGCGCAAGCATCGCTATAGATATACTAAAGCACGTGAAATCTTAATTTATATGTTTTATCGCTTTGAACAATTAATTTTCGCAAAACTAATAACATACGAATGTCTATCGATGCTCAATTAATAATAAACAATGATTTGTTGCTTATGACAAGCTCTCGTGAACAAAATAACTCACATACAAATATGCTAGACGCGAGACTTTAACTCTTCTATTATTGTTTTAACAATGTTAATTCATAATTTATCGTATAAACTATACATGAGTCGAAAGCTAATGAACTAACGATCATGTACGTTACAAATTTATATAGGCAAAAATGCCTCAGAAAATAATATTCGGGATGTGAAGTGTCTATTTCGTACATATTTGACAAGTTTATACATAAAGTGAAACATATAATCTCGACTAATGGGGCAAACTTAGCCGTTTCTCACGCGCGCACGCTGTGTTTTTCTTCAATCTTGCAACAATGTTTCTCTAATGAAAATTATCGAATCTCAACCGGGTTTTTTGCGTTTTACACAGTTTATCAACCGCAGAATCTCGTACGAGCATTTATTTTTAGAAATTCATTGTTTAAATAGTAGATATGAACGTTGCAAGTTGGCGTCGTGTCCCGTACATTACATACAGCCAAGCGGCAAGCCAACTTGCAACTCGAATAAAAAATATAATTGACTTAATAACTGATAAAATAATGTTATATACATGACCGTATGCATATTAAGTTCATGCATATGACTTCATTTAATTGAAAAATGCTTTAAATACAAAATTTTGATAGCGGATAGGGCCCGGGTACGTTGCAAGGTCGAAGGGCATAAAATATCTAATGTCCGCGTGATACTTTTACGCGCGCTCATGCTGTTTTCATTTCTCCGAGCCCGAAGAATCTTACACCAGCACGTTGTTTTGATGTGTCGCTTATATTAGCTCGGTATTTTCTTAGATTTTGTTTTTACCATGTGAACATGGTCACTGAGGAGAGCTTCTAACTTGATCACCGGAAGTCATGCAATGAGCTTACAGATTTGAATTAAGTTTTAATTAGCTTTAAACCACATTCAAAATTTAAGTTTCTCCAGATGCAGCGATCAAACTTTCCGTACAGGTTCTCTTTATCTTCATTCGGAATTACTTCTAAATAAATCTAAACTAAGTTTTTCACTGCAAATGATAAATCTGAAAGTAGAAATTGCTATGTTCCTACAGTAAAACTTGCTATAGTTCAAGTCAAAATTGCTGTAGTCCATAAGTAGTAAAAATTGCTATAAGCCCCATAGTACAAATTCCTAAGTCCATTGTAAATTGCTATAGTCCCATAGTAAAAATGACTCTAAGTCCATAGTAAAAATTGCTATGGTTTTATCTATTTTTAAAGTCTTTCGATTGTAAAAATTACTATGTGGACGTAACAATTTTTAATATTTTGACAGTTCTGCCCTCTAGTTACTATAGATTATAGTAATTTTTACCCAGATTTTGGTAACTTTTACTCATATATTTTTCTCAGTGTACACATTGATAAATTACCTTCTGATTTTGACGTTGAAGCTGATTAAGTCGTGGCTTCATTTGTAACATTCAAACCTAGGTGTTGATGTATCATCTCGTCTAGAAAGATTCAAATTATTCAGTCAGTTTTCTGTATAAGCAAGTATAAAATTACTATAAAATACTATAAAATAAAATACTACAAAAATAGTATATTATGCAATGGGTACTGTTGCGGACAGGATCGAATTAAAGCGGAAATTACCTATATGTTGTAAAATTGTAAATTGATGTAAAATTTCTGAAAGTCTATTTCTATTAAGAAAAAGTGTTAAGACTCGTTTAGAAGCGGATGGCCGATGCTTGTAGCTAGGCGGAGAGGTCTCGAACGGCAGTTTACGACTTAACTACATTGAGGGGAAGTAAAGCCGGGGCGGCGGAAGAGTAACCTACGCCCTGACTTGATGCGTCAGAACACAGCAAGATTATAAATAAATAAAATAACAGTGAATAGAAGCCACCGAAGTTTTTATAATTTTGTACCATTAATTCCTTCTCATCTCCAACGAATGGTGCCCTTGGTGAGGAGACACGAACGCATGAGGGTAGGTCAGCGGCGATACATTCTTTACCGGCAAGAAATAATATATACGACAGAGTACAAATTGTTGAAGTGAGTTATTTACACGCCAGTAAATATGCAGGATAACACCGGAAGTTGCGGCCCACTATCGTCGCGATAAACGTCATCCAGGACACGGCTACTATTATTTTGAATGTGGAGAACAGAACAACGGAGCGTACACGACGGAACAGCATATATCGACAAAGAAGTGCGAGCTTTACGGAAATACCAAAAAAAATTCTGTTGATCAGTACAAGGAAAATATAAGGATGAGTATTTATTTATTTATTTATTTATTTTATTGAGACTATTGTAGCTGCTCGAGGGAGACAATACGAGTTCGGTGAAAGATAACGATTGCTTTCCTAGTTCGCGCTGTTGTTAGGCGCGCGAATACGGTCGAGAAATCGTCTCGACGGTTGGAGCAGCATCGAGCGATATATACACAGATACATTGCCGATACTAATAGAAAGGTACTTTTCTCTTTCCTATAATAACCGAGTTTTTCACATATATCTGATCTCGTATTTTCCAACCCCTCAACCGGCTATGCGGTCGTCCAAGGATCGCAAAGTAAGGGAAAATTTATTGTAAACTCACGATTAATAACTGAGCAAATACATAATCTCCGCCCCCCCCCCCCCGGAAGCATCGCCACTCACAGTAAGTTATATATGTGTTCAGACGTAACAAAAGGAATAAAAGATTAAGTTTAAAACCATATTTTTATATACCATATGATCGCAGTTGCGCCGACATTTGCTTAAGCAGGGCTTTAAGTGCCACAGTTTCCTCGGGCTCCTCTTCATTTTCCAGCGGGCTCTTCCCTTTCATTGGGTCGTCCTCTGTCATTGTTTTTCCTATAACATTAAATTCTTTTAAATACAATTGTGTATTAAGGGGTTATGACAGTGTTAAAATTTTGAAAATATCCATTTTTTTTTATTTACTTTTATCATAGTTAATAGTCTGTACAATATGGTCCTGAAAGCCGTTTTTTGCTAAAAAAATTTGCCTCGAAGATATCAACAAAAAACTGATAAATCTGTTTCAAGTAAATTTTTGAAAAATCGTGATTTTTAAATATTTTAATTAGGCCAAACTTGTGGAAAGGATTGTTCTAAGATACTTTTTACAGAGTAATTTCATGAGAAATGTTACTGAAAATATGACTTGAAAACCGTTTTACAAACCGTTTTTTTCTGAAGAGTTATTAATTTATTTCCGTAAAATAAATAAAATCCGTAAAATTAATTTTTCTATGTGTGATTTTATATTATTAAACTCAATGTGTTAAAGTAAAGGCATTTAACAAATTTGAATTTGCCACTCGAATAGGTTGTTCCTCACAGCGTCCGGTCGAGAATGAAGATTTCCGTTTGATCGGTATAGTAAAATTTTCTGTAAAGCAGCAGAAAGCAGCCAAACAGCTGTTTTTCATCCAAGACACTAGATCAGTGCAGTTAGTCTGCTAGCTGCTGTAACAATGCTTATAACCTCAGTGGTGTTGTAAAAGTGCAAGAGCTTCTGCAGAGTACTCAAATTATTCAGATAAGTATTGGAAACTAATTAGTAATAACAGTGTTCATAATGAGCTATTTCTTTGTTGGTTTATTTTTTGCTTTTAGGTATACGGGTGCAAGTCAGCAAGATGGGAGCTTATATTGACTACCTGTAGTATTATTTTGCATACTTTTTAACAACTTGAAGTGTATTTAATAATGGTAAGTATTGCATGTAACTGTAATTCATAAACATAACTTGATTATGAATAGCTAACGATAATTTGTATTTTATTTCCAGCTTCTAAATGCTATTATCACACAGTATGACAAGCGCGTACCACCAAATATACTTTATTGTATGTATATTTGAGTACCAAAAGCAAATCAAGGTATGCCGGATAGTTTCTGTAAGTATAGTTGAGTTCATTTGTATGATTTACATTATAAACTTTAAATGCCTTTTACTCAAATTTAGTTTTTTCATGCTTTTTGTGTACTTGCCGCAGCTTTCTAAAGGAACCGTACCATCAATCATGATGAACCAAAGTGGAAAACCTTCCTTATGAGTATGGTCACAAACTGAGTGGAGCAGAATTGGCAAAGATAAGTTCAAAGTGAATGTTACGTATGTTTACATATGTAACATTCACTATAATTACTAATATTGTCAATATATGTTTAATTAATTATATTAATTTTGTGTTTTTCAGGAATCTGTTCCACTTAGTCTGAGACCAGACTCATAATGAAGATTTGGCACTTTGATTCATCAGGATTGATGGTACGGTTCCATCAGAAACATGCGGCAAGTAAAGAAAAGTGATGAAAATCATGATTTTTGGTAAGCAAATACCTTTAATTGTTTTTAAATGTTTCACTCACTTTATGCATATTATTTATGCATAAAAGTGATGTATAATACTTGTATTTGAAAGCAAAAATATAGTTTTTAGAGCACCTATATATCTATTAATTTTTTACAACACTAACAATTTTTCTTTTTTTTCAGGTTTTAACACTGTCATAACCCCTTAAGGAGGTGCCACACGAACTATGCGAGTCAAAACAAAACTCTTGTTTTGATTTGCGTTGTATGCGGGATACGCTGTATCGATATATATCATACGAGTATGACTTTTCCAATGTTTCGAATTTATTTTTAAATATACAAATACCCTTGGAGTTTTTTATAAATGAATACCTATTCGTCAGATATTTCTCTATTATGTGGAAAATTTATAATCTGTATTGTGCTTTGTATTAGATAGATAACGTATTTCTTTGTAATTTCACAATACTTTTTAGTGCAATGTAAATCATTCTTAGACAAGAGACTAATTAAAATGAGGCCAATTCGATTCTTTAAAGCCTGATGACCAATTCGCAAAGTTGTAACGGGGCCAATTGAATTTGTACGATGACCACAGAGTGTCGTCGTATCGCCAAGCTTCCTACTTGTAGAAGGCTACTCCGGCGTAGCTCGTCCTCGGCGACTGTGTACAACACGGCCAATCGGTCGCGAAAACAAATGTGTAGTGTTAGCTTGACACTACACTTTTCCGTGCTAAAAGTTCAAGAGAAGAGTTTGGACGAGAAGGTTGCGAACTTTAGGATAACGAGAATAAATACTCGGTGAATAGTTTGTAGAAATGAGTCGAAGACTCGTATATTAAATAGTTGCAAATTAATAATACAATGTCCGCATTCTATGGTCGGTACGCACGACAGCGGATAGATTTACGCTAACATTTTGACAAAGAAGGATCGAGTATCTCGTGGCAGAGAATACTCGATCGACGGTGACTTTGCCAAATCGACGAGGTACAAAGAGAATACAACTTACACACGCGCGAGAAGCTGTGTCTTTTCGCTCGCACTTCTCGTAGCACGAACGTCAAACAGGCCGCTTCGATTTCTCGAATCACTGCAAGAAGAAGACGCTCCTTCTCTCGCCCCAGGTGTAATTGGTCCGGATCGCAAAAACCCCTATCACTGTTGCTAATTGGTGTTGTTGATCTTAACACAATTCGGTCTACGCGCCGACACGGGTAAGCTGTATCTAAACGTATAACGCACGCGGCAGTGACGCCCGCCATGACCTGCGCATTGTGCGACATAACGAGCGCACGATATTCAAATATCGCATCCTAACCTCTCGATACACCCCCCCCCTCCAGACGCTGCGTAGCTTGCGAAGCAGCTCTACCACACTCGTCGTACGATACAACATCATCGGACGGGTCGTCTTTCGCCCTCACCCTCACGACGCATCCCTCGGTGGTCGAGTTCTTCCACTTCACGAAAATCTTGAGTTTCAACTTCTTTCTCGCTGGAACTTTGGAAAGTACTACATACTCCTTCCATCTTTGACAACTGAACGTGATGTAATGCTCTTTCATCAAAAAAATAAACTATCGAGGACATGGGATCAAGATGGTCTTGAACATCAACGTAGGTGAGTTCTAGCAGGCTCGCTATTGGAACCTACAGCTTTACCTAACTCGTCATTTGCCATCTCGGCTATCCTCATCGAGATTGATGAAAGCACGGCAGACATTTGCATGCTATTGTCCTTCCTCCATGCTTTCCGATCCGTACCACACTTTAACTCACTGGACCCATCGAGTTGACCAGCCTACGAATCAACATTTCCAACACACATACTGATTTTGCACAAATGATCTGGGCATTCACTCCCATCTTCTGCGCTCACAGACTGTGCCGAAAATAATTTATTATTACTGTTGGTGACAACAAAGCTTAATCTCCTGCTCACTCACAGTAACACCGAGGTCTTTTCGGTTGACCGCAAATGCATCTCGACCTCTTTCATGCGCTTGCTTCCTCTTGTAATCCCGGATAACTCTTCTTCATGTGTCCAGGTTTCATGCATTCAAGGCAGCCAAGCTGTTTCTTCTGCCCTGCATCTTTCCCATCGGTCGATGTTTAAGCTTCTGGCTCTTCCTTCTCATTCTTAGGTTCGGTGTCTATTTTAACTATTTTACGCTCAAGCTCTTTGAGATTCTGATTGATCATCTTCCCGAATGCTACCACCAATTGTGCATTTCGCTCGTCCGAACTTACATCGACCGAAGTTACCTTAGTACCTCAACGACCTCTCGGGTTTGGCACCCGCTGGCGGTTTATATGCCAAACGGAAGCGGAGGCGGAGGCGGAGGACGATAATCCTTGTGGCTCGCTATTACTATCTCCACTTCTTCTACGATCTGACGAAAACTATCCAGATCCATGCACTGCATTCTTGGTGTTAATGCTTGAATATTCAAGCTAGGCTCCGGAATCATCTCTTTTATCATTCTACGAAGGCACGTGACAAAGTCACGTACAGATTCGTACTCGCCTTGAAACCTTTTTTCTGCATATGAAGTCTGACGCTGCTGAAAACGTCTATTTGTCCCATACCAGCTGAGTGCATCATGGCGAAAATCTTACCAACTCCGCTATTGACTTCTATTGTTGCGATACCACTCAGCTGTTACTCCTCTGAATACCAATGATAACACTAACAGTCTCTCTCTCTCTCTCTCTCTCTCTCTCAGTTATTGGAGCAAGACTCGTATCATCTTAAAGCTGCTCTATAAATCTCTTGATCTTTTCTGTGACGTCACTTGAGAATGTCAATCCCCACTTTTTGATAATTCTCACGAGATCACGAGGATATGATCTCGTCGATAAATTCCTCTCAAGATTACCATGACTACTAGACGTCGGCCGAATCAGTCTGCCGTTGGCTTCACCGCTGCTTTCTACATTTTCTGTGTCTGATGGCCCGAGGATTCTCTTCGGTGCTACCAGCATTTTCACATTCGACAAATCGAATGTGACTCTCGATGCTGTTGCACCTGTCTGCAGAATTCTCGCACTGCTCACCCTTGCATCGTTAAAATTCGTGCGCTCAGCATCTAACTGTTCTCTGAGCTTCCTGATCGTCTTTTGGATGTCATGCATTGTCTGCATTAGACCTGGCGGCAACACGTATTCTTTACCATCAATTCCAGTCATAACATCCACATCTTCTTGTACTGCTTTACCCTCTTCTTTTTTTTTGTACTTGCTTTACCCTCAGACTCCTTAGTTCTTTTAACATCGACTTTACTTCCTTCTAGCAATTTATCTATTCGAAAATCAATGACTTCGTCCCTTAACGTTCTCTGCAGCGGATGTTGATCAGCTGTCATCGACAAAGCATTCAACTGTGACGCTCTCCACTGCGCGCAAGTACCGTCTATGAATGGCTTGCGTGCTTCAACTCTCTCCGCTTTAATCTCTGCCATCTCGCCTTGGACAGCAGGCACAAACTCTAAGGAAGTGTACTCTCCTCTTAACCATCTGTAGAACCTAGCCATATGATCTTCTGCTGTACCATCTAACTTCAATTTCATACTAGTCAATTCCTCTTCCCGTTCTTCGTCTCCTAAACCGACTATCCAGTTTTTGATTTCACCATGTTCGTCGTCATACATTTTGAAATACTGCGCTATTTAATTCTATATAAAACGCAATAAAGCCGTTTGTGTACACGCATACAATCCCTAATCTAAAAAACAAATAAAACTTGCACTCGTACTGCCGGTCGAAAAATAAAATAAAATAAAAATCTCGAAAAACAAATTCAAACTAAATTTTTAAAATAAATTATTCAATTGAGAAAAATAAAATGCTGAAAAATGAAAAACAAAATAAAAATTCATTAATCACCATTGTCACATAAAAAAATAATACAACAAAAATGTACTATGAAATCTATTTTACCGACCGTATTCTTCCTTCTCACATGTATCCCCTACTAAGGAAGACCTGCAAAGAAAACGCGAAGAAAATGCCTATCTTCGCATGCACATACAACTGTACGCCAAGCGAGCACGAGCTTCCCCCTCCGCGGCAGTGAACAAAATTCAAAATCTTTCGTACGCTCGCTGCGCAGAGCAGCAAACTATACACACGAATACAACAGATAACGGCTCGCTTGACTATAAGCTCGCCGCTCCCGCGCAGTACAATCCTGTGCCGGGTATTTTAATTTAACCTGAAGAAACTACTGCTTAACACTGCCAAATACGGGGCAGATTAAAAGAATAACACTCTCGCAACAATGCACTACGTTAAATATAATACTCACACTATAGAGTGTATCACAACAATATTACTGATTTCATGCTTGCCACAGTTCATGAAATTAAATTCGTTGCGAGAAAATAAAATCTTAAAATCTTTCTCACTCGCACTCACGTATATAAAATTACAGAGCTCGAATATCGCCTTATTGTAGCTCTCGCTCGACGTAAACACGTGCAATGTTTACATCTACGTCGCACGCTTGCCGCTCTCTCGCTATGTTGTTATCGGTCGCGCGCTAAGACTTCACGTCTCCGAATGCTTAGGAAAATCACAACGATTTCCCCAACGACAAAAAATCGACGAGGTACAAAGAGAATACAACTTATACACGTGCGAGAAGCTGTGTCTTTTCGCTCGCACTTCTCGTAGCACGAACGCTCAAACAGGCCGCTTGGATTTCTTGAATCACTGCGAGAAGAAGACGCTCCGGATCTCATCCTAACCTCTCGTTGCAAAGTGTAAAGCTTAATAATCAGTTTTAAAGTATAACGATTGCCGCATAAGTAAAACTGCTGAGTTGTGTTACAAAATCACAGCACGCATTGAAAATTTAATTTTTTCAAATAGATTTGAAAATAAATAACGTCGTATCGGACTTCACTCCTCGGGGCCCAAGATATTGCAATTAAATTGCAATAAAATTATTGATTTTTAAAATTCTAAAATTACAACTACTTTATTAGTACAAAAAATCTAAATACAAAATAATACATTATGTACTTAACAAATTATGCATAGTTCGTACTTTGCACTCGCCCGATCACCTAAAATTAGTGTTACGTATTTGTTGAATCGTTTCGATACAATTCTTATTTGAAAATTTACAAACTACTACTAAAATAAATAGATTTGAAAATGAATAACGTCGTAGGACGTTACAGTTATTATATATGTTAATAGAAATGTCTAGATTAAGCCAAAAAAAACACATTTTATTTTTAATTGCAGTATTTACTTTAATTAAAAATAGAAGACGTGCGGCTTTGATTTTGTATGACTTAATTTTGTGTAAATGTATCTTTTTAACTATAATTTTCTAAACAGTTTTTTTAATTAAAAATTTTCCAAATGTATGTTATACATGTACACAAAAGCACGGCGAGACGCCTAGATTCGCTTTCTCAAAAAGAAAGCTTTATTCAATGTGTATGACTTACATTTTCGACTTGCATCGAAAATTGCACGGCGAGACGCCTACATTTGCTTTTTCAAAAAAAAGCTTTATTGATCGTATGACTTAAATTTTCGAATTGCATCGAAAATTGCACGGCCTGTCCAATCACATTATGTCATTGTCATGCCTAATTTATTCATTTATTTTTATTGCATAATTTGCACTCATATACTGTAAACGAGTTAACTGCAATACCATGGCGTATTAAACATTGCACATGAGCAAATCTTTTATAGCTGTTACAAAATACTGTCTCAGTACATTTTTTTGAAAAACAGTATAAACAGACATTGATCATGCACTCTGATTGTGTAATCAATATGCGCGCTACTTCGTTTCTGTGCAGCCGTGGATTATAGCGCATATCAAATTCTTTATCACAACCTAGGCAATCCATGTAGTACATTACATACATACCACAATTACTCTCCGAGGGAGGAGGGGGGGACTCCAGGATCAAATCATACTCTTGGAGGCTTCGGTTGCTCTGGGATCGAAAAACACTCCCGGAGGATTTGTCCAATATCGAAAAATACTTTATAGCACTGTGTGACCTAAGTCCGCACCTATGCCACGCTTATCAGTGTCTTAAGTAGTCCATTCCGGCACCGTGAGTTTATTACCCGAGCATAGCGAGGGTGATTAACACTGTGCCGTAATTAGGGCGGACTTAGGGCAGACAGATGCTATAAAATAGTATACGGCACACGTGTCCTAAGTTGTTCTTCATGTCTCGAATCTAACTTCACTCGCTACGCACGTGCGCTTATACACGTCGGACCGTTAAGCATTACTTAGGTCACTTGTATCGTAATGTTCGACTCGGAGGGTTTCTCCAGGATGGAATAATACTCTGAGTGGGTTTCTCCAGTATAGAAAAATTGGCCGGAGGGTTTCTCTACTATCAAAAAATACTCTCGACGAATCAACAATATCGACGGATTTCCCCAGCACCGAAAAAAACTCTCCGAAGGTTTCTTCAGGATCGAATCATACTCTTGGTGGGTTCAGTTGCTCCGGTATCCAAAAACACTCCCGAAGGGTGTCTCTACTATCAAAAAATACTTTCGGAGGGTTTTGCTAGGATCGAATAATATTCTTGGAGGATTTCTCCAGGATCACAAGAATACTCATGAAGCCTTTCTCTACTATCGAAATATTCTTCCGAAGGCTTTCTCTAGTATCGAAAAATACTCTCGGAGAGTTTCATCAGAATCGAGAAATACTTGATGAAGGTTTCTCCAGAATGGAATAATACTCCTAGAGAGTTGGGTTTCTTTAACATGGACAAATTCCCCTAAAATACTCTCATAGATTTTCTCCAGGATCGTATAATGCTCTTGGAGGGTTTCTGTTGGAGTTTTAGTATGCGCCTATGTGCTATAGTGTGTATGGATTACATATTATAGTGTGAATGCTTTCCCCCTACTTTTCCTACTTGGTCCATGTACTGTAGCTTTACAGCTACAGGCATTTATGAGTCAGTCATAAAGAGACCTTCTTAATGAGCAGTTGATGCAAAGACGGTTAAAGAGAGAGATTAATAAAGAACAATAACTATAGAATAAAATACAGTGTTTTCATTTCATTGCGTGCTCCCAAAATAACTCCAAAAGGTTATGGGCCCAGCACGCTTCCACTGCGCCAAAGTGATAGTGTAAATTGACAAAAGAGAATTTAAGTGTTTTATGAAAGTGACGAAAAACAAAACATTCGAAGTGAAATTTCCTGTCAGCTTTCTTACACGTTTCACACTCTACGCAGCCGACGTTGTCAACTTCAATTAAAAGAGATATTTGGAAAAGGACAATGGATGACGACAATAGCGGCATGCAGGGTGAGCAAACTATGAATAAAGACACTGAACAGTTTGGTAAGATTTATTAAGTGAATAATAATAAATGAACAAAACATCTAGTATCGGGTACACGTGTAATGCCGTAAATAGTTTAAATAAAAATTTTGAAAATGCATAGTTGAGAAAGAATTTACGAAATTCGTGAGAATTGTTATTGCATTTTTATACAAGAATGAGTCGATTCTAAGTCTTTTTGTACAGTTAAAGAAATTAATAATTATAAAAGATTTATAACGGTAGACAAAGCCAGAGAACGAAAGAAAAAGAGCGCCTAATCTCGATTCTGGAAAAGAGAGTGACGTAAGCGCTGGCATGAAAATTGAGTCGCGCCGAAGTAGTCACTCGTTTACGTGTTTATACTATCCTGTACCCGGCGCATAGAAGCTTTTGTTAAGATTCGAGACACAGTTCATTTTGATTTGATATACTTCGAAGTTTTCAAAGAAAGAATTCCATTTCAGCAATTGCAAGAAAAAAAAATTACATGTACAACTGTAGGAAAATTATTGTATAATACATATATTAATATTCTATTAATTATACGCTTTTAGAAAAGGAGCTAGAAATTTTCCAAAAATTTCTAAGTCAATGCACGACGAGTTTTCGTCTTAACGAAGAGCATGCGAATGAAAAGACGTGGCTGAGAGTGCACGAGGATGTTGTATACATTAGTACTGAATCTGGTACTGTATATGAAATGGGTGTGTAAATAATTTTTACATAAATATATCCTATTATATTTAATAGACACACAAAATTCTTGCTGGGTTATTTATGTAATGGATAGACGCTGTGCGTGTACTATTATATGAATGACTACAGTGATTTTGACATTTATCTTGTGTTCGGATTTTTGGCAATCTCGCTTGTTTCTGTTTGGTTATACTTGTTGTTCGGTAAACCAAATTAGAAACATAATCTAAAGGCATTTATAGATACGACAAAATTACATAAATTAATATGATTACAGCAAATATCGGATTCGATATTAATGAATGGATTTTCATTAAAAGAGTAATCATGAGATTGACTGTCAATGAAAATGGAATGGAAATGCCTCAGATTATAAACCAGCAAGATATTGCAGAGGATGTTTCTGAGATCAATGACGGTACCTCAATATATGAAAATCATATTGAAAAAGACGGTAAAGACGGGGCAGAAACGAATGAGGAATTGAATTCCAGTGAAAGTTTAAAAGGTAAATATTTGATATAATTAATGGCCATAATTATATTAAATCTGAGCTAATAGTAAAAGAAATATTCCTACTGCTAAAATAAAATAATTGTAAAAGCTCTTGTAAATGAAAGATGAGTAAAGATATGAAAGAACCTGTAAATATGTGTCTATTTTTACAGGTGGAAAGAAAAATGATGGTCAGAGTGTTACAGAGCTGAAAGAGACGGTTAACAGTTTGTGCAAAACTGTAAATATTTGATAGCAAAAATGAAAGAATACGCTGTGTCTACTGCAACTGTTGTTAAAGAAAATGAAGAAAAATTGAAAAGATTAGAAAATAAGATCGAATCGATTAACGATTTACTAAAATCGAATGATCAAATAGTTGCTGAAATAAATAATAAGAAACGTGCTCCAATCAAAAATCTGTTATCTAACAATCCAAGTACTAGCAGTTTTAAATCAACAACGAATTCCACTCAAAATCAGAATGTAGATGAGAAAATAGCTCTTGCGGTAAGGAAAGAAATCGAAAAATTGAACGTAAAATCAAATAGTGTATCAAATAAATCATTGGCAGAGGAAATTAAGGATAGCATTAAAGTCGAATTTATTAGTAAAGAATCCAGAGTAAAAAGAGACTACAATCTAACTTCGCAAATGAAGTTCGATCACTTTTATGATTATTTTTCTTCTGAATTGCGCGTTCATGATCTGTTATATGTTGTTGATTCAAAGCTTGCAATAAATTATACAATAATTGATGAAAAAACAAAAGAAAAACACAAATACAAAGTGAGAGACATTTTAATTAATAGATTGAATCAGCACTATCATTCAAAAGTTGCAAACATGAAAGATCCTTTGGAAATATTGCAAAAATTAAAAGAAATGAAACTATGTGAAATAAATGTAACAACAGTTACAGTTAGACAGCAGTTGTATACAATTAAGTACAATCCAACAAAAGAGAAGGCAACAGAATTTTGGGATCGGTTCGAAGAACTAGTGAGATCCTACGAAAGTTTGCCTGGTGTAAATTCATTGCTTGAGGAGGCCTATAAATCCACCATCTTATCCAAAATCATACCGATTCATAGCCGTTTTTATTGACGATTATTCAAGGTTAGGTATGGCATATCCGATGAAATCCAAAAATGAAACTGGACATTGTCTCGAAGCTTTCGTGAGGAGTGCGAGAAATCTCTTAGGACGCGAAGTTAAAGTATGCTATTTACGTTCCGATCAAGGAACAGAGTATACAGGAGGTTATACTGTTGATGTGTTAAAACGATTAGGAGCAGAACAACAATTCGCTTGTCCAGATACTCCCGAGCACAATGGAGTATCTGAGCGATTTAATCAAACGATTCAAAAGAAAATCAGGGCATATATGTTTGATTCAAAATTACCAGAAAATATGTGGGACTTAGCATTAAATGCAGCCGTATACGCTTACAATAGAACACCTCACAAATCAAATAATATGATTACACCGCTTGAGAAATTTGCTCCTAATCACAGTTTTAACATTAATCAAATAAAAAGATTCGGGTGCTTAGCATATATAAAAGTTCAAAGAAAGACAGGACCTAAATTTAGGTACGAAGGTAGACGCGTCATTTTAGTGGGTTATACTCCTTCTGGTTATCAGTTTCTAAAACCAGAGGAAGGTAAATACTACGAAAGCAGAGACGTTAGGTTTAACGAAAAACTTGTATATGGAGATAAGTACGGAAAGAATGCAATAAAAGATTGGCCTGCAGTGAATGAAACAATCAATGAGAATAAGTGGTTTGTAGAATTTGAAAATGATATTATTAATGCTGCCGATGAATTTTCAAATTCGGAGGGAGAAATTAAGAAAACCACTGACGAAATTGATTGTAGTCAGCAGGAGAAAGAAATGAAAAAGAAAAGAGGGAGACCGAGAAAGATAATTACAAATATTGATGAAAATATTGATAAGAAAGAGTTGAATGGAGTAGAAAAATGCGAAGATATTACTACTAATGATACAATATTTAATGAGATTTCAAAAGTTTTATTTGCCGCTCAAAATTATGAACTGGAACAAAATAGTTTAATTCGCATTCATGATGAAGAGTATCACGCTCTTCTAGCAAAAATAAATGATGATCCGATATCGTATAAAAATGCCATAGAAAGTAATGAAAAAGATGAATGGAATAAAGCTATTTTGACTGAATTAAATGCCATGGAGAAGAATCAAGTTTGGACTTTAGTTGATCGACCAACAAAGTCTAAATTTGGTAAAAGAGCGAACATAATTGATTCAAAATGGGTGTTAAAGAAAAAGCTGGAAAGAAACGGCGATATAAAATATAAGGCCTAGATTAGTGATACGAGGTTTTAAGGATAAAAATAATTATGATATTAGAGAAACGTATGCACCTGTATCGCGATTACCTTTAGTAAGGGCAGTAATAGCGATAGTAAATAAATATAATTTAGAAATGAATCAATTAGATGTTAAAACTGCATTTCTCAATGGTACAATTGACGAAGAAATTTTTATGGAAATACCAGAAGGTACTAACTATTCAAAAGAAATTAAAAACAAAAAGGTATGTAAATTACTAAGAGCTTTATACGGTTTAAAAATTAGTCCTAAATGCTGGAATAAAAAATTCACAGAAGTAGCTTTACAGATAGGACTAACGAACAATGATCTTGAACCTTGTTTGTTTATGTGGCGTGATACAGACAAATTTTTGATTCTTTTGTTATATGTTGACGACATACTTATAGCAAGTAATTCCAGTCAAAAATTGAATGAAGTAATTTTGAAACTAAAGATAGCTTTTGAAATGACTGATCTGGGACATCCTCAAGAATTTCTCGGTATTTCTATAAAACGAGATAGGAAAGCAAATACTATAACCTTGAATCAAGAAAAATACATTGACAAAATCTTATTACGATTTAAATTTAATCAAGTGTATCCTCAACGAACTCCAATGGTTACGACACAAGTTGCGAATCGAGAGAGACGAGATCGCGAAGAATCGGATAATTCAAAACCATTAGAAAAGAGTCATACTGTAGAAAATGAACCATACAGAGAAGCTGTGGGTAGTTTATTATATTTAGCAGGTGCGACGCGCCCAGATATCTCGTATTCTGTTAATGTACTGAGCAGACATCAATTGAACCCAACAGAAAATGAGTGGAAAATGGTTCAAAGAGTTTTTAGATATTTAAACGGAACTAGGAATTTAGGACTGAAATTTACAGCTAAAAATGATTATATGCAAGTCTTCTCTGATGCAAGTTTTGCTGATTGCAAGAATTCCATGACAACTTGTGGATTTGTAATTCAATTATATTTTGATACAATAATGTGGAGAACACATAAACAAAATTATGTCGCACTATCGACATGTCAGGCGGACTACGTTGCAATGAGCGAAGCTTGCCAGGAGTTGATATCTATAAACAGGTCATTAGAAATAATTCTTAATCATTCGTTTTACCCTATGATACTTTGGTGCGATAACAAAGCCGCAGAAATAAGTGCAAAGACAAGCGGTGGAAATAAGTTAAGACACATGATAAAAATTAAAGAGGATTATGTTAAAGAATGCGTTAAGCGTAACCTAGTTAAAATTAGCTGGATATCCTCCAAAGATCAAATTGCTGACATTTTTACGAAACCTTTATCTTTTGAGATTCATAAACGATTGACTGATAAAATCATGAACAATTTTTAATAGAATAAAAGATAGTAATTAGCTGATTCAAATTTATTTTGTATGATTTTGTTACAGGCGACAAGAAAGACTAAAACTTTGTTGGCATTATTCAAAGAAGCTGTTTCTAAATAATAAGTTTACTTAAATTCCATACTTTATAATATTTTATAAGTCTAATATTGTAAGACGTAAACGAGCTTATTAAAAGAATAAAGTTAAGAAAATTATAATGTAAGAATGTTTGAATATTATAATATGAATTATATAGTTGATGTGTAAAGAAAGATTTTGGATAAAAAAATGTATACAACTATTATGTGCGAAAATGTTAAGCACATAGTCGGGAGGGAGTGTTGGAGTATTAGTATGCGCCTATGTGCTATAGTGTGTATGGATTACATATTATAGTGTGAATGCTCTCCCCCTACTTTTCCTACTTGGTCCATGTACTGTAGCTTTACAGCTACAGGCATTTATGAGTCAGTCATAAAGAGACCTTCTTAATGAGCAGTTGATGCAAAGACGGTTAAAGAGAGAGATTAATAAAGAACAATAACTATAGAATAAAATACAGTGTTTTCATTTCATTGCGTGCTCCCAAAATAACTCCAAAAGTTTCTCCAGCACCTTAAAACAAACTCGGAGGGTTTATCCAGCACCGAAAATTTTTGCTATCGAAAAATATTCCCGAAGGGGTTTCCCATGATCGAATACTATCCTGGAAAGGTTTCCCCAGCATCAAAAAGTACTTTCGGAGGGTTTCTCCAGGATGGAATAATACGATCGGAGGGTTTGTTCAGTATCGAGAAATACTCTCAGAGAGTTTCTCAAGGATTGAATAATACAACTGGAGGGCTTTTCCAGCATAAAAATAATATCTCATAGGATTGCTCCAGCACCGACAAAAACTCTCGGAGAGTTTTTCGTTTCTCTAGGATTGAATAATACTATTGGAGGACTTTTTCAGCATAAAAATATTCTCTCATACGATTTTTCCAGTACCTACAAATACTCGGGGAGGGTGATTCCAGCATCGAAAAATGCACCATAAGTTTTTTTGGAAGTTCGACAAATCCATTCGTACTTTTTCGTGATCGTCTACAAATACTCATGGAGGGTTTCTGTACTACGTGCCGGATCTGGCACTCAGGTCAAGCACATTATGCAATTTTCCCTGTTCCTTCATCATTTACTGTTAAACATCCTTAGAAAATGTCACCCCGCATATCCTACTCTAGTTTCCTGTCTGCAGCCCTCATCACGCTAAACACCAAACGAAGCTCCTGCATTCGTATGAATGCCGAATCCATGAAAGGTACCTCCTGTGCCTCGTGCCTGCAAACGCCGGGCCTCTGCATGTAAGGTGCAGCGCAGTCCCCTCCCTCGACCCGCACCATCTACATCTTGCAGCCCGTCTCCTGTACAACTTGATTTTTTACAGGTCATACCATACCTGCCAATGCCCTGTCGAAAACCCCACCACTAACCTGAATTCAGTCCTGACTGACTTACTCATGACGTTCAGCCATTCTCAAGGTGATTCATCCCCCAGCATGCATTTCGCTTATCTGAGCCCCCCTGATGACCCCCTTCAGTTGCTTCCCAGCTCCTCCTGGAGCCACCGTTTCACCGCCCCGTCCACTACGCAGTCGGATACCACTACTCTACAGAGCGTAGCCCTTAGCAGGCGGGTGCCCCTACCCGCCAGGTGGCCTGCCTTTTCATTAAAAATGATGCCTGAATGTCCTGGCACCAAGACCTAACCTCCTTTTGCTTTGCCAGAGCCTCGAATGACTGCCTGCACTCCAACACGCTTCTCGAGTCAATGCGGATTGTATCCAGTGCAAGGAGTGCTTTCCTACTATCCGTACATTTGGTAATCAACTCATGGTTGGATGCCTTATCCCATATCCAGTCAGAGCACACTCTTTTATGGCCCTGATAGCTGCCTGGAACCCAGTCGCATGTGAATCCAGATTGCATACCAATTTCTTAGTACCGCCCTACCTCCATGCTCCCGTCCCTACACCCTGATCCGTTTTAGATTCATTCCTAAATCACACCTCCCCCACCTTAATTAGGTCATGTGTGCCCCCGATCCATTCCGATCTCTGCGGTAAGAAAACTTTACATGGTTTAGAGAAAAGTAATTTCCCTGCCATCCTCCTAACCTCACTGTCTTGCACTACTCCTTCATGAGGTTCAACGCGTACTGCATGATCCGCCACAACATCCCTCACTATAATCAGGATGTTGTCAGCATAAGCCTGCACGTATATACCTGCATCCTCCAGCTTCCTCAACAACCCGTCCACTGCTAGGCACCACAGAGTAGGAAAGAGTACTCCCCCTTGAGGGCATCCCATCCCCAGTCTGCACCTCCTAGAGCTCGCGCTCCCGTGCGCCTGGATTACCCTGCTGCTTAGCATGCCCCAAATCCAGTTGAATACCGCACGGGAGATACCTTGCCTTCCCTGGTAGTGTAGTTAAATGCACCATCCATATCCAGGAAGACTGCTAGTACTAATCCTTTCCTTTCCATACCCTTTTCTATTCGGTATACAGCATCTGCTAGCGCCATCTCCACCGATTTCCCTACTAGGTAGGCGTGCTGCCCACTATGTAGGGGTGCCGTCACCAGACATTCGTCTTTGATATACCTATCTACCAACTTTTCCAGTGATTTCAAAAGAAACGAGGTCAGGCTGATCGATCTGTAGTCAACTGCGCCCTCCCTGGTTTAGGAAGAATCATATCTTCTCGATTTTCCGGATGTACACCCGTACGCCAGGTAAGCCCTAAATAACTTCTCTACGGCAGTCCCGAATATTTTCTCTCCCTGCTGTAACAAAGCCTGAAATATTCTGTTCAATCCTGCAGCCATATTGGGCTCAAAGACGTCCCTGAGGGTCTTACTACTATAGTTTTTCACGATGGTCGACAAACAATCCACAAATCTCTATATCCCCCTCTCTGACATACTGTCTAGAATGTTCTTGCCAGATGTAATAAACAAGTTCAATCATTCAACCTCTCTCTCTCTCCCTCCCTCCCTCCCTCTCTCTCTCTCTCTCTCTCTCTCTCTCCCTCCATCCCTCCCTCCCTCCCTCCCTCCCTCCCTCCCTCTCTCTCTCTCTCTTTCTCTCTTTCTCTGCCATTTCTACTCTTATTGTCATTATTATTCATAGGTAGATTATATATTATTTGAAAAAGAAACAATTTTTTGGAATGAATAAATAATATATATTTTCAAAAGTTTATTGTAATTTAGAAAATGACTTATCCATTTTTCAATAGTACAGAAACGCTGCGGGATTATTTTACGACCATTAGGAAAAACTTTGAGTGTACTTATGGACGTTCGAAAAAAACAACGGGAGTATATTTTCCGATGTTGGAGAAATTATCCGAGGGAATTTGTCGATGCTAGAGAGATCCTCTGAGAGAATGTATTGATGCAGGAGAAGCCCTAGAATAATATGATTCAATCCTGGAGAATCCCTCAGAGAGTATTGTTCGATCCCGGAGAAATCTTTCAAGTGTACGATTGAATCCTAGAGAAACTCTACCGGTGTGTTTTTCCGACCAGAGAAATTTTTTTTTTTTAAACATTTTTCTTTGATCCCTTTGTAAGATATTATATTCCAGTAATGTTGAGCGGTGTTGGTTGCGTGGTTAGCGTGCTAGGTGCATAGACAACGCCGCTCCAGGGGTCAGGGTTCGATTCCCGGCGAAGGCAAAACTCGGATTTTTTTCTGAGTTGGGTTTTTCGGTGGGAAAAGAACCCTGTACCCCGGCTGTCTCGGGACGGGTTTATCCCTGGAATGTTCCCTCAGCGTCATTCCAGGTTTTCCCTTGCCCCACAGGCAAATAACCTGGGCGGAATTGCGAGACAGTGATAGGGACTCTGGGGGTATTATAGAAACCACAGGGTAGCCGATCCGATGCACTAGGCAGGGAACTTTGGCCTTATTAACGAGGAGCTGGACTTTGTAAAAAGACCTTCTCCGGTAAGCTACCCTGGGAAGGCAGACCCGATGGCCCTTTGAGGTCAGTGTCGGCTTAACCGGCAAGGTGTGTGTTAAGTTGTTGGATAAGTTTTTTTGCCTTCCCCCTTTATGACGAAGCCGATTGCTTGCAGTTGTCCGAAGCGCGGTGCGTAGCAATGCGACGCAGTAGCAGTATTAGTTTATTGCACACCGATGCGACCGAGAGGACAACTGGCCTTAAATAGGCCTGTACCTCCGCCGAAATCTTCAGTGTATAAGCGATCTTCGAGCCGAGCAGTTGCACTTGTATATCTCTCTGGCCGAAACATTGCTAAATTGCGCATAAATATATTCTCTACGCATCCTTTTAATAAATACGTTATTTTTATTTCTATATCGAGTATTCCATTTTTTCTATTAACACGAAACCCTGGCCTAGTGAAAGAACAGTGTGCGTCTGAAAAATGTCCTCACCGGAGATGCCTTCCTAGTGCAAAGAATTTTGGGGGATGAATACAGAAATAATTACAAATAAGATGAAGGGAAAAAAAATAAAAATAGTGGAATATAAATAAAGGTATAAAGAACACACTAGCTAGGCCTATGAGGCTACGGTGTATAAACATATCACTTTTTTATTCCAGTAATGCTGTGATAACATTGTGCAATGTAACGATAACATTGCTGTATTATTTCAATAAAACTCCGGGAGTATTTTTCGATGCTGGAGAAACCCTCAAAGAATACGTGTCAATGCTGGAGAAACTATCCAAGAGCATTATTCCATCATGAAGAAACCCTCCAGGAGTATTTTTCGATGCTGAAGAAACCCTCTGGGAGTGTTTTTTCAACCTGGAGAAACCCTCCGAGAGTACTTGTCGATCCTAGAGGAAACCCTTCTCAAGTATTTCTCGATTCCGGTGAAACTCTCCGAGAGTATTTTTCGTTAGTAGAGAATTCCTCCGAGACAATTTGTCGATGCTGGAGAAACCCACTCAGAGTATTATTCCATCCTGGATAAACCCTTTGAGAGTATTTTTCGATGTTGCAGAAACCCTCTGAGAGTATTTTTCGATCCCAGAGAAACCCAAGCCTTCAAAAGTATGATTCGAACCTGGAGTAACCCTCCCCTCCCCTCCGCCCATATTGTTGATTCTGCTATAGTATTTCTCGATAGTACAAAAAGCCTCCGGGAGTATTTGTTGACGATCACGAAAAATTACGAATGTATTTACGAATGAATTTATCAATTTCGGAAAAAACTCCAGAAATATTTCTCGATGCTGGCGAAACCCTCCGAAAGTATTTGTCGATGTTGGAAAGACCGTCCAAAAGTACTAATCCGTTCTGACGAAACCTTCCGGGAGTATTTGTCGATGTTGGAGAAACCATCCGAGAGTATTTTTTCATTCTGGAGAAATCATCCAAGAGTATTATTTGATCCTGGAGAAACCCTGCGAGAGTATTTTTCGACGATCGGAAAAAAGTACGGCTGTATTTTTCGACTATCGAGATAAAGTCAGAAAGTATTTTTTGAGATAGTGAAGAATTTGTTTTTAGACCCTACTCTCCTGCATATCTTCCAGGCATCTGATGCACACGTTTTGTCGAAAAGCTGTGAAGCGCACTGTCTGAAGTTGATATTCGGTCAGCCTGCTCACCCACATATCTTCCCGGCACATGGTACACACGAATTGCCGAAAAGCCATGGGGCGCACCACCTGGAGTGCATAATTGGTGACTCTGTTTACCTAGACACATTCCCGGTGGCTGGTGTCCCGATTAAGTTGAAAAGCACCTCAAGCAGTCGCGGAGCACGGAGAATTACCAGGCGCATCACCTGTACCTCGTCATCGGGTACTCTGATCGTCTATAATCCTATAACCCTGGTTGCGTTATGTCGGGCATATGTGACGTTCAATTATATTACTTTCTGCATGTTCACATGAAAGCTACGAAATATCTATAGTTATTTGTTTATATAGCTATAGATATAGCGATCGACCTCTGTAACCTCAAGCAAAATAGCGATTTTTAGTCATGTTTTTCTCAAAATCTTCCATTTTCCAGAGTTGCTAATAATCTATAACATCAGACTTTCATCAAATTTCACAGGGATCAACAGTCCCATATAATTTGTGCGGGATCCTTTGCGGATGATATAGTAACTATAGCCGAGACGGTAGAGGGCATGGGATCGATGTTAAGGGAACTGGAAATGTACTGTGCCAAAAACAAAATGATGCTGAACTACTAAGAAAATTAAAATGTGTTCAGAAATGGGGGAAGACTAAAAAGGGAAGAAAAATGGATACTTAAGGGGGAAAATACAGACGTCGTTAATAACTATAGGTATTTAGGATATTTTTTACGGTATCCAACAAGTATTCTAGAGCTATAACCCTATAACCCTATAACACTTAAAAAACGCAGCAGGCAGACTACAAAAAGCCATCAACGCGGTATGGGGTTTCTCGAAGAGAGCAAGGATAGAAGAAATATGAGAGTGGGGAAGCACAGTAAAAATAGAGACGGTACAAGGTAGATATGTAAAAATGGCGATGGAAGTTAATAGAAATAGACCTCAGTACATTTGGCAGCTAGAGATAGGAAAAAGTAGTGTGGAGTTAGAAACAAAAAGAGGCCAACGAGGTATCTACTAGAGCTGTATGGAGTGTAGGGGAGCAAATGGCCAAAAATATGTTTTAAGGAAGAATTAGGAACATCCAAAACAAAAATCCAAGTAAATGGTGAAGGAAGGTAGTAACGGCGTTTGAGAAAGGGAGATGGGGAATCGATAGCTCTGCCCGTAGAAGAAGAAAAAAAGGATTAAGGAATACAGGAGCAATGGGGAAAAGCAGATAAATGTAGATATTGCGAAAAGTGCAGGTTATGGAAAACAGAGGCAGAGAGGGAAGGATACTGGGAGGATAATCGGAGCACAGGCACCATAATGGTGTAATGGGCCAGAATCAGATGCAGTAACGTAGGCAGGTCAGCAAGCAGAGTATTTCAAAATACAAATTGCAGAGTATGCGAAGAAGGGAACGAGACACTGGAGCACATTGTCGAAAAATAGTAAAACTGTTAGAGAGGGAGAATGCCAGACAAGAAGATAGCACGAAGAAACTAGTAGAGATTTTAAAAGCGGAGCTGAACGTAAAGTTCTACAAATATAGCAAGACATTCAAAGACCTAGCTAGGGAGAGGACCGCAACAGCAGACAGAAGAAATCCTAAGTAGATATAAGGAAAGAAAAAATAGTTGGAAGATTGATTTTTATAGTAGGCTAAGAATAATGCAAAAATTATAAATAAGTACAAATATTGTGATTTTAGTTGTAAGGAATGCGATTTTAGTTATAAGTTATAAAAATCGTTGCAGCACTATAAAATGTAAGGGGGGGAGATGTTAAAAGCTACAGCTGAACATGTAAATAAAATAAAATCAAATAGAAAATAAACAAAATTAATAAAAAATTTTTTAGCGTTTTTACTAACAATATTCAATCACAATTTGTAAATGGTTACACATAAGCAAATTTAACTGAAAAAGTTACAGTACAGGATAATTTGGTATCCAATATAGCGTCTGCATGAAATATCGAAGAAATCCATATTATGGATGAAACAAACTTTCGACCTTCATTTTTGAAAGGTTACTTATTCGCGATTTTCATTAAAAAATTTATAAATACTGCTTATTTACGAAAAAAAATTCCGTTGGGAAACAATTAGAATCAAATAGACTGTATACATGAAAAGTCCAAAAAGCCCAAAGTATGGGTGTGCAATGATTTTCGACTACCATTTTAAGAAAGTTCATCTTTTGCGATTTGCATTAAAAATATTGAAAATACTGTTTCTGTATAAACAAACAAATTAGCATACAGAAAACTTTGGTATTGAAAGTGCCTGTTTCAAAAATCTAAGATTCATGATTGCTCCAATTCCACCGCCATTTTTAAAAGGTTCCTTATTTGCGATTTTCATAAAAAATGTACAAATGCAGCTTACATACAAGCAAACAAATTTCCGTTGCGACAAAAATGGTATCGAATAAACTGTCTCCACGAAAAATAAAAAATCCCATAGAATCAGAGTGCAACGATATTCGACCGCCATCTTTAATAAGTTCCTCATTCGCGATTTGCATTTAAAAATTGTTATATATTGCTTTCATACAAACAAACAAATTCCTGTTATAAAAGGGTTGATATCGAACAAACTGACTGCATAAAAAATCGGAGAAATGCATATTACGAGTGAATCAACTTTTCGACCGCCATTTGTAAATGGTTCCTCATTGGGAATTTTTATGAACAGATTATTAAATGCTGCTTTTATACAAGCCAACAAATGTCCGTTCAGCAAAATAGATATCGAATAAACTGCATACATGAAAAATCGGAGAAAACTCTATTATGGTCGAATCGATTGTTCGACCGCCATTTTTAAAAGTTTCCTCATTGGAAATTTGCAAAAAAAATTTTTAAGTACTTCTTCCGTATCAAGATTTTAATTTAAAAAGAATAATCTGTCTACACGAAAAATCAAAAAACTTGTAAATATTGTTTCTGTATAAAGAACTAGATGGCCGTTAAATAAAAAATCGGAAAAATTCCTATTACGGGAGATTCAATTGAATGACCGCCATTTTTAAATGGTTCCTCTTTGGTGATTTGAAAAATCTTTTTTTATACTAATTTGTAAATACTTTTTTATACTAAGATTCGAAATTCCTCATAGGCGTTTTTATCAAATTATTTGTAAATACTGCTTTTCTAGAAGCAAACGCATTTTTTGTCAGAAAAAATTGGTATCGAATAAACTGTCTGCACGAAAAATCATAAATCCCTTAGTATAGATGTGCAATGATTTTTTTATCACCATTATTAAAAGGTTAGGCAATCTCCATTTTATTAACAAAACTTGGAAATATTGTTTATACATAAACAAATTGATGCCAGTTGAGAAAAAATAGGTATTAATGAAACTGCCTGCATGAAAAATCGAAAACTCCCTATTGCGGGCCAATCGATTGTTCAACCGCCATTCTTAAAAATTCCTCATTGGCGATCTTTATAAAAAAATTTGTAAATACTTTTTTTATACAAGAAAAGCATTTGTGTTCAGAAAAAAATTGGTTTCCAATAAACTTTGTACAAAATAAATGGCAAAAGTCCATAGTATGAGTTTGCAATGGTTTTCGAACGCCATGGCTAAAAATGTTGTCATTCTCGATTTTATTCAAAAAACTTATAAATGTTGTTTATGTATAAATAAATTAATGCCTGTTGAGAAAAAATGGGTATCGATTAAACTGTCTGTTTGATAATCTAAGATTCATGATTTATGAAATACGAACGCCATTTTTTAAAGGTTCCTTATTCGCAATTTTTATAAATAAATTTACAAATGGAACTTTCATAGAAGCTAACCAATTTCCGTTTAGAAAAAATTCGTATCGAAAATGTGTATCATCAAAAAATAGAAAATACCATAGTACGGGTGTGTAGCGTATATGCAACCCTCTATTATCGCTAGATTACAAGTAAGAATGAGTTTTTTTGCTGTAAAAGCAGCTTTTTGTTCATAATAAACCCGTTTTCAACGCTTAGGACAATTTTGGAAGCATTTGGATAGCAAGAAAATGATATCGACGTGCCATTTGGTATTACAGATGTTGCACGTATAGTAGATTTCGTTTTTTCGCAGCGAAAGAAAATTGGAATCCCGGTTTCGTTGCTGCTGTACTAAAATCATATGTTTAAATTATTCGGTAGTAAGAGTATTTGTATCTTAATATTTATTGCAACGCATGAAAATCCCAATTTCCTTGCTGCTCTACTAAAAGCAAATAACTAAATCATTAGGCAGTAAAAACATGTTTATATTAATTTTCTCGCATTTTATCTCGCTTTTTCTGCCAGAGTAATCGCGGAAAGAAAGTTAGTTTGTTCAAAAATCTTGTACTAGTTTGTTGAATAGTCTCGCATTTCATCTCATAATTCATCTCGAATTTTCTGCGAAACCAATTTCAAAAACAAATGTAGTCTGCCGGGAAGTCTTGCATTTTATCTCTTAATTTTACGTAGTATGCAAGTTCTGTCGGAAACTTATGGTGCATATCACCTACAGTGCGTAATCGGCGTCCCTGTTTGTCTAGATGCATTCCCAGCACCTAGGTAACAAGTTCTGTTGAAAAAGTACGGAGCGCACCTCCTGGATTGCGTAATCGGCGACCCTGTTCACCTAGACACCTTGCCGACACCTGGTGCACAAGTTCTGTTGAAAAACTACGGAGCGCACCACCTAGAGTGCATTATCGGCAATCCTGTTTACCTAAACGCCTTCCCGGCGCCTGGTGCTCAAGTTCTGTTGAAAAGTTATGTATCGTACCACCTAGACTCCGTAGCGGGCTCTCTTCGTACTTAGACGCCCCATTGATACGTAGTGCTCGAGTATAATCTAGGTCGCGTTCCATCTAGTCTCCGCTTATAAGAATCGCTCAGAGCACTAAGTTCTAATCTTAGTATCGGTATAAGTATACTTATGTACATACAAAGCGCGTTCTTCTAACCTACTCGAAAACGGCTTATTTAATCATGATTTCTAAAAATCTAGTCATTTTCCCGAGATATGCCCTGCAAGTTTTTTGTTCTGGACACCATCAACTACAACTTATCAAAGTTGCAGCCGATTTGACCGGGACCTCATTTCGTATCATTTTGTGCCAGGTCCTTTCACACTCATCCTAACACCCGAAGGAAAAACAAACCACTTGAAAATTAACTACTCGTCTATAAATTAAAAAATAAATCGGATGGATCAATTTCTTATGTGATAAAATGAAGAGTTGTTTTAAGACGTATCGATTGATTATTTAAACTTTGATTTCAATAGTGTATTTTACATAAGGGGGTTGGAGGTGTTTAAACATAAGAAAATATAAGTCATCATACAAGATTTCAATAGAATTGTAAGGATTACGGTAATTTATTCGCAGTTAAACCTCATATTTAAATGATCGATTAATAAATGTCGAATAAAATAGAAACATTTTTCAATTTGATGGACTGCATTTTCAACAACACGAAAGAAGTGATTTATTCGTTGGTTCTGTTTTTCGAGTTTTTCATGTTTCTGAAGAAGTTCATGCAATATGTCCATAGTCTCTTTGTGACGAGCATCGGCGGCTTCATTAATTAGCTTCATCTGCTTTTGCAAATCTGATATTTGAACTGTTAAGTCATCAATATTTTTATTTTTTTCTGAAAAATCGATCAATTATTCGTATCAGTGAGGAAAAGACGAAATATAAGGAAAATTGAACAATAAGTTTTTCTTACTTTCATGTAAAAATTCCAACAAATTATCTGGCGTTTCGTCGGTATCATCCATCGACTCAGAACTATTGTATTCTAAGACGAAATTACAATCAGAAACGTGAATTTTTAACAATGGTAGCACTCCATTCAAAATTTTAATTTTTTTTTATGCATGCAATTAAATAGAAACTTTGAGAGTTAAAAGTTTCCAATTTTTTTACATTTTTGAGTGGTTTACAACTTTTAATGAAAACATATTTGCAGTCAGTCATAAATTGGGAATAAAAAATAGTTATCTTGCAAATAATCCTTTTGAATAAGCATTAGTAAATAAATCTGAAGTTTTAAAAACTCAAGGCCATTATTCTTTAATAATATAAATAGTTAAGATAAATATAATAGTTTACCGTATTTTCTCACAATAATTAAATTTATCTAAAATGTATTTTTAAAAAGTGAAAAAGCAATTTTTTTGTAGTTGAACCAAAACCAAAAATATAAAAAAGAATCAGAGCTTAATCTCAAAATACTATATACACGCACAATGCAATGTAATAACTTTTAAAATCCCTGTTTACTGAAAATTCTGAATTTCATAAATAACTGATCTGAGCATGTTTTGGTCTAATTTTATGTGCATAGATATTTTAACGCTATAAAAGTATTTTGGTTAAGAGGATATAACAAATATATTTCAGTGGCTTACAGAAAGAACCACTTAAGTGACTTTTTCGTGGTTTCGAGAAAAAGCGATTTCAATGTTTGGAGTAATACGTAAGATCGAAATTTCAGAGAAAAAATCTAAGTATTGGCTCATTTGATTAGGTATCTAATACGAATACAACCGAAGTATACAATTTTTTAATAGTTTCTTTCTTATGCGCAAGCTAAACAAATTACTTGAGTTAAGTGGTTCTGCGGGAACTTTGCAGATAAGTGGTTATGCGGTAACTCTCTTTGAGGGCTCGTAACTAATGCAATCTGCAATTTAAAAAATTCGGACGGGGCATATTTTTATAGTTTAACTCATCCCCTTTCCAACGGTGTAATTGAAATTTTCGAAAATTTTTATTAACAATGACAAAAAACGGTTTAAAGGAAAAAAGCATTGTTTTTCCACAATTTTTTTTTATTCAAGATTTCAATAAACTTAAAAGATACGTGATTTGGGGGTTGATTTTGAACCTCGGTGTGGTCAAACTGACATAATAATTGAAAAGTTTTTACGAAGACTTTTACGAATTTTTGTTCAGTAACCACGCATTTTTTTTAAATATTGCCAAGAGTAATAAGTTCTTAGTATCATCCAAGGAATATATACGAATTTTATCAGAGCGATCCCAGCTTTTTTTTTGTTTTTGCAAATTGACAACTGTTTAAAATTTTAAAAAAATTTTTTAATTTTTTTTTAATTTTGAAAAACCCATCGAATATATTGGTATGGGTAATTACATATATATTATACAGCTTTAATGCACTCCACACGGTGTATTACACACAAAAATAAAAAAAACGAGTGCTCTTAAGTGGTTCTGCGGTAACATTTTTACAAGAGGAGCAGTTAAGTGATTATACAATCGGCTAACATTAAAAATATATTTGTATATCGAAAATGTTATTATTTATCATGAAAAAGGGTACTAAGAGCACCTCGAATTCGACATACAAAATATTTTCACAAAAAGTCACTTTAGTGATTCTTCTTGTAAGCCACAGATTTAAAAGCAATAAAAATATGTTAGATTTTTTTGTCTAAATTGGACAGCTATCAGGAAATTTACGCAAACCTTTTTCCTTTGACACAGCTGTCAGTAAACTTGGAGAATATTGCGATGCAAATAAATCATCCGAAGAGTTATACATTTTTATCTGAAACAAAAATAGAAAATCCAAAAATCAAATGTGATTGGATAATCTTTCTAAATCGGACTTTCGAATTTAATGAAGTTAGAGAATAAGATATCTTTCTACTAATCAAGTATTTTCTAATCATAAAAATCAATGTCTTTGAATTACGAAACATTAATTTTCAAGTAGCAGAACTAATTTATGTTTATTAAAAATATCTTGCAAAGGAAAAAAATTAGAGCTTATAAAGATGTAAGTAATTAATTATGCGGTCTTTGTTTTTACGAGCTTCAGAATTAACAACTTAATAAATACCGTTATACTACACATTTTAAAGATTATGGAGGAATTTGTGAAATGAATTCGGGTAATTGAAGCGAACAAGAGGGTAAAGCAATTAATTAAGTGCAACACCTTTGGATCAACCATTTTTTTGTTCTATAGGACGCATGAAATTGAGGAGGGTTTTTGGGATTTTTTATATTTGTATCCAAAAAATGCTGATTTCACCAATTTTGACCCTCTGTAACTCGAAAGGCTTGATAGAAAAAATGTAAAATAATTTGGGGAGTTGTATTTCTCCAAGTAGAAAATATTGCCCCTGAATTTTTTCAGATTTTTTCCATTACTTATTCAAAGTCACAGGGGCTCAAAGTTGGCATTTTAAGCATTTTTTGCATTTTTTGGCTTTTTTCATTAATTTGTAGCTCCTCAGGGGAGCATTTTTCACTATAGACATGGATAGACTTTTTTTAAAAAATTTTCTCTACTTTTCAAAGAAAATACTTTCAAAGTCATGTATATATGTTATAACAATGCTATAGCTTATTTAAACCTTAATATTAGCAAAATTGAGAGACCGATCAAGACTACGTATACTAAAAAATTCATGAACATACCTTTTTTCAGTTCAAAACTTTTTGGTTTTGTTCCAGAATGTCAGAAGCCTTTGTTTTCTGTGATCAATCAATATATCACCAAGTATATTCTTTTCGTATTCTTTTCATATTACTCGTACACATATGTATGTCAATATATCAGGCAATTTAGGCCAAATTTAATTCAATTCCTGTATAATATGTATATCACCAAGTATATCCTTTACATATTACTCGTACACATGTGTATATTAATATATCAGCCAATTCAGGCTAAATTTAATTCAATTCCTATATAATATGTATATCACTATGCGTATCCTTTCCATATTACTTGTACACATGTGTACGAGTAATATGAAAAGGATTCACTTGATGAAATAGAGAATTATATAGGAATTTAATTAAATATGTACATCACCAAGCGGATCCTTTTCATATTACTCGTACACATGTGTACAAGTAATATGGAAAGGATACGCATAGTGATATACATATTATACAGGAATTGAATTAAATTTGGCCTAAATTGCCTGATATATTGACATACATATGTGTACGAGTAATATGAAAAGGATACGAAAAGGATATGCTTGGTGATATGGATATTATATAGGAATTTAATTAAATTTGGCCTAAACTGGCTGTTATATTGATTTGTCATATCAAAATAAAGGCTTCTGACATTCTGTAACAAAAACAAAAAATTTTGAACTGAAAAAAGGTATGTTCATGAATATTTTGGTATACGTAGTCTGGATCGGTCTCTCAATTTTGCTAATATTAAGGTTTAAATAAGCTATAGCATTGTTATAACATATATACATGACTTTGAAAGTATTTTTTTTTAAAGTAGAGAAAATGTCCTTAAAAAAAGCCTATCCATGTCTATAGTGAAAAATGCTCCCCTGAGGAGCTACAAATTAATGAAAAAAGCCAAAAAATGCAAAAAATGCTTAAAATGCCAACTTTGAGCCCCTGTGACTTGGAAATAAGTAATAGAAAAAATCTGAAAAAATTCAGGAGCACTCATGGACCTCCAAATAATATTTGAGTCTTTCGATAAGGAAATCTTTTTTATGAAAACGCCTAGAGAACTGAGACTTTATGTCTGAGTTAAAGAATTTAAAGACAAATAAACATATATAAATATGTTATACATTATTTTGTTTATATTAAAAGTTTATAACGTTATAAGTGAAAAAAAGGTATCTAGCTATCCGAGGCGAGCTGCTTACCAGTTTTGATTTCATTTCTTGAAAAGAAGAACATTATAACGACACACACATACCCGCGCACACACACATGTATTACATCAATTTTGCAGCCCAACAATACATATTTTTTATATGTTTTAAATATATTTTTAATATTTTTAAAATATGTTTTAAATATTTGTTAATTTTTATTCACGCGCATATATTTTTTTCTGTAAAATACTGTTTCACTGATCATTAAATTTGAAGTGTTTCCTCGTACGATGGGGAAAACCAAACATGCATGACCATTTTCTTTCACTGATTTTTTAAAGATCCTAAGTATTGGGGAAGCTGAAATTTGGGATTCATCGGTGTGTACATATGCCACTCAAATTGATTCTTATTGTATATTAAAAAAAACAGAACCGAGAAATAGAATCGTGAGGCTGCGCCTGCGATTGTATACATTGTAAATATAAAGAGTTGACCATAGTTTCAATAACTGTTTTCTTGAGTACAAATTATTAGTAATTATATAGATATTCGATTTATTTAGAAATCGCTGATATTTTTGGTAATCCAAACGCAAACCCCGTATACGCTTAGTTTTCAAAAGGGCTACCGTTTATAGCGCAGTGTGGCAAACATAGTGCAGCCGCGATTACCTACGCTTACAGTTTATAGGTTATAGGGTTATAGATTATGACTATATTTGCCACACTGAGATAAACGCTGCCCGATTTGAAAAGCAAGTGTATACGGTTTTTGTCAAAAACCCGTCGAGATATCCTTCACCTGAATATTATAACTAATTCTAGCATCGACGTTATACTGCCGAATAATGCCTATTAAAACGTCAAACGTCAAATGATATTGCACGCGCAGTCCCTGCCTACATTTATTTTGTAGCATAATTTACCCGTCGACAGATTATTATAAAATCCTTGGCCGTAGTCCACGTCTACGATAGCCGAATGTTGGTGAACACGACCATTAAATTTACCCGACAACGCAAAAATTTAAATAAAACTAAAAAGACGTATATAATATATATATATATATATAAATCTCAAATGTATACTTACTCTATACTAGCCGAAGCAATGTCCTCGAAAAGAATTACGCGTGGAAAAGGCAGACACGGAGAAGACGTCCAAAACTCCAAAGACGAAGGTCTCCGCAAAAAAATCCCAGATCCAGCAAGTCCAATGGGGGCAATAGGTGCGATGGAAAGGCAAAGGTCACGAAGGGCTCCGTAAAAAAATTGCAATGCAAATGGCAATGCTCGGACTTTGGCGACGGCGTGACGTGAGCAACAAAAAACAATTAACGATAGGCCACCGGCGTCTCGTTGCTCATGTATAATACATGTATAATATATGTATAATATCAATATATGCATAATATATGTATAATATCAGTGTTCTAAATTCTGATTTAAAATAAAAATGCGGCAAAGAAAACTGATACACATATATGGGGGGTCATTATTCCAAAAATGGTGTTTTTTTATCTGAAAAAATTGACCACATAAAAAATACCGATTTGAGGGTAATCGATGGTGGCTTTTTGTTATTTAAGGTATAAGAAAACAATTTTTTTTTAAATACTACAGCTCTGATTCTGATTTTATCCTTCAGATTAACATAAGCAAACATTTGACCACTAAATGTTACGCTATAAGGAGCGATTAAAAAAGTAAAAATGAGTATAAATTGTTAGTAATTATATATATATTCGATTTATTTAGAAATCGCTGATATTTTTGGTAGTCAGTATTTTAGCATATACAGGTGAAAAAATGAATATAATCATTTCTGTGTTTATTTTGATACTATTACCTTGAATAATTCTAATATTCTTATTTATTGATTTAATCATGTTTATTGTGCAACATGAATTATTTGACAATCATACTTAGGTATCAAATTGACATCTAATAATTTTAGTATAATATAAGAGTCTTAATATGAGTCTATTCATAAAATTATTAGAATTAACAAATTTTTACTACAATTGGTCTATTTTATCAATATTTATTTGGCAACGATTAATATGCAGGCCATGTTGATTGATTTATATTCTACTACGATTAGTAGATTACATTTAAAATGTAACTATATTTTTTTTATTAGGAAATTAAAGCATCCACTACATATCATGAAAAAGCAATTCTTTATATTTATGCATAGTTGCAACATTTATAACATAGTTTCAAATTAAAATTATAGTTTTTTCTTCGTTGATTATGTTTTATTTCAATAAAATAACTTAGTTAACAAAAAATAACATTGTTGTTGTTCGGATATAGGTGATAATTTTACATTTTGGTGTATGAAGTAAACCTCTGCTATTGATTCTCTTATCGATTAAGACTGTCGAGTATTTTTATATGTATTTTTCATTGAAAACAATTTTTCGGCGCTAGAAAAAAATACGAGACTGCATACCCGAATGTAGAGCTAAGGCAGCTATTCGTGAAAAATGTTTATTACGGGAAACTCATCATAGTTCTACAGAATAATTGTTTGAAAAATTGCACAATTTACGGAATTGTAATAGCTTCTGTTACATGGGCATTTAGTTTGTACCTTTATTCTCGACTTTCTCAAAATGATAACAATGTTAATCCAACAATGTTTGTGTCCGATCTTCCAAATTCTCTCAAGGAGTCGACATTTGATCAAAGAATAAGGCAAAGGCAAGATAACAGCAATTCTATCTATAAATTAGGTAAAGAGTTGGTTGGCGGTGAGGAGCAGTATGACTGGAAGTCCAGAAGGGAATACAAAAACAGTGACAAACTGTTGCAACAACTGATGCCTGTTCCAGTTAAGCCATCTGTTACTATTGGACAAGGTATTTTGCTTAGTTTGTAAGATTGAAATTCAGATTGCCTCATCACACTTTATGTCAATCGCTCACATTAAATTTATTTCTTAGGTCTGGATGAATTAGGATTAGTGAAAAATATGGATGAACAAAAGAAACGAGAAGAGGGTTATAAAAACTTTGCTTTTAATGTACTTGTTTCTGACAATCTTAGTTTGCACAGGGATATTCCAGACACAAGGCATAAATTGTGTAAAAATCAAATGTACAACCAAAAATTACCAAATGCCAGTATTGCTATATGTTTTTATAATGAGCATTACAATACTCTACTGAGATCTCTATACTCTATTATTGACAGAACTCCAAAACACTTGTTACATGAGATTATTTTAGTTAATGACTTTAGTGATAGTCAAAGTTTACATGAACAAGTGAGAGATTATGTAAAACAAAACTTTAACAATAAAGTTAAGTATTATAAAACAGAGTTATATAGCTATAAAATTTCAATCTATCCTAGTTATTTGTATGTATAAAAAAGCTACCTGGTATGAAGTTTCAATTATTTGATACAGTTCTGTATCACTTGTAGAAATCCGATTAAATGTTGTATTGGAACAATACAATTGATTTCTTTCTGTCCCTGGAGACATTGCGGACCATGAATTAATATGTTTTTCGTTATTTAACATCCAAGTAATATTATCTGCATCTCCAATCCCAGTTGAATAATTTTTCCATGTTCTTTCAGTACCTATCTTGGCTATCATGTATATATAATTCGTCGGATCAAAACAGATTGTCGTAAATTAGAGAATTTTTTGCAAGATTCTTTCGGTTCAGTGAGTTGATGACAACGACAAATGGAAACCATTGCTGGTACAATAATTAGACAACTTGCATTTTTTTTGTCGAATACACAAATCACAATGAATTTTCTCTAGTTAATAACAATTACGAAGTCTGCAGTGTAGAGTACTATATAAGTAGGCGAATTATTTCCGATTAAATATCTGTCGTCAAATAACGCACACAGAGCCTTAAGTGCTTTCATTTTTTTGCGCACAAATTGCACGGTTTTTATAAATATTATTATCTCACTGTATAGACGTTATGCGCGCGCGTGTTTATGTATATATATGTAAATATGTACATACACGATTGTATGTTATATTAATTCAATACTCATGACAATATTTCACGTTTCAAATAGAATAGTGTATGATAACTATGGATGAGAGTGGAAAGATATCAAAAAAGTTTAATGTTTTTGTTCTATTAGTATCTTTTTCTTCTTTAACAGAATAAAAACCAGTACATATATAATAATGTATATTTTTATTTCTATAAATCTTTCTGAATTTCGCATAGACCAGTAAGAGTGGATTACATAGTTTGTAGATAAAAATATTTAAATATATACTTTGTAAAAAAGGATGGAATTTTTTATTTTTATAAATTTACATTTTTTTGCATATAATTATCGTTCTATCAAATGCATCTTGTAACAAAATTTTGCAAACAAAGAGAGAAGGTGAATTGGTTGTTGGCTTGTTTTAAAATTTTAAAACGAAACATGCCCTCAAACAATGGATCGATGCACACTTTTTAAACTAGTTAAACTAGTAATTAGATTATTAAAACAGCGCCAGTGCCAAACCCAACCTTATATGCACACGAATATGCCTAGTTTAATAAACAAGAACACAACAAACTTGTGGCATACACAAATACATTTCAACATGTAAAGTAGTATGTCGATTTATCATTCCATTCCCTTTTGCGCACCTCTAAATCTGTCTTCATTCTCTTTCTCTTATGAATCTGTTCTATCTCCTAGTTTGTGAAAAACAGTCTTGATCAGGTTGTCTCTTAAAAGTGTTGTTCCTTCCGTCAAATAATCGCCCTTGAACCATAGACCTATGGAATTTAGCTATACCTTACAAAATGTTTATTACGGGAAACCCATCGTAGTTCTACAGAATAATTGTTTGAAAAATTGCACAATTGGCTTTAGAAATGACGAACTTCGTGTTTTTCTTTAGAGCTCTCTGTTTATGTAACATTTACCATGAGATATCTAACTTCCAAATCGGTTTCCCTGAAATAAGAAGACATTGAAAAATTTAAAACACATTAACTAATTGCAGCGCAATCAATACATGACGCGACATATAATTTAAGTGATACAATATTTTTTGTACACATACACACACTATATATTATTACAAGCACGCTAACTATAAAATTTCAATCTATCCTAGTTATTTGTATGTATAAAAGCTACCTGGTATGAAGTTTCAATTATTTGATACAGTTCTGTATCACTTGTAGAAATCCGATTAAATGTTGTATTGGAACAATACAATTGATTTCTTTCTGTCCCTGGAGACATTGCGGACCATGAATTAATATGTTTTTCGTTATTTAACATCCAAGTAATATTATCTGCATCTCCCGCAGGTCCAATCCCAGTTGAATAATTTTTCCATGTTCTTTCAGTACCTATCGGTCGAGGTATTTTTCGATCTTCCATCTGCATTTGATATTGATCCATTTTCAAGATTAATTAAATCTAAATTCCCTGAGTGTGCTGATATGTTAACAATATATTCAGGTACTGATGAATTTGACAACTACGCAACTGTCACTAGTATACACAGTTGATTAATTGTTGAACTTGAATTAATCATTGCTAATAACTTCCAAAGCGGTTTCCCTGAAATCAGAAGACATTGAAAAATTTAAAACACATATAATTTAAATGATACAATATTTTTTGTACACATACACACACTGTATGTTAGTACAAGCATGCTAACTATAAAATTTCAATCTATCCTAGTTATTTGTATGTATAAAAGCTACCTGGTATGAAGTTTCAGTTATTTGATACAGTTCTGTATCACTTGTAGAAATCCGATTAAATGTTGTATTGGAACAATACAATTGATTTCTTTCTGTCCCTGGAGACATTGCGGACCATGAATTAATTTGCTTTTCGTTATTTAACATCCAAGTAATATTATCTGCATCTCCCGCAGGTCCAATCCCAGTTGAATAATTTTTCCATGTTCTTTCAATACCTATCGGTCGAGGTATTTTTCCATCTTCCATCTGCATTTGATATTGTCACTCTACTGAACATTGTACTTTACTATTGTGGTTTAGTATTTAAACGCATTGAACTAGACAAATCTGGAGCTCGAATATTTAATCTAGATATACTTATAGTTGTTGTAACAACAGATGATGGTGTAACTGTTTGAGGATAACTTTGCATATGCTGATGAATCCGCAGAATAGATTGATTACTTGTTTGACCTTCATTAGGTACAATTTTGAGCAAATTATAATCGAGATTTTGATTTTCGTAACCCACACTACCTTCATTGTAAATATTTGCTTGTAAATTATTATGAGACATTGCAGCAATAGCACATGTCTTGAGACCACTACTTAGGTTGGCAGATGAATCAATGTTCCCATGAAATCCAGGTCTTGTTAATGGAGTTGTACTAGTTACATTCATCTCTTGAACTGGGCTTGACGCTGTTAAAATAAGAGCTGTACTATGGCACATATTGTTTGGGTTAGATTTATTGGATGTTGGAGAGCACATTGAAGATCCACGATAGCCTGAAGCTTTTGATGCATCTACTTCAATGAGACCAGTATCGATGAATGTATTAGATGGACTAACTATTGTTGCAAAATTAATATTTTTTTGAGTCTTCGTTTCTTTATAACTTTCTCCTTTTCATAATGAAAGTTCGTGAAGAGTTACTTTTTTCTTTTTAGATGATGGTAAAAACATGGTGCACATATCAAGGGCATCTGCAAAACTTGTACCTGAATTGCAATCAATTCCACCACTGTTCCTTGTTGGATGATTTGGAAGAATGCTTAGATGATTTACTAGCAGTCTTGATTAGAAGCACTTAATTATTCGTAGGGAACTTAACACTCGAAGAGACTTTTTGCTGTTCCAGACTGTTGAATTACCACTTTTCACCTTGACGCCACAAATGCTCCAGATATTTTTAAATAATGGTATTATTTCTCTACGACGAAAGAAATATAAGCTCCGAATATCAACGAGCTGAACGAGCACAGGTGCAGGACCACATGTTCTCTGTAATAAACACTAACAGAAACTGTAGTCAATTCGAACGCGCCTCCATGCTCGCTTTCGGTGTATACTGAAGTTGGCTAAAAGAGGCATTTTTTGCACATCCGGAATCCAACTCTGTTCTTGGTATAAAAACTTTATTTCCGCTTTTATCTCCTGTAATAATTTCAGCTTCAATGTTATATTTGAAAAGTCTTGTTATTTTTAAACGTGTTCCATTACATAAACCATCACTAATACTTAAACTTCTTATTAACATAGTAATTGCATTTGATCTACGCCTTTTTGTATAGCATTACCAATAATATAATATGAAACTTTTTCACCATTAAGAAAATTTAATATTTTATTATTTATGTGGTGAATATCTTGGTTATGTGGTACTAAGATAACAATTATTGTTATTGTTTGTATTATTAATATTTTTATAAATTTTTGAACATATATCATTGGTTTGCCAATAATCTGGTATTATAAAAGGATTAATTGTACTATCTCCTATTTTTAAAAGAAATTTTGAAAATACTTTATTTTGTGATCGTATATTTGTTTTTAATCTCATTATATGAAATAATGACCATAAAGTAAAATATTCTATTGTATTTTCAACAATAGCTGTACTATGACAATGTTTATTACAGGCAATATTTGTCTAAAATCTCCTCCTAAAATAAACATTTTATCTCCAAAAGGTTTATTTGTATTACAAATATCTTTTAAAGTATTGTTTACTATTTCTAATGGTTTTTTTGGCATCATAGAAGCTTCATCCCAAATTATAACATCGGTATTGTGCAGTGTTTTTTTATGTGATTCTACTTTTATAAATGGAGTTTTTGTATTATCTAAATCTAATGGTAACACAAATGCTCTATGACTGATCATACCGTTAGGTAGAAGAATCGAAGCAATTCCAGACCAAGCTGTTGATAAATAATATATTACATGCCTAGGGAGAAAAAACTTGGAGAGTCCATATCTCGTGTCTATTGATTAGTGCATATACTATTTTTCTTCACACTAGCGCCGAAATTCCCAATTTCGCTCTTGGCGCTCGGGAGCGAAAGTGGTACTTTCGGCCTTTATAATAAAAATAGACAAATTCTTAAATATAATTAACTTTTGGAATGCAAAATAGGAAAAATAGAGAAAGATCTATGATACAGAATTTTAAAATTTTTCAGAATTAAGAAATTTTTAGGAATTAAACGTTTCACAGAGCAAAGTCGCGATCTTTCACTTAACCTATTCATTATTTCGGATAAAACGTTTGATGTTTTCCTGACTAATTTTTTGATAATTTGTAAATGATTTTCAAACTCTATAACACTAAATCTATCTAATGGTCCAAAGCGCAGCACATCATCTGCAAGATGAATTAAATTGTGCACGTTATAAATTATATGATGTTCTCCATAAAATCTTTTCATACAGTCTACATAATAAATTAATAAACTTTCTCTCACCCGTCTTAGCAGACGCTTTTCAATCTATATATATACGAGCGCTGTGTTCGTCGGACTCAGCGGCTTCAGCGCACATAGCGTAAAAGGGGCTTGAGTCGGTTTTTGAAAATTCATTTATTTTACAACTATTTCGTTACTTTTAAGTAGTTGTAATCATTAAATTAACATATATAATTACTGTACATACATTATCTCATGATTTTTTATCGGCATTATTGTTGAAATTAAATGTTTATCTAAGCGCGAATAAGTTTAACCTTCCATCGTTTTTTATAATTTAGATTCACGCGAAATGATTATTCTTTTACAGTAACTTTTATTCTTTCAATTTTTAAATAATTATCCGGTACTTAAAAAAATTCTTTAAAACACTTTACTGATTTTCATTCAAAGTTTTCATTAGGTTTTAATTCCACCGTTCCGATCAGGAGTCGCTTTTGGCAACGCTGACTGTAACGTAAAAATCGCAACACTGACTTGACTTTTAAGTTCTTGTGGAATAAAATACGGGTTGCTACTGATGCGTAAGAAGTATTTTACTCATTTAACTTTTATCATTCGCTTCGCTCGTGTGAAAATCATCAGATGAATGAAGTGAACATCTGTCGTACCTATATCAAAATGTACTATTTAACAAAATTATACGCGCATATATTCGTACGATGTGTACAACGTACATATTTCATTGTATATAAAACAGTAGGTCTCCATTGATCTGCGCGAGTACTTAAATAGTGGATTCAATGCATTGTATTTGCAAGGCAGGCAATGCCGAGCCATATAATAATCGTACGAGGAGTTGAAAATTTTGTAAACATAAAAAAATAGAAAAAAACATTCGCATAAACATTTTTGTATAATCATGTGTTACAAAATTCTAACATACTTATTATTACTTATATTTACTTACTTATATACTTACTTACTATTACAAAAAGAATGTTACAATCACAAAAAAAATGTTACTATTACAAAGTTTCCTCATCGAAGAGGCAATGTTTTATTTTAATAATTTCGATTAATATATTAATCGAAATATTTTTTACTGTATACAGTATTCATAAAAATACTAGAAAGTTGGGTGCCATACTTAAAATTTCTGAACAAAAATTGTTGTTCAAAATCTTGTGTCAGCCGTTACTACTTTGGATCATTTATCCAAGTGAGGCTACATTATGTCCAACTATAAACGTAAAAATTACATTTAGCCGTTACGTACTTTAATAATTAACAAAAATTATCATGATTATACAGTACGAAGCTTTATATACCACATTTTGTGTATTTCTTAGTGATTTAACAGACAAAAAAAATAAAATTATAAGAAAATATATAAAATGGGAGGCACATTGTTTGTCATATTTAGTATATTTATATAAGTATCAAATAAATGAATAAATGAATAAAAAATAAATAAATAAATCAATATATCTAAAAATGACATTGATTGAAGTTTCTTTTGAGCCGTTATTAATGATTTCCAACTCTAGTAAGATGGCTCCGTCGTGGCAGGCTGCATCTATTATGAGTCCCATAGTAGGGTACAATAATTTTGTTCTTACGTTTTAACTGAATATTAGACAGTTGATCATTTTTACTTTCATATAAAATATTTTTGCGTTTGGATTATTATGAACTTCAATGATTCATAAGAGTTACTTTTTTGTACACAGCTTCATCTGCACAGAGTACACAAGTATTTATTACATCGTATTGCAAATGATTTTGTGTGTATCGTTTACACTTGCTACACGTAAAACTATTATTTGTATCTCTGCGTTTCGAGAAACATAACTGACATGTGTTTGATAATAGATCAAAATTTTTATCAAATTTAATATCCTTATCGATACAATCCATGTAATACATTACATATGCTCCACAATTATATGCATCACGTTGTCGCGGACGCATTTTTCTGTACAAAGGCAATGCCCATTGCCTAATAGAATTTAAATTATTTTTTACTATGGTACTAGCTTTTTCAAGATATTTAATGAAATTGTTTTTACACATATGTAATCGAGTAGATATGCATTTATGATCGGAATAAAAAGGATCTATATGGATGAGTTGTCTTGTAGTTTTACTTTTACTACAAACAAACACCAGTGTTACAATACTCATAAGGCATCAAAATAGTGCCTTTAAAATTATTAGTAAGATGATACATAAACCAATCATCTGCAGGTTTTTGATTACCGTCAACCAAAATCAAATTGATGACTTGGGTGAGGTTATAGGTGCAGTAAGCTTTCTCAAAGAAAATGCGTTCCTTTTACTGTTTACTATTGCAAATTATTGTGAATTAAAAATATATGAAATCGATTTTGAGTTACGAAAAACTAACGAGGCCAGTTAAAACATTAAAATGAAAAACAATTTTCGATTTTATAATTTGCATCGTTACAAAGCTTTCTCTTTGAGAAAGCAATATTTGAATTTTCATTTGTCATACTTAGGAAATTTTGTAGAGTCGGTTTCTTGTTAATTTTTTGTTGAATCGCACTGTGGTAGGATTCAACCATATTATTTGTCCTCGACTCCTCACAAAATACTGAGATTTCTCTACATGTTACTAACCATTGATTTTGGAAATACTTTAAAAAATTTATAATCTGTGGGTCCTTAGGAAATTTAATTTCGCATTCCTTTAGTACAAGAAGAAATCCTTCAACGATTTTTGTTTGTGGAAACAAGGCGAGGGCAATCAATTTCTGAATAATTTTATGCTTTACAGCATTTTGTTCTTTTTGCCTTTTGCTCAATGCAACATGATACTTGAGAGCGTTTTTGTAAACTGCTTCAACAAAAAATTGTCTAATTTTAAAAAGCATGTATATTGTATATAGCTTACCACATGAGAAACATGGCTCGAATTTTGCAAAATCCAGAGATCTTTTCCTTTCTTCAAATGCTTATAATTTTTTATCCAATCGCGCATTATCTACGTTTAATAGCTTCAATTGAAGTAAGTAACGTAGTAAGTAACGTAGTGTATTACATAAATGTATATATGCTTTCAAAAAATGATCTACTTGAAAAGCATATATATAGCTCATTACACAGTAAACGGAAACAAGCCATAAATAAGTAAAAAGTAGAAAGAAAGGCCTTTCATTTGAGCTATTACTTAATCGTTAAAAACGGATGCTTGAATAACAAGTTACAAGGAGTTTTGCAAATACAAGGTTAAATCCACTATTGATCAGTGCATTCGATCTAGACAAATTTATACTCAAATTTAAGGTTTACTAGTGTACTTCACGTCTCTATGTATACAAAAATTTAGTTTTCATAAATAAAGGAAAAATCGCGTAAATTTTTTAAAGTAAAAGCAAACGAAAAAATTTAAACTTCTGGCTCTAATTAACTTAACTCAGGTATAACTTACCTATGCAAAATGGAAAAAGCAGCCTAATATTTTTGCTTGTGGGAATTCAAGAGAGAATACATTCCTCAGGCCTTCTACATAATCAGCCATAATTTTCATGAGAACAACTCCAGGCAAGTTATTTTTTATTTCTTGCAGTTACGCTCTGTACTGCATATGGCATATCGCCACCTTCTACTCTGCTGTATTAAAACTTTATCAAATTCGCAATCACGCCAAAATCTTCTACTAAGTTTGCTTTAAAAATGAGGTTATGTATTTAAGTCACTTTATTAAGTGTGTATTAATGGTTACAGTAAATATAGCCAAAATTGTCACTACCGTAACATGTCGCCAAGCAGAACGTTGCTAATCAAAGTATTGCAGGGCTTTAGATATGCAACTAGGCTTTCACAAAATATAGGAATTTGTTAAAGGAGTATATAATTTACAATTTTCTTTAGAAATATCTTATATGTGAGTTTTTCTCTTGTCTGAGCCCCATTATGTTAAAAATTTAATTTTCGCATTTTGAATTTCCCACCTATTTTCGGCCAGTGTGTCAGTCTGATCGCTATAGACATTACTGGAGTCAATGATTTTTAAAGCTTTATAGCCCGAATTCGAATTTTTCCATGCAGTTTGAATTTTGCACTATGTTAAAACTGTTTTTTTTTTTGCATGGATATAATGTGGTAAAAAAGAACGTCACTGCTGAAGCCCTTGTTATTGCAATATAAGTACATGTATTCGTTGCTTAAATATAGTCAAAATGTTGTAAACATAAAACTAAATAAATATCTAATAGAATATTTGATTATCTTGTAATGGCTCTTCACACCATGACTATTAGTGTGAAAATGTCACACTTGAAGCCTGTCACTTCCGAAGCCAATCCAGAAATTTCCTATGCTAATCTTATGGAAAAAATTTTAATAATTGTTGTAGCTGTTTCCGAATAAACTATGTTTTGTTATGCCTTAAGTGATAAAAAAACCACTATTAATTTTCCCCTAAACGAAACTTTTTTTTCTTCGATTTAGACGGCGAAATATGCCATTTTTCTGCAAATCACCCATATAAATTATGATAATTTTTACCTTTCCTGTCTCCGTTTCTGCCATAATTGTCAGAAATTGTGACTTTTTGTTCAAATACATATCATGTGGACGCACATCAAATGTAGCATCCACATATAAGGTCGTACACATAAATTTTTTCACCACATTTGGATCGAACAATAATATGTGCCACTTTCCATCAGCTTCAAAGATTTTTGATTGGAGAGGATATGTTTCCTCTCCATATACATAACATAAGGATGCTTCCTCTTCATTCAGCATGTTTCCTAAATCAAACACAGTTTTTGCATTGGAGAGTTTACTAGTGTTTTATAAGTGACTCTGCGCACTCCTTCGGTGCCTTGCTGCTGAGCGCATTTGTGATTTAATTGGAGTCACTCAGCTCCCTCAATATTTCTACAATATAAAAACAAAATCAGTCACTGAATTGTAATAGATGCTTTTATTGCTCCAATGTTGTTTAAGGTGTAAGGATAAAAATTAATTTAGCAGTTTAATTTTTATTGTACAATTATTGTAAATTTTGTTAACTTTATATTTATTTTTGGCGTTTTAGCCCTGATGAGGAGCTCCAGTTAGCTCGAAACGTTGGTTCACAATAAATACGTTTCCCGAAGGGATGCATAATTTTTATCCTTACACCTTAAAATCAGTCACTTTTTGTGTAATGATTCCAGGTATGTGGTAAACGAGTTTGCAGAAAACATATAAAGCGCATGCACCAGCTGAATATGGCGTATGTTATAAAAATAAATTTAAAAAAATAAGGTTATCTAGCAAATTCAAAGTAGTTTGCGTTGCTCCCCGAAGGTGCAGTGTATATGTACTGCATACATTTGTACTTGCCATTGAGGCGCTTATACCGCATCCCTTGATATTTACTTAGTGTTTCGCTAAATCGGAGTACGTTAAAGCAGTACTCCGGTTGCCTGGTGCACGACTAGCTGACATCAAATCCATGTGAAATTTTCTGCGCTTTGCATACTCTGGCCGACGCTGGCAAACTTCTTCGTTATGGCTACGGGATACACGAGGTTTTTTGTCCGCATGCATGATAGCTCTTCCTGGGCACTTGTGCTTATCATAATTTAAGCACTTGTAGTATTTGGAAATGCGAAAATCAATATTAATTTCAAAATAATTTTCTAAAGAAGCTACGCCGACTATTGCTTCCCGCAATACAAGTATATATGCCAAAAGGATACTAACAAAAAAGTTGTAAATGCATATCTTACATTGTGCCCGTTTTTTTGATTTTCGGAGTGCTTGTGATAGACCTAGCCATCTAGAAAAAGACCAAGACCATCGCCGTACACAACTTCTTCTTCACTATCACTGGCTGTTTCAGCCATTTCCAAATAGGATTGCGAAATAATGCAATAACTATTGAAAATAACGCAATATCAAAAAACTCAATGAATATTGTACGGTTAGAGAGACACACGTATATCTTTTTGCAAAGGTCGCAGTGCAAAACAAAAGCGCGCGAGTTATATTTACACGTGTCGAAAAACATGTAAGTTACTAGCGATACAAAGACGATCGAAATACTCTGCCAACTTCAAACATTCCAAAGGCAGCGTTTAAACATTTATACGTATAACTTCGCTCTAGAAATCCGTATATTTAAACGAGTGGCCTTAGAATCCAAGGAGTAGTAGGGTAAAAGCGTTTAGGTTGATGTTAATTCCCTTTATACTGTTTATTTCAACAATTGAAATAAAGCCTCTGGAGAAAGAAAATGAAAACGCTTCTTTAAAATATTATTTATAATTTAAAATACGTTACTCTATAATTTAAAATACTACTCTCTTCATTCGTTGCAATTAATTAATTGAAATAAATCGAAAAGAATAATCAATAAGAACAATTACGCATCTCTTCGAGCCACTGTATTTATTAAATCTGCCGACGTTTCGAGTCGTTACGACTCCTCATCAGGGCTTAAAAATTAATAAAAAATCACACTAATATCGAAACGTCGGCAGATTTAATAAATACAGTGGCTCGAAGAGATGCGTAATTGTTCTTATTGATTATCCATGAAGCTCGAGCGATAGATTCATATATTACAAATTATTGGCATTGCATCACGGACATGCCTTCACCTCAACTTTATGTTTATATTAGTGTGATTATTTATCAATTTTTAAGCCCTGATGAGGAGTCGTAACGACTCGAAACGTCGGCAGATTTAATAAATACAGTGGCTATGAGTAATGTGTGTGTTTACACGACTTACTTAGGAATCTACAGTATACACGATTAATTCATTAACTCTCTTAATACAACAAAATTAAAACGTTGAAACAACGCCTGAGGAGTAATAAACTTGAAATATTTACTTATTATAATATATACCAATAAAAGTATGTTAAATTAAATAATCGAACTGTATGATTTTTGAGAGAAAGCGTTAAAATATTTATGCAGCACATTTGTATGTTTAAACGACTAATCTAATAATCCTAGGGGTATGCACAATTGTAACTAACAACGATTTATAGAAAAAATATAAAATAATAAATAACAAATGAAAATATATCGATATACGATTCAGTTTTCGTAAAGTATTTCACACTGTACACAAGGTATAAATAATTCATCGTCCATTTCAATTATTATTGCGTAGAGTTAACATTAAAATAGTTTCTCGTTAAGAGCGTATATATGTGGAAGTCCACCAGAAAGTGACACACAAGCAGGGTTCCAAAAATTTGAATTACGCAATTCATAATTCATAATTCCTCAAAGGAATTGTGAATTATTTGTCGCATAATTCATAATTCCTCAAAGGAATTGTGAATTATTTGTGGCATAATTCATAATTCCTCAAAGGAATTGTGAATTATTTGTGGCATAATTCATAATTCCTCAAAGGAATTGTGAATTATTTGTCGCATAATTCACAATTTCTCAAACGAATTGTGAATTATTTGTCGCATAATTCATAATTCCTCAAAGGAATTGTGAATTATTTGTCGCATAATTCATAATTCCTCAAACGAATTGTGAATTATTTGTCGTATAATTCATAATTCCTCAAAGGAATTGTAAATTATTTGTGGCATAATTCCTCAAAGGAATTGTGAATTATAAGTCGCACAATTCATAATTCCTCAAAGGAGTTGGGAGTTATGAATTATTTGATGATTTTTTTGATTTGTATAATATTTTCTCCTATATGAGGCAATCTACGCAGAGTCGGACACTTCCCTTCTTAAAAATGTATTTTGAGTGTGCCCTCAAAATTGCCCAGTTTCCATTTTTGAGAAGGGAAGTGTCCGACTCTGCGTAGATTGCCTCATATAGGAGAATATATTATACAAATCAAAAAAATGATCAAATAATTCATAACTCCCAACTCCTTTGAGGAATTATGAATTGTGCGAACAATTCCTTTCAGGAATTATGCGACAAATAATTCACAATTCCTTTCAGGAATTATGAATTATGCCGCAAATAATTCACAATTCCTTTGAGGAATTATGAATTATGCGACAAATAATTCACAATTCCTTTGAGGAATTATGAATTATGCAACAAATAATTCACAATTCCTTTGAGGAATCATGAATTATGCCACAAATAATTCACAATTCCATTGAGGAATTATGAATTATGCCACAAATAATTCACAATTCCTTTGAGGAATTATGAATTATACGACAAATAATTCATAATTCCTCAAAGGAATTGTGAATTATACATGGAATTAAATCCGTGAAGGAATTAATTCTTTGAAACCCTGCACACAAGTCGGTCCAAAAATTGCACTTTTTTATTTTTGAGGGCACACCTATCGGACCCTGCTAGTTTTGTTTGGTATCTCTTTTCCAAACAATAAACCGGTGTGTGCCTATTCAAAACTCTATGCCAACAAAGATCTACAGGCGATAAACCGAAAAAAATGACCGCGATTTTTGCTCTAAAAATTAAAAAACGCGCATTATCTACAGCATTATAATTTTTTGGAATTTTTCCATATACCCACACTTAAAGTACACTAAAAGACCTTTAATTTTCATCTAAATTTGTCTGAATCGGATGCACTGGTCAAAAGATACACATTTAAAGACAACGAACTCTGCGCTTGTTTCAGGCGCTTACGAAAATAGCCAATTTAACGCTTTTTTTCTTTCCAATCCAACCGACCGATTTCAAAGTTTAATAGCTCAAATTAAAGCTCTTATCTTCTACTTTTTCTAATTTATCTGAAGTTATAGTTTCTCATGCGATACGCTATATATATGCTTCTCAAAATCAGTAAATAACGATAAACTTGAGAAGCATATATATAGTTCATCACATAAGAAAATTTTGATTCTGATCAACTATAATGAAAGTAGAGAAAAGAGCTTTAATTTGAGGTATTAAACTTGGAAAACTATTGGATGAATCGCTAATCACGAAGTTTTTAATGAAAAAAGAAAAATGATTATTTTAATACGTTTTTTTATTAGTACTCGACAAAATTCGTTCATTTTTCCGTTTCTTAAAATTCTTCTCAATTTTGATCCAGTCGTGCGTTTTTAACGGCTAATACCTCAAATTAAAGCTCTCTTCCTCTACTTTCATTCTAGTAGATCAGAATCAAAATTTTCTTATGTAATGAACTATATATGTTTCTCAAGTTGATCGCTTTTTACTGATTTTGAGAAGCATATATATAACGTATCGCATGAGAAAACTGTTTAGCAGTTACGACAATTTTTGGGACTTGCTAGTTATTTTAGAAAATTTGTCGAAAGTTTTGCAAGCCGAGTCGTAGCTCTAATGAGCAATCCGCGGCAGTAAAGGAAATTAAAGAAATTCTTTCGTCTCGACCGGTTTTGGCTATTTTCGATCATAAACTAGAAACAGAGCTTTATATGGATGTGTGTTGGATTGGGGTAGCTGCAATTTTGATGCAAAAGCATGATAATATCAAAAGGGTTGGGTTGTTGCATATTATAGCCGACAAACGAGTCTTGAAGAACAAAAATATCATTCCTATGATTTAGATACATTGGCGGTGTATGCTGCATTAAAAATTTTTCGACATTACTTGGTAGGCATTAAATTTACCATAATCACTGATTGTGTAGCTATTCGAGCGACAGCTACTAAGAAAGAAATTCAACCCCGGGTGGCACGTTGGTGGAATTATATATGGAAATAGCACACGTTGATTATTTGAGTACGAATCCCGTTGAATGTCTTTCTGTAGATATCACTCCAGCGGAGCAAATTAAGGCGACGCAATCGCAAGATGATGATATCGACACGATAAGAAAAATATTAGAATCGGGAGATAATCAAGCGGCGGTGAAACAATATTTTTTAAATTATGATTTAAAGGGAGGAGTAGTTTTCCCAAAAACCGAAAATGGGTTAAAATGGGTTGTACCGCGGATATTACGTTGGAATATTCTTAAAATGTGCCACGACGATCAAGGTCATTTGGCTTTGGAAAAAACACTAGATAAAATTCGAGAGAACTATTGGTTTAAAGGGATGACAAAATTTGTAACTAAGTATGTAAATGCCTGTTTAAACTGTCTTTACTATAAAGCAAGATCAGGTATTTGCATCCTATTGAAAAAATTTCGATTCCCTTTCATACAATACACTTAGACCACCTGGGGTCCTTTGTACGTTCTAAGCACAAAAATTCCCAAATTTTAGCGATAATTGATAGATTCACGAAGTTTTGCGTTCTCGAACCTGTACAAAATACGAAAACAAAATATATCATTAAATCACTAGATCAGTTATTCGGTTTGTTTGGGGTTCCGATAAGAATAATATCGGATAAGGGATCTGCCTTTACTTCCCATGCGTTTCAAGCTTTTTGCAAGGAAAGAGGAATCAAGCACATTATAAACGCCGTAGCCACACCGCGAGCAAATGGACAATGTGAACGACTTAATCGCACTGTCTTAAGTTCATTAGCAGCTACCTGTGGTGGAGATTCCGAGAATAGATGGGACGAAAAGTTGAAGCAGGTACAAAGTGCAATCAACTGCACTATAAATCGCACTACTAAAAGAAGTCCAGCACAGCTTCTTTTAGGATATAAGCCTAGAGGCATAGCAGACGCTGCGTTATCAGCAGAAATACAAGCGACACTCGATAGCTTAGACTTGAAGGCATTGAGGGAAGAGGCTAAGCAAAATATTGGTACGGAGCAAGTAGAGCAGAAGCAGAGATTTGATGCACGACGATCAGAGGCACCGAAATATCGGGTAAACGATGTAGTGATGGTCAAGGCTAATCCAGCAGCAACGGGGGAAAGCAAGAAACTGGTGGCTAAAGCAAAGGGTCCATTCCATATTACTGCGGTATTACAAAACGATCGCTATGAAGTGCAGGATTTAAGAAACCTAAAAAAGTCACATGGTCACCGGTCGGTGATAGCAGTGGACAGCTTGCAAAGATGGATCACATTTGATGCCATGGCTTAGGCTGGTAAGAATTATATTTTTTGTGTGTGTATGTATATTGATATATGTAAGTTGTATATGATATGATAGCCAAGTCTTTCATCTCAGGTATAACTTCTGGTCAGAGTTATATTTTAACTGAGGAGGAAGGCGGAGGCGGGACCAGATGCATTTTAATTACAATAGTTAATTAGATGCAGCCAAGTTTAGTACTTAGGTCTAAGTTTTTGGTCGAAATTAGGCGGAAACTAAGTGTCTAAGCGGAGGCAGAACCAAGGGCATTAGAAGCACAGTAAAACTGAGCTCAGTGCAGTCAAGTTTAGAACTTAGGGTTGATTTTTGATCAAAATTGGCTGATAACTAAGTATCTAAGCGGAGACAGAACCAGGACAGTCGGAGTCAAAATTTTTTGGAGTAAATTGTCACTAGTTGCACTCAGAAAAATTTTGGCAAGGCTGATAAATAATATCTTAGAATTATATTATTAAAAATAATATATTCTTTTTACTAAGCGTTTGATAATTGTTTTAATAATAGTATCGTATAAGGGGAAGGCATTGCTCGAATGTGAGAAATTATTTAAGGGGAGTAATAGAGAAGCTGAGGAGAAGAAAGAGTTCGTCGAATACAATAAGAAGGTGATGGTGGAGGGATGTTTACCAAAACACATGAGCAACTCTTTCATGGGTAGTCGACGGACGAAACGAGGAGCTTGAGGCAGTCGGGTCTTGACCAGGATATAGAACAGATCGTTATAGAATCATATGGCTTCATTTGAATGCAGAGTCTATTTGTTTTCGGATTGTTTAATTATTCAATAAACGTAACGTTAATAATCAATTGTGAGATTAATTGATTTCTTAGTATAAATTCCCTACATTATATTAATATACTCACGATTTTATACTCCCATTACTGCTAATTCTAGTATCTACTTACAATCTTGTAAATGTTCCGCAGTTATTTATCTAGGCAAAATAAAAAGATTATCAGCTTCGAGCAATTACCGTTAAAGCTGCCGAAATAAAGTCTCAAATAAAGTGGAATATTCACATAAATATACCAAGGCGCGAGCGCGGCGATATTTTCTAAGGTCGCTAGAATTTTTCTAACTTATTGGATTCCGCAGAACAATTACTATCGTAAATTTAAAAATTATACTAATAAAAATTTTACTATAAACTTTACGAAAAATTTTACAAATTTTCCTTTAGGTAGAAGTGAAACAATATATTGACACATGAAGATTACGTATTTTTCTGTAAATAAGAAAACACTCTAATCACTTACCTTTGTAAAGAATGTTCGAACAGATGTATATTTTTTCAAGCAAGCGATGATAAGACAGCAGGAGCACTATGCAGAATACGTAGATATTTAAACGTCTTTTAAAGCATCAAAGCTATTCGCATTTTGTTATCTTGACTGATGTCTATAGTCATTTTGTGGATACACTCGCAGCACTATCACATATATGCACTTACGACATTAGAAAATTGCGGAATAAAAATTCGCGGACGCGTCTAAATGAATTTTCTCTGTGACCTGCTCTGTAACGAAGTCAAAACCAGACTGACTTTTACTTTTACTCTTTCTTCAAAGGACGTATGTCCGGTTTATCAATGTTTGTAGCATTTTAATAAACATCTCTTCTCACTTTTTTCGAAGTATTATAGTCTGCACGTAATTGTATCGACATCTTTTTTTCTTTTGCGGCTGCTGACTGTTACGACGAAAAGCTTGTGGAAACAAATCCGCGGCTGAATTTCAACGCACGCTCTTTGAATCATGCGATACTCCGCGATCGTCACCAGTCATGTGTGTTTTCGCGATTACACTTTTCAGAAATGATTTCATTTTAAAGACTTTATATGAGCTTATGATTTCTCATTATTTTTTTTCGAATGCTTAGAGTTTGGTGTGCATAGGATAAATCAAATCGAATAAATTTTAGGCCATCGGCCTATCGGTGATTGCACCGATCGATTTACATTTCCAGTTCGCCTCTGTGCTGTCCAAGTATAGATGGCTCCGGCGAGCGACTCGAATACCTCGCCCAGAGCCTTCGGCACCTCGACGTCCTCGACTTCTTCGAACTCCTTCTCGCCAATGAGGTAGTACTCCTCGCTTATCGAGTGGTCGTTCTCCTCCTGGATTGGCATGAAGCGGTCGATGACGGTGTTGAGACCGAGTGACAGGTGTCGAAAGTGCTTGTGGAAGCCGCGGCGCACGGTCAGCGAAGCGTAGATGGTATTGTTCACGAGAGCCGAGCGAAGGTTCATCAAGGCGTCACGCGAGTGCTGCCTCGGATCTTCGTACAGGTGTCGCGTTATCAGGTAATCGAGAGCAGCGTCGCCGAGGAACTGGAGACGCTGGTAGCAGTCGGTCAGACGATTCAGCTGGTAGGAAGCGCGAGTGAAGGCCTGCAGCAAATAGCTCCGGTTTCGGAAGCTGTAGTCGATCGAACGCTCGAGACTGTCGTAGCCGTCCAGCATGATTTCCAGCTCGAGCTCGGGGTTAGGAACGTTGCAGAATAGCGGGCTCGGCGACTCCCGGAGCTTCTTGTACCTCAGCTGGGTCCAACTCTTCTCGCCGTCTTCGTCGGAGCTCACGACGTAAGGAGTACTACCCGGAGGCGCATCGACTTCCTCGGTGGGTAACACGTGGATGCGCAGCCAGCTCATGAAGAGCAGAGCATCTTGAGGACCACATGCAATGAGTTGCGCTCCTACGAGCGCCTCGACACAGTCGACTATGCTCTTGTCCGATATACTATGCTGGATGATGAGGTTGTAGGGGTTGAAAGAACGCAAAGGGTTTCCGTTGACTGTTGAGCCCAAGCTCTCGTAATCTCTGTTTAAACCACTTATCTAAGGATCTATTGTATATAAAATTAATTAATTTACTCTCTTCATAAAATTAATTAATTTACTCTCTTCATACAAAATTAAATTGAAATGAAACCTGCAGAGCTAAAAACCTAAAATCGAGCCACCATCTACTGGTACGCCAGGTATTATAAGCAAGTACAGTTTTGTTTCAGGTCTACCTCTTTCGCACAGTATTGAGAATGGTAGATTGTACCTGTGAAACCTAGCGTTGCCCAATAAAGTCTTTTCCGACGTTGCGCTTTTTGCATTAAGATTACTGTCGTTACCATCAAGTAATGCTGTGGTGGAACGTGTTTTCTCTGTCATGAATAGTGTGAAAACTAAATTTCGAAATCATTAGAATAAGAATGCATTTTTACGTACGCGACATGTGTTGTAAATATTTTGAACCAAGTAGTGAAATAATTCAAAAGTTTACAACGAAAATTATGTATTCGAATGACAAACGTCCTTCTGACTTGGAGCAACAAGAATTTGAACAAATATTAGGTGAACTAGAAGCGTTTGGAAGCATTCCTTGTTTAAATGTAAGTGAAAGTAAAATATTTTAATTTAATTAAAAATCAAAATAAATGTAAACTTATGTATGATACAAATTAAACAAATAAAACATTTTCACAAACTAATTACTTCTAATGATTCAATTTGATTTTATATAATCAAGGATATTAAACTGATGATTTGAATTTGCCGCCAATTTAGCAAATGCATTTTCGATATGGTGATTTTTGGCGACTTTTCACCCGATAGATGGCGATACTGACTGGCCGTACTGGTCACCCTGTACATTCCTCCTATATTCGAAACATCATTACAATGTGATAAAAAATATATTCGGAGCGTTCAAAACAGTGCAAGGTTCTATTCAATGCGCTGCGATCACGGTGGCTTTCGTCGAACATCCGAGAAAGAATATTAGCATTAACTCGCAACACGATCTTTATCAACGTCGCAATATGGACCTTGCAATATCGATAGTGCGAAAAATCGAACTTAGTGATACACGGCTCGCGGGTTACGAAATACATCTCATATTGAGGCTCAACGCGGCAGCAAATCGAGACCCCGAGACATAGCACATGTGTGGTTGATCGGACTTACATACAGAAATAAATATCATCAATATATGCGACAGCATCAAGTTTCAATTTATTATTTAAATCAGAAATAACCAATAACTGCGATTAGCAGTAATAATTAAATTTGTGGGAGCCGTGACTGCTTTCGCCTCTGCTGCGCACCTGCTCTGGTAGCTCCTCATTTACCTGAAAATAAATCTAACGAGTCGGCGATGGCGCGCGTTCACCCTGGCGTAATCAAGGGGTTTGACTCAAATAATAAGAATAACCTTACCAAAACAAAAGGAAAGTGAGACGCGTAAGGGTGCGTTCGCGTACACCACTCAATAATGCAAATTACGCGTCATTAATATGACAGAAAACTAAAATCTACTGGTCGGAATATCCGGCTTATCTATATATCATTAAAGTCAATTGGCTCAACGAAATACGCAAGAAGGTCGCGTGAGGTTTAGCTGTAAATAAAGGACGATTATTATTAACGAGAGGGATGAATGGTCCCGGAAAGGAACGAGAGGACCGCACTTGATTGCTCTACAAACACAGGCTTGTTGTGTTTCTATGCGGGTGTCCCCGAGCCCCCAATTCGTAGTCAATGATTGGAAATAATATGGAAATAGGGAGAGGGTAGCTACGTGCAGGGTTTCTGCGTTTAACTAAGGAAGAAAAAACATATACATGCTCGCACACTACTTACTAGTGGGCGGTTAGGCTACGTGCAACATAAATTATTGTGTTCGCTTTATTAATTTAAAACTAAATATTAGCGGCCCTATCGGCCTTATTTATGCGAATGATTGGGTACGTATTTTATGCTAGAGAGTATCACGTGATGCTGCACCATACGCGTTACCGTCATAATCAATTCACCCGCGTGAGTTGATTATGCGAAGATTGTGCGAAGGGCACTTATAATTTTTTAGACGTAGTCCGGCGCGACCTAATCGGAGTGCTTCGCGTTGCGTGCAAACACCCGAGGTCAGTCTTGGCGTAGCCGACCTTTCTCGGGAGCCAATGGCTAGGAGTGGTGCTTCCACTCCCCGTCAGACCACGCTCCTTGGTCACACTAGTTGTGCCAAAGTTTAGGGTTTACTCGGAAAATGTTAAAGATTTAAGTTTGAAATATTTGTAACGATCAATTGAATTTAATTCCCGATCCGCGTAGCGAGTTACATAGAGGGAGAGAGAGAGAGAGAGAGAACGCACGAGCGCGTGCTCGTCCCTATTACACGAGGCACCGCGGCCGAGTAATATTTGTGACTCGAGGCTCAGCGAGCGTTAGCAGAAAACATAGATCACACGCGAATTTATATTTTAAATAAATGAATTAATTTTATTCAATAAATTGATGAGCGATTTACTCTGATACTATATGATCCCGTGGGATCATCAGTACGTACGGTACGGAGACCTTCTAGTACGGGCATCGGCCCTACGGCAATTGTTTAAACTATTCAAGACACGGTGGCTTGTCAGCCTTTATTCGATCGCGCACTTTTCTTCACACTCATTATCGCGCAACGGGAGTCAAGGATGTTAGCCCGCTCGATCGAAGGCGTTTAATTATTAAGACTCAGAGTTAATTAAAATAAAAGGTGTCGGCACCCACGTGGTCGCGTAGCGTGCAAGCGGTAGGACTACATGTCCATAGATGCGATGATTACCTCTTTCTGGTGATTGAAGTTGTAGTCGATTCAGTAGTCAAGGAGATAATAATCTCCCGTATCGCGAGTCGCGGTGAATGAGCTCTGCTCGATCAAGCACCGAATTGGGACGAAATAAAAAAACCACGTGCGCAGTACTCATACTGCCAAATATCGCGGCTGCGCGGCGATCACGCAGGCATACTCGAAGCACTCAAGGATGCGTGCCCTGTATGTGTGTGCGTTGTATAGCCTGCTCCTGGAATTTTCTTACTACCGCCTGTGACGTCACAGGCGGCGCGCTATACTCGCAACTGCCGCGTGCTTACGAGTGTGTTTGTTATGATCGCGAGTAACCGCGCGCGATGTACATATTAGCCAGGTACATTCCAGTGCCCATGCTACGGCAGCGTACCGTCGCACTGTCCTCTCCCCCATGAGGACAATTTCCCTGGAGAGAGGAAATCTGTCCGAGAATCTAAACCTACGAATGATATTTGAATTTAAGGAAATAAGTACAGGGACACATGCAATATTATATTTATTAGACTATTGTAATCCCATTTTTTTTTTATTTTCATTTTATTTTTTATGCGATTTTATTGGTCACTGGGGGATGATGACTCAGAATGGCCATTCTTGTCACCCAGTAACTGATTTATACGTCTTGCCACGTGACGCTGACGTGGATGTCTATCCCGTCGGCGGGCGGCTCTTGGAGCACTATTTGCTCTAGCTTTTTCTTGCGTATCCGCGCATGGTACTTGCGCACGAACTCCTCGCGCCTCCGTGCCCTTGATTCGGGAGTCGAGCCGTCAGGGGTTGGTGTTGGTGGGGGGGGGGGGGGTTTGGTTTGACCGGTTCAGAGCCTCAGTCCGCATCTTTTCGTGGTGCAGGGCCAGCAGCTCGACATCTCTCTGGGCCTCGAGTTTCCGGAGGTCCACCTCCAGCGCCTGGATCCTCCTCCGATGCCATAACATTTGTCGTTGCAACCTCTTTTTCGCCCTCCTTCGTTTCTGACCCTCCTTCACTGTAGGGACGTAGGGCTGTGGAGTGAAACACACCACTGAGTTTATGAGAATTCGGGTATTCCAGGGAATACGTGCAACAAGACAACATACGGACAATCACGTAAGGACCTTCATACAAAGACAAAAACTTGCCCACCACCTGGTTGCTGGCTTCGGACACGTTGCATGCGCGCACTAACACACGATCACCCACATGATACGTTCGGAGGTTGTGAGTAGAATTAAACTTCTCGGCGCGCCTTTCCCCCTTTGATTTGATACGGCGCGCTGCCAGGACTATTTTCTCCTGGTAAGGTAGGTCTTCTCTCGGGGGAAGTTTCAACCACCTCTCCCAATACCTAATTGGCTTCGTCCCCAGGTGGAGTTCCAGTGGTGTGAACTCAGTGGTCTCATGATACACTTCGTTCATGCATGCCTGGATTACGGGTATCCAGTTAGGCCAGGCCGTATGTTGTTGAGATACTAATGTACGAAAAAAACGCCCGATCTCCTTATTGACTCGCTCCACCATGTTGCTCTGCGGGTGGCGGATTGATGAGTATACGACCTCTATATTTAACGTGGCCATCTGCCTTATCCAAGCGGTCGAGGTAAATTGGGTGCCATGGTCAGATTGTATCCGCGCGGGTTTGCCGTACTTCGGAATATAATCATCCACGATCTTGCGTATGGTGGTGCGTGTGTCTGCCCTTTTTATCGCGTACAATACCACGAACTTAGAAAACACGTCCAGTGTCGCCAATATGTATTTTACCTCGCCTCGACCGGTGGGTAACGGACCACAGAAGTCTATGGACATCATCTGCCGCGGCTCGTCCGTAAGAATGGGGCGGGTACGTCCGTGGGTGGATGCCGTATGTACTTTATTCCTTTGACACGAGTCGCAGTTTTTTAACAACGCCTTCACCCGTCTCAAGAAACCGGGAAGGTAAAATGTCTCGCGGAGTAGCTGGACGCATTTCACCGCGCTCACGTGACCATACTCTTCATGAGTTTCCATGATCAGTTCGCGACCCAACTCGGGTGTCAATGCAACCTTCGGGTTCGCACTTGTCCCCTTCATGAGGATGTCTTGAAGGATATTGTAGTCCTTCACCTCATCCCCTTCTTTCAGTCAATCTATAATCACTCTCAGGTACGCATCAGCCCTCTGCAATGATAGGCCAAGCGACAGAGCAAAAAAAGGTACGATTTTTGACGGTCAATAAAAGAAGCTGGCGACCTATGCCACTCGATAGCAAATAATGCGTACTTTAAGCACATATGTGTCTCTACAGGTAAATCGAGAGTATTTTATAGTTATTAACAAAAAAACATGCAGAAAATGCATGTTTCTTTAGTTTTTCGCTTATAACTTTTAAATTAAGCAAGCAATGAAAACATCACTTTAGACAAAAAATATGCGGTATGAAATTATGAAGAAAAGCCACTATTAAAAATCTCGATAAGTTTAATAGAAGCTGAGATAATGGAAAAGAAAGGGTTAAAGTAGCCATTTTTCAAAAATTCATTACGCAGCCATTTTTTCATTTGAAGGCTCGAAATTTTGGAAATTAGAAGCTATGGGTATGTACTTTATAGGAAAAAAAAATGAATGCTGTGAAACCATTATTGTTGCTGTAATCGCGATGTTAATTTTTTGTTCACTAACTTGCACACGCTGTCACGTCCCGAATTGTGGTCCTATTTCAATTTTGAAAAGTTTTTTGAAATGGTGACGTTTCGCACAATAAGATGCATTTATCCGTTTTTCGATAAAATGCATCTAAGTATGCTAAAATAGCCGTCGAAAATACGCAAAAACGGCCGGACGCGGCAGAGCGCCCGAGGAGTGGGGGAATAGGGGAAGCGACACGCGTGAATTATCTATGTATAAGCGCTTCTTTTATTACTTTTTTGTAAATAATCTCTGTTGCTTGGCCTATGACGCGATCTGGTTGACTCGCTTTCTTAATCTACCATCGGGTTTCCTAATCAATATCATCCCTATAAATGTATCGCTTAAGGCCGCCGGGACTTCCCTCCTAGAGATCCTGCTAAGTGCGTTCGCGGCCACGTTCCTGCTTCCGGGCATATACACAATCACCGGGCTATAGTCCTGTATTGCGAGCGCCCACCGCGTCAGGCGATCGCTGAGGAAACGCGACGTTAACAGAAATTCGAGGGATTTATGGTCTGTCTCAATAGTGAGCTTAGAACCAACCAAATACGGGCGAAATTTCGTCAAACTCCATACGATGCTCAGTAGCTCGAGCTCGGTGGTAAAATAATTTAACTCCGCCCCCCTGAGTGCCCGGCTCGCGCAACACACTAACCTTCGCTCCCCAATATCATCATGCTGAAACAGCAAACTACCTAGAGCGGAACGGCTCGCATTAGTTCGTAATATAAAAGGCTTCCCTTGTGTCGGGTGATAAAAAAGAATCTCTTCGCAGAATAAGTCCTTTACCCTCTGGAAAGACGTGTCATCGCGGGGCTCCCACTTCCACTTTACCCCCTTTTGCAACAGTCTTAGCATCGGTTGCATTTCGGCCGACAACCGTTCTGTAAAACGGGCGGAGAAATTCGTCAGGCCTATGAAACCCTTTAGCTGTTTGGTGTTACGTGGGGTAGAAAAATCGCGAATCCCTTGTACTTTCTCCGGGTCGGGCAGTAGTCCGCGAGGCGTTAATATGAACCCTAAGAATCGCATCTCGTTTCGACACAACTTCACTTTACGGAAATTCAGAGTCACCCCCTCCCGTGAAATCCTATCAAATAGCGAGCTTAAATGTACTAAATGTTCATTAAAATGTTTCGAAACGCAGAACCAGTCGTCTGCAAAGTCGATCAAAAAATCAGAGCAGCTGCGAAGCGTGTGCCCTGCGGCCCTAGAAAGAGTGGCACTACTAACTTTTGTGCCGAACGGTACCACGCAGTATTGGTAGGTGCGACCACCGAACAAAAACCCGGTGTATTTTCTAGAGTCCTCGTGGAGGGGCACCTCCCAATAACTAGCCGTTAAGTCTATACTACTCATAATCGCGAAGTCACGGCATTTCAACAGGACTTGATTCATGTCCTCTGGGCCGTCATAATCATCTTGTAGGCGTTTATTCAATTCAATCGCATTCAAGCACAACCTAACCTTGCCATCTTTCTTAAACACCGGAACGAGGGGGCTAACAAAATTAGTGTTCGATCCTTCTATGAAGCCGAGCTTGAACCTTCGCTCGATTTCCTTACCTACGACTTCCCTCTCTTTCCAGGAGACGGGGTAGGGTTTGTGCTTGAAGGGAGAATCATCTACCACACGGAAGGAGTAAACATACGAAAGAAACCTTCCTGAAGATTCGCTAAAAATGTGCCGATACTTGCTAAGGAGGTTTCCCAGCGCCAATCTATCAGACACACTATCAAAATTGATCGAATCTATTGGCCCGATTGGTAGTGGTGGAGGTGGTCATGGCGGCCCTTGCTCGGGGACGTGCCATGACCGAGCACTGAGGCAGATGCCCATTATGCTGTACCTTCCTCCCCGCCGCCCGATTCCACGCAGTGATACCTTTAGAGTATACCTTGTGGCTCCGGTCGGCGGAGTTCCCTATAGTCTAGGCATGTTTTAGCCATGTCTGTGCCCCGAGCAGATATACGTATATATATGCTCGATTCACACATGGACTGCACACGCCCAAACTGGACCTACAGTTTAGCTACACAATACATCCATAGATTGTGTACAGTGGAATCCGAACCACTGGAGCTTCGACGTTATAAGACACTTAAGTATACACATACAGGTGTATGTAAACATAGAGGTGTCCCAATGACAGAAAAGCCGAGAGTCGGGATCGAACCCAGAACTTTTGGATCACGAGTCCAACACTCTGCCTACTGAGCCGTCTCCGCTCTGATCGAATCTAACTTAGCGTCTATCTCGTCATCACTCAACTCACTCGGGTCGTTCGTAGGGATTGTCTCAACCTGAAAGCAATCTAATCTACTGTGCAGGTCGTCAGATACCTGGGCTATAAAATGGTCCACCTCCTTTCGGTCATCTGGGTACATATTATGCGTACGTAACCTGTACGTATGTACGGAGCCAGTCAAAGGATGTGTGAGCTGCACAGTCTGACCTGACATATTTAAAATCGTTTGATGTGCTTCCTGGAAATCAATCCCGAGGATACATGATCTCACGACCTTGGGTATGACTACCAGGTTAAATTCAATTGATATATCTCCTATTTCTACTAACGCACGAAACTGTTTTTTCAATAAAACGGATTTCTCGCCCGTGAAACCGATGGCGTGCAAACCGAGGAGGGGAAACGTGGGCAGTGCTTTTAAAGATTGCACGTGTGCCTCATAAAAGGTCCCTGATACGCACATGATCCTACTACCAGTGTCTAACAAACCAGAAGTCAGGATTCCGTTAATCTTAATTTCTAATTCGGGGCAAGGCACCTCTTTACGCATTGGTAGTGGAGTGCGAAAATTGTCCTCGTTGAGTATATAATCCCGCATGGACTCTATCTCCGCGGTGGCGCATAATACTATGGATAAATCATCGGTAAAAGATAGAGAATCGCGACCGTCCGTTGCGCCGTGAGGAGCGACGTCGTCGTTCCTTCCCGAGGCTCGCGGCACAACATCTATTCGTTTTTTGAATCCGTCACTTGTTCTCTTGTATGTTTTTCAATCGTGATCTCATTTACGTGAGAGGATCGCGAGTTACTTTGATTTGAATTATGGGATGATGCCCGAGTGCCCCGGCACCCAGACTAGCCTAATCTCTTTCCCTCTCTCCAGCTCCTCTAGTGACTGCCTGCACCTCATCACCTCTCTCGAGTCGATGTGGATTGCGTTCAGTGCCAGACGTGCCGCCTACTGTCAGAGCATATGGTAATCAACCCATGGTTGGTTCCCTTGTCCCTTATCCAATCGGCACATTCCCTAATGGCCCTGATTTCCGCTTGGAATACGGTCGCGTATGAATCCAGGCTGCAAACCAATTCCTCGGTGCCACTTTTCTTCCACGCTCCCGCTCCAACTCCCTGATCCGTCTTTGATCCGTCCGTGAACCACACCTCACCCACCTTAAGTAGTTTGTGTGTGCCCCCTGCCCATTCCGTTCTCTGCGGTAAATGGACCTTATATGATTTGGAGAAGAGTAATCTCCCCCCCATCCTATCAAACTCCTCCCACTTCTCGCCCTCCGTGACCCTTGCCATTACCTCCTCGTCCCTGAACCTGTCACAAGACCTGGTCCCAGCGAGTCTGGCCCATGTCTTAAAGACCCCGGCCCTGACATCCTTGTCCAGCGGTGGGAGTCCCAGCAGAAGCTCCAGGGCAACCCTCGGGGTCGTTCTCATAGAGCCCGCCATTCCTCTCATCACCAGCTCTTGGATCCGATCAAACTCCTCTACATGCCCCTTTTGTTCGCATTTGTGCGCCCATACTATGGCCCCGTGCACCAGCCTGGGTTTTATGATGGATTCGTAGATCCATCTTACCTGGGTCGGTCCTAGTCCCCAGTGTGTTCCTATTGCCCTCCTGCAAAGTCAGAAGGTACTCACCGCCTTACTACATTTGCTCCTTATGTGCTTGCCCCAGTTGAGTTTCGAGTCAATCGTGATGCCCAGGTATTTGACCTCCTTTGACAGTTTCAGTGCAATGCCATTCAAGGCAAGCCCCTCTACCGCCTTGGCCTTGTGCCTCGTTGTACACAGCATGACTTCCACCTACCTGGGGTTCACACTTAACCTCACCGTTTCACACCACTCCTCTACGAGGCTCAAAGCGTACTGCATGAATCCCGCCACCACGTCCACGTCGTCACCCCTAACCAAGATCAGAATGTCGTCAGCATACGCTTGTGCATATATGCCCGCATCCTCCAACCTCCTTAGCAGCCCGTTCACCACCAGACACCACAGGGTGGGAGAGAGCACTCCCCCTTGAGGGCAGCCTCTACCCGCCCTGCACCTCCTGGTGCTCGCGCCCCAATGCGCTTCAATGACCCTACTACTCAGCATGCCCCAGATCCAGTTATGCACCGTCCAGGGGACGCCGTGCCTTTCCAATCCCTCCGCTATGGCTTCCCTGGTTGTGTGGTTGAATGCCCCTTCCACATCCAGGAAGGCCGCTAGCACAAAACCCTTCCTTTCCATACCCTTTTCTATTCGATAGACGGCCTCAGCTAGTGCCGTGTCTACCGATTTCCCCGCCTGGTACGCGTGCTGCCCACTATGTAGGGGTGGCGTCACCAGGCTTTCTTCCTTGATATATCTATCTACCAGCCTTTCCAGCGCTTTCAACAGAAACGTTGTCAGGCTAATCGGTCTATAATCGCCTGCAGCTGAGTGTTGCACCTTCCTCGGTTTAGGAATGAACACCACCTTCGCCCTCCTCCAATTCTTGGGCGTATACCCAAAAGCCAGATAGGCCCTGAATAGCTTCTCCAAGGCAGTCCCGATCATTGTCTCCCCCTGCTGTAAAAGAGCTGGGAAGACTCCGTCCAGTCCTGCTGCCTTGTAGGGCTCAAAGGAGTCTAGGGCCCACTTTATCCTTTCCCTGCCGGTGATCTTCCTAGCAATACGCCAGTCACCTCCCCTTGGCCTATGTCCAATACTTTCCTCCTTCTCCCATTCCCGGTGGTCCGGGAAGTGCTTCCTAAGTAGCTCAGAGAGAGCTTCTTCCGCAACCCCCGCCCAGTCCGCCCCTACCCTAATTGTGTCAGCCAGGTTTCCCTTGGGGTGTTGGAGGACCCTGCACAGTCTGGCCGTATCCCTAGATTCTGACCACCCGCTGCAGGCCCTCCTCCACCCCATAGTCCTGGCCTCCTCAATGGCCTCCTCTTATAGTTCCTGCGCACTTCCCTAAACCTCTGCATATCCGCTTCCGCCCTAGTTCGTTTAGATCTATTACGGAGCCTTGTTACGCCCTTGCGCAGCTTCCCCAGCGACTTATTCTACAAGGGGGCTCCCTTGGGTTTAACCTTCCTCCTGAGTTCGCAGTTTTCCTCGTACGAGCTCACGATAATCCCTGTGAGAACCTCGCAGCAGTGCTCGATGTCCTCCACCGACTCGTAAGATCTCGGGAAGGCGCCTATTCTTACTCCAAGGCTCTCCCTGTATCCCCGCCAGTTGGTCTTCCTAGGATTTCTCCCATAGGTTGCCAATGTGCTTTTACTACCAATATGGAACACGATTTGATTGTGATCCGACATTGTGACCTTATCCGAAACCCTCCATCCCTCTATTCTTGCCCACAGAGATCTCGATGCCAGGGTGATGTCAATAACCTCCTCTCTTATCGAGTTCTCAAACGTCGGCTTGTTGCCTACATTCATTACATCCAAATTCGTGGCCGCTAGAAACCCTAGCAGCCTTTCCCCCCTCATGTTGATATCGGAACTTCCCCAAGCCGTGTGTTGCGCATTCGCGTCGCACCCCATTACCAGCTCGGTTCCGTTCCTCTCACACTCTCTTATCAAATTCTCTACTTCCATCGGCGGGCATTCCCCCTCGTAGGGGAAATACGCCGCTGCCACGCATAGGTCTCTCCTGATCCCCCCCTCATCCATATACCTTACTCTAGCCGTGGCCAGATCCCTTGTGCAGTGCTTCGGCACCGTTTCTACCTGTAGTCCCTTCACAATGATACACGCCCTCACCGAGTTCATTGCACCACTGATCCGGGTTCCACAGCCATTTAGACCTGCTATCCTGCCCCCGTGAATCCAAGGTTCTTGGATTAGGCAGATACCTGTGTCCACCTCTGCCATGTGCCTGGCTAGAACCGCCGTGGCACTTTTGCAGTGGTGTAAGTTGATCTGCGCGAACGCAATTTTGGTTGCTGCTACAGAGCCAGCCCCCGTGATCGCGTCCGCGCCCGGTCCCGTCCCCCTACTTACCATCAGGAGGACCCTCCTCTGTGGCTCCCGCCCCTTCCCCCGGTGTCATGTCGGTGTCCACCTGCATGGCATCGTCCTTTTCCATCGTCTCCCCCTCCTTCGTCTTCAGGGGGACGACATGGGCCCTGCCCGCTCCTAGGAAGGGTCGCCAGTCCAACGCTTTCAGCGCCTCGACTTCAGACCCTTCCACGAGTACCTTTACCACCGTCTCCTCTCTTCTCCCGGCCTCCACCCCTTTGGTGACCTTGTTGGAGCTGGTCACCACCCAGGTTTCGGCCTTGAGAGTCGGGTTTTGACGGCCAAGGTTCTTGATCAACACCACGGGATCTTTCGATCCCGGGCAGTAGACCAAGGCCCTAGTCATCTTCGCGAGGTCCCCCATGCCAACTGCCTTGACCTGGAGTCCCTCGCCCTTCCACTTCTCTACCTTCTCCAGAAGCCACGCCTTATCCTCTTTCGCCTGGCAATTGAGTATCAACGCGCCCCTCTGCTGCCAATTTTCCCAAAACTTGGGAAAATAGGCATCGTCCGGTGCGTCGGTGATCTCCCCGTCAATACGGTCGAGGACCCCGTGGGCTTCCCCTTCGCTCAACCGAGCGTCAGGATACAGCGTAGAAACGATAGCCACTTTTAGTTCGGTGGCGACCGCTCTGCTATACGCCCTCTGCCCAGTACCCGAGCCCTTCTTTACCTCCCTCGGAGTTGAGCTGTCGGAGTGCGCTCTTTTAGAGGGTGTCAGCGGTGCCACCGCCTCCTCCCTCCTAGCTAACGCCCTCCTCTTTCTCTCCGTACCCGAGGGCTTTTTCCTCTTTATTTTCTTTCCCTCAGTCATCGGGGTTACCCCCGAGACATTCGGAAATTCCTTACCCGCGGCATCCGGCCTGCTAGCCTCAGACTGCGGTCCTTCTATAGTTGGGCTAGGGAGCCCTTCGGTTCCAGGCGCTTTTGGAACCATTTCTTTTTTTTTTCCTTCCATGCTTTTTTTATTATGAAGCGGGTGTATCATGTGTGTGTGGCAGGCAGACCCTTCCTCCCCGACTCCGATACCCCCCTGCTCCTCCCACTGAAGATCCCCCTCTCCCCCCAGTGGCCCCGGCGGGGCCCCCCGTCCAGCCTGCTGTGGCCCTATCCGGTCACCAGCCGGCAACAGCAGACCTTGCGGGATTTTTCGCCGGCTGAGGGGGCGGCCAGGTCCGGTTGGTTAATCCGGCCCGGGCCCCTAAAACTATCCAGCGGCCCAGGAGCGCCATTAACCCAGTTTTCCCGCTGTACCCTCCGGAAAGGAAGAGAGGCCTCCTACTGGAATGGCACAGAAAGAGGTCGCGGCTTCGGGGAATCCAAGTGATCATACAGTGTAGTGTCTTGTAGTATGTGTCCGTGTCCTTGTGCTGTATAGTGTACCCTACCAAGCACTACCGCAATTCGCTTGGTAGGGGAGGGCCGGCCCTTACCCCGAGCCACCCTCTGTCGGGGGGGGGGGGGCTTAGTGCACACGCAGGGGCTTCACCCAGCAGCCCCTGGGCGTCGTTAGCGACCACCTGTACCCCGGTGGCCAACAATTCCCCTCGGCACGGCAGCCCCACCTTGGGATTAGGGGTTGGATACAAAATACCCATTCGCGCCTCCTCCCGAACGCAGAATGGGAGGTTGTACTTAGCCTCTGACGGGCCCGCAAAACCGTTCTCGAGAACCCCGAGTCCCAGTCCCAGGGAAATGCCCGGCCGGAAGAGCCCTTATTACGGGGATCCCAAACCGGGGAAGCTACTCCCGGACCCGAGAGGCGGCATCCCGCATCAGTCCAGTTTCGCCGCCATGCCTGGGTGAATCTCTACTCCAGCCCGGGAGGCGGCGAGCCGCTGACCCCGTCCCCGGGGACACCGCCCCCCCCCTCCTCCCAACCCGGTTCGGGTCACCACACTCCCGACACCGAGGCCAAGCCGGCCGCTCGGATCCGCCAGACGAGCCCCTACACTGGCCCCTTGGGGCACGCGTGAAAGTGACAACCCCTAGTGGGGGCAGCTGGGGCATACTAATTTCCCAAACACACACAAATATACAATCATCCACTCCTAACCAAAAACTGAAACGAGCACTCACTACAAGTTTAACATCACTTTTTATCAACACAGACACATCACAAAATCCAATGAAAATTTGGTCAGGGCAGAACTGACAGTTTTTCAGTTTTATTATTTTTTGTACATAACCATGCACATGAGGAGCATCTCTACTCATCTCTGATTATAGTTTAGTCTGCTGCTAGTCCAACAGCTGATCAGCTGTTCTCTGACCTACTTTTCATTCATCACATCTGGACAAAACCTTCTAGCTTCTAGTGTTTATTTCTGCTCTTTTTTATGATCATTATTAAAAATACATTAACTGAAAGTATATTAAATCATTTTCCATAAAAATTTTCCATACTTTAAGTTTCAATTATAAAAATTTTTCAAAAGTTGTAAATTTAATTTTTTAACCTGTTTTCACTTAATGCATTTTTTTTGTTTCAGCAGACATAAGCTTTCATATTGAAGCTTTTTTGGAAAAATAACTCTCCAGATATCATCCTCAGAGAGCTACCTTTGGATTATATTTGGGTTAGACGCTGAAAATTATTGGTAAGTACACTTTATATTATGAAATATTAAGTAAAACTTTAAATGCATTTTACTCGGATTTAGTTTTTTCATGATTTTTTTTTACTTGCCGCAGGTTTTCAGAGCAATGGGTGGACCAAATGGGTTCAAATTTTGGAGAAACCTTTGGAATAGGTTTCCTCACAAACTAAGCGGAGCAGAATTGGAAAAAGATAAGTTCAAAGTGAATGTTACGTGTGTTTACATATGTAACATTCACTATAATTACTAATATTGTCAATAATGTGTGATTAATTGTATTAATTTTGTGTTTTTCAGGAATCTGCTCCGCTTAGTTTGAGACCAGACTTATGGAGAAGATAAACCACTTGGATTCATGAAGATTGATGGTACGGATCCTGAAAATTCTTGCGGCAAGTAAATAAAAATGATGAAAATCATGATTTTTGGTAAGTAAATACCTTTAATTGTTTTTAAATATTACACTCACTTAATGCATATTTTTTATGCATAAAAGTGATGTGTAATACTTATATTTCAAAGGAAAAATATAATTTTTAATGTACCTATATATGTTAATTTTTTACAGCACTAATGTTTTTCCTTTTTTTTCAGGTTTTAACCCTGTCATAACCCCTTAAGGGGTTATGCCTGAGTTAAACCTGAAAAAAACAATTTATCAATTAATAGGTAATTAAAAATTATTTATAATGAATATAAAAAAAATTTTGTTTCCTACTGAAAATATACATATTAATAGTAAATTTCAATATTTTTAAAAAATTATTTATGCATACTTACTATGTAAATAGTTCCATGTATGCAGTACTAAATTTCTGCATATTTTTTCCTTTGCCGCATGAATTTTCAAGTTCTGGTTGATGAATTATTTCCAAACTGGATGGAAAATCTTCTAAATTGCCTTCTCCTCAGCTTGAACGCAGGAAATTACTGAAAAATAAAAATTTTTAATTTTAGCAACGTATAAGTTATAATATATGTAATTATAGTGAATGTTACGTATGTTTAGATACATAACATTCACTTTTGACTTATCTTTGCAAATTCTGTTCCGTTCAAGCAGTGAAGAAAGGCCTCCTGGAATTCTCCAAAAAATTTCAGGTTGATTGGTCCATTGGTTCTTGAGAAATCATGCGGTAACTGACCTAAGATGAGAAAAATTCAAAACTTGAGAAAAAAGCATTTAAAGTTTAACTTGACATTTAATGATATAAAATATACTTACAATTTTTCTTCACACCTGGACCTTATTTAAGTCAAAGATATACGTATCCTGGTCATCTTTGTCAAGTTTGAGGATAATCCAAAAATTTCATTCGTGTCCAGTCCTCTGAAATGAAACAAAATGAAAAATCATTAAAAAAAGTAATTTTTCTAAATTTGAAACATTTTTATAATTAAGCTATAAAAATGCTTTTATTGTAAATAAATAAGTTTCTATACTTACATGTGATGAACAGAAGAGTAGAACTATCATCATCATATCAAGTTCATGTAGTTGAGAGGTTAGAGAAAACAGTCCATCAGGTGAGCTAAGGAGGCAGAAAGCAAGCAGACAGCTCCAATCAGCTGTTTAGCTTGCTCTCTGACCTACTTTTCAGCTAGACTGTTTTCTACAGAGCTGATGCTGTGACATGTGTGATGTGTGTGTGAAAAGTGTTTAATGAAAAAAATTAAAAAAAAAGGAAAACAAAAGTGAAAAAAACAGAAAAAAATTGTGAATGTGTTTCAGTGTTTTTTAGTGTTTGTGTTGTAAATTATGTTGTTTGTTTACAAGTGAGGTTGTGTATGGTGTATAAGTATTTGGTTATGTGTGTAATGTGTGTATGTGTGTTTAATAAGCACCAGCTCTGTAGAAGTCATCATCCTGATGACTTCTCTTTCTTTTGGCTCGTCGTGCTTCAAGTGTTGAGTGTAGTCATAAGCGTTACTTTGTTTTCCAACTTTTCTGCTGGAGTCGATGAAAGCAACTGCGTTACATGATGTACAGGTGATGGATAGCTTGCTACCAAGACCTCGTACATCAACTTCATCAAATTTGATGCATCCGCCACAAGCTTTACAAGCCAGAAACTCCTGTAATCCTGGCAGAAGCAAAGAAATGTCAAAGATTCTATTCTGAATTCCACTCGGTTCTACATAAATTGATTTTAATTTTTGTCTAGACCTAGACACAGGAATTTCTGGCGGTACTGATGTTGAGGTACCTGGTAAAGCTTGCGCAGCAGATCTTGAACTCCATTCCCTGGACGTTGAAGGAACTGTATCAGGCGTAGGTGATGCTGAAGTGATTGGTGTTGCTCGTTCTTGTTGTATAGATGTTGATGCTGATGCTGGTGCTGGTGCTGTTGTCGAAACTTCCCATTGCTGTTTTTGATGAAAAATCTTGGGTCTTCTCTTTCTTCTTCCAAATCTTCTTTTTCTGTCAGATGATCCTGAAACTCTATATCTTGAGTCTGGACTCATCTTGATCACAAATCACTCTCACTTACTCTACTTTTTAACCACAAATGCTATCAATATTATAAAATAAATTATTTAATAATATTGAGCAATGCAGAATAAAAGTTGATATGAAAATTCAAAGCAAGTGTTTTTGCGCTCTTGAATTCTCAATCATACGGTAAAACAGGTTACTAGATGAATAGCCTTTTCGAAAGAATATCGCGCGGCCCCGTCGGTAAGCGCCAAATTCAAAATTCGTTTTTTGCATAATTTTATTCATTGACGAATATTTGCGTCTAATTAATTTTTTATAAAGCATAATAAATAATCAAATGCTTTTTTAAAAATAAATTATTAATTTAAATAAACAAAAAAGAGGAAAATGTGGAAATAAGCAATTTGCAAATTTTTAATATTGCATAATTTTGCTCATTTTATTAATATCTTTTAACGGATTTTAATTGCATAATAGATATTTTTATTGTATTTTACATACAAATATTATGCATGAGAAGCATTAAAAGCTCGAAAAATAATCATGTTCAGTAACACAGCACTGACAAATAAAAACGCGAAAATTACGATTTTTTAAAAATAAGCTATTCGCACGCCTTCAGTTTTTGGTCTGTAGCTTTCTACCCAATTTTTTTTGGGCAAAAGGGACTTCAGCATCGTATTCTACAGACAATTTCCTATGAAAAAAGTCAATAAAAAAAAAATCGATTTTTTGACGACTTTAACTCAGGCATAACCCCTTAAGGGGATCAAGAACGTTCAAAAAGCAGTGATTTCGTATATTCGAAACCACTCCGAGGCTATTGTTACGATCGCTGTGAAAATTTGGGAAATAATTCATAAAGACGAAAAATTTACGGCATGACTGCAATATTTAAAAAATTTTGAAAAAATATTAAAAAATAAGTTCCGCTTTCCTCCGCTAGGCGATAAAAAGCGCTGCATTCGTACCATGCATCCGAGAAAATGCATTATAAAAGTTATTTGACGAAAAGAACGCATAAAAACTGAGTTTACCCGTAAATTAATTTATATAATGTGTATAATAGTCACAAAAATATTAAGTTTTCGAGCGTCATGAAAGAATAAAACCGAATCTTCGTGTAGCAAACAAACTCTTCCGCTTTTACCTTTCGGAGGGGTAAGAAGAGGGTAAGAAAGAGGAAAAATGTTATTTCTTTGACAGGCAACAGGAGGCGCAGAATTTCATTTCCCAAGTCTTCCCGGAAGATCGGTAATGCAGCTCGAACAGCACGCGCGACCGGCCCGAGCAAGAATTTTTTCACCATAGATTTTCATGCCAAATTTTTTCTACCCACACTTTCAGCATCGTGCATTTCACCGGGGATAAGTGTACATACCCACTCGCTGCAAGCTGTACTACGCTCTTAGTAAAAGGTAGCGGCAACTTGGTACACGTGTTCACCACCTGGTACCAAACGCTTAGACCGCGCGGCAGTTTATACTACTTGACCTGTGGGTAGGCCGGGGTCGCAGGCCGTAGTGTCCCTTTTATGACGGTTCATTTAGATCGTTGAAATTAAATTCGAATTTGAATAAATAAGTTGGATAACAAAAAATTTTAATAGATGTAAACGATTTATAAAACTAGAAACGGCTAACCGAATTTGAATGACAAAAATCGACTGGTAATTACTTGATAAAGTAAGTGCTCAGATTTTCATGATTACACTAACAAAATTTTGTTTTTCAGTTTTTCAATATTACGAATTTTTGTATAAAATATTATTCGTTTTCAAAATTCACGAATAATAACAAACCTTGAATCATAAAAATCGGATGATTTCACATTAATTAATTTAGGCCAAGCGCCCTAGCTTTTTTGTGGACGTAGCTCGGCAACGGATACCGCGATTATATAGAGAAAGGGAAGCCCATATACTTTTGGACACGAAATCTGTGCGGGAACGTTGTTTATTATTAATAATACGATGCAAAAATGCATTTTTTTTTAGTTTTTTGCTTTTAACTCGTAAAATAAGAGAGGAACGTAAAAAAGTAAAGAGAGAAAAGTTGTAGCTGATTACATTGCGAAGAAATTCATATATTGAGCGTCTCTATCCAATGAATGGACATGGAGGAAACCTCGGAAAACCGTGGAAAACACCGCAAAATCGACGGCCGAGCGCGCGGCATCGTAGCGCGCTTGTATATCTATATACACTTTCTCTGCCACGACTGCCGCGCGCTCGGCCGTTTTCGCTCACGTTTCAGTTTGTTTTTCATCGATTCAAAACCTTTTTTTCGCAAATCCAAAATATACATTTCATTGTTCAAATCATAAAATTTTCAACGCTGTATTCCAAATTCCAGTAGGATTCCCCAATTTCTCGTGCTCGCGCACACAAAAGTGCACTAAAATCGTACATAAAAAATTCAATTTGCAATTATACAAAAAGTAATTGGCGCAGAGCACCATTTTTTGGCGACATGAAAGTGGGTATAAAGCCCTTCCTTCGTTCTAAATTTTAGCCTTAAAAGTTGAAAAATGGCTGAGTTTTCAATTTTTAAAAAACGTCGATTCTGCGGTGTTTTCCACGGTTTTTCGAGGTTTCCTCCATGTCCATTCATCGGATAGAGACGTTCAATATATGAATTTCTTCGCAATTTAATCAGCTACAACTTTTCTCTCTTTACTTTTTTACGTTAATCTCTTATTTTACGAGTTAAAAGCAAAAAACTAAAAAAAATGCATTTTTGCATCGTATTATTAATAATAAACAACGTTCCCGCACAGATTTCGTGTCCAAAAGTATATGGGCTTCCCTTTCTCTATATAATTGCAGTATCCGTTGCCGAGCTACTTTTAAGTCCACAACGAGCTAGGGCGCTTGGCCTAAATTAATTAATATGAAATCATCCGATTTTTATGATTCAAGTTTTGTTATTATTAGTAAATTTTAAAAACGAATAATATTTTATACAAAAATTCATAATATTGAAACATTGAAAAATTTTAAGGAAAAATTTTATTTGTAGAGGTTGTGCCCTTAGGTGAGACCAGGTGTGACCCTCATTAGAACGCTCTAGCCAAGTCTGCCACTGGTGTCATAAAAGGCTTAGTCCTCTCTGTACGGGTACCCATATAAGACAGCATTAGAAAAAAATTCTACTCTGAATTTTCAAATAAACAATTTTTAAACAAAGGTAATTTTTGGCTTACGTCAGTTTATGCGTAATGATTACTTATAGTTACAAAACTTGAATCACGAAAATCGGAGCATTTTCACTGTTATCAATTCACAGTCTGTAAGTGAAGATTATCAAACTAGTCTAATAATCTCAGGTAGTTACCATTCGATTTTTATCATTCAAATTCTGCTGAAATAAGCCTTTTCTGTAGATTACATATCTGTTCATAAAGTATTTATTTTGCAAATTTTGAATTATTATGAATTGTTCACGTTCAGCCTCCGAGATCGCCCTTTACCCTCATAAAATTTTCGGAAACACTACCCATTTTTTCACCGTAGTATTTTCTGCCCATACTCTCAGCATCGCGCGTTTCGTCGAGGACATGCGTTGGTAGCCACTGCATAGTAAGCTGTGCTGTATTTTCAGAAGGTGGTGAACACATGTTGGCCTGCCACGCATTGCTACCGTTGGTGTGCGTTGATCAGCCCGGACTAGTAGGAGAATGCAAAAAAAACCTTCAACTAAGGAAAGATAGAAGATGGCACCACTCGTTTATGCTAATTATTAAAATAAACTAATATTTTGAAACTTTTATCCATGCTTGAAGATAAATTTTGTTTTTTTATGTACAATTACGTTTACGAAATTCGTCTAACTTTAAAAGAACAATAGTTACAGAGGAAACTGTAATTTTAAGTTATCGACACATAGCTTCGAGATTTTTGAAACGTTCTTGATCCCCTTAAGTGACGAATTATACGGGTACATCGTTACGCACTCAGTTCTTTCTCCTAATGGCAAAAAATTTATAGTGAAAAACTGGATTTTATAAATAAGCATTTTTTTAAATAAATTGAGATATTTTTTATTTTTCTCCATTTACTTGGTCTGTTAAAATCTGTTAAAATAAACAGAATGTTTTTTAAATAAATTATTTAGGCTAGTATATAAATTTGCTAATCTAAATAATTATTAATAATAAATTTAAAATAATAATAATTATACGAAGAAAGGGAATATTAAAAAAATGCCGTAAATTTTATCGTACTAACCAGTAATTTTACTGTGCAACCCGGTAAAAATGAAGGTACATGGCGCCGTGTCTCAGCTTTACTGAGTAACACGGTAATTTTTGTATCGAATTTTTATAATGAGATACTCGCATCGCCTAGTAGCCGATAGCCAACCCAGTTCGAGGCGGTACAGAATAATGTGACTTCTACGAGGGATATCCTCAATGACAAAACGTTGACAGGCGTTCTGAGCCCTTTACAGTTTGAGAGCGCGAGTTTTGTCTAGATTTGCTGGAATTTAGCTTCAATTCGTTTTCGTGAGCCCAGTCAGTCACCGCTTGTGCATTTTCCGATATTCGCGCAACGCCTACCTTCAAACTGCTAGGTTAACAATGATAGTATAGCTGGGTGTCATCGGCGAATAGCATATAATTCGCATAGCGGAGAACACGGGGCAGATCATTTATGTAGACAGCAAAAAGCAGAGGACTCAGTACACTACCTTGAGGTACCCCAGAAGAGGCACGGAGCCAATTTATTACAGAGCCACCTTCACTCACAACCGTTTGAATCCTATCTGTCAAATAACTGAAGAACAAACGCAGTGCGCTAGTGGAGACATTTAATACGCTTAACTTATGGATTCAGCGCGCATGGTATATGCTATCGAATGCTTTCGAGAAATCAAGAAAGATTAGGATAGTGATTTGGCGCTTATCTATCGTGTATCGCACATCGTCCAGCACGCTCAGAAGTGCAGTCTGGGTTGAATGGCTGGCCTGAACCCTGACCGTCGCGCGTCAAGGTCGTGAGCCTCGAGAAATCCTAAAAGACGTTGTTACACGATTTGCTCTAGAACCTTCGGTAGTTCCGGTAGAAGAGCGATAGGTCTAGTGTCCGATAGAGAAGATAAAGATTTAGTTTTTGCGAGTGGAACTATGAGCGCCATCTTCCAGTCTGCCGGAAAGGTGGCCGACACTATGGTATAATGACATGTACTATAATGTTAATGATTGACGTCAAGGGGCCGATCAGGGCTGGAAGAGGGAGCTTAAGCATGGGCGCTGAAAGTCCATTCAAACCAGTGACCCTGGATTCGCCAGCTTGAATTCAGGGCCTTTTCAACGTCTTCTTCAGAGACCAGCGATAGAAAAAAGGATGGATACGATGGATCACAGAGATGCGCGGAGCAAGAAACGTCAAAATCGGCTTCGTGGAGCGACGGACTTTCGCTAACTGTACGCGCAAAGTGCTCGTTGAGAGCGTTCGCAGTATATTTAGATAGCGGTGAAGGTAAGCTCGTATTCATCTCACGTAAATTCTTTATCTCGCGCCATCTGGCCTTAAGAGAGGTAGCCAAGTTGATCCTTCTCTTCAGAAAGCTATTTTTCTCCTTATCAAGTTTATTTATCCTTGAAACAAGCAAAATCCTCTACGCGATTCGATCCGCAAGCATGCTTATAGGCCTTATCGCGCTTCTTCATAAGCAGGCGAATTTCATGAGAGACCCAGGGTTTGCGCTTCGATGATATAGCAATTTTCCTAATAGGAGCAGTTGCGTCATATGTAGCAATTAACGAGAAAGTTAGTTCTCGCTGAAATGTATTTACATCGGGGAGCGGAGTGCTGCTTACGAGATGAATATTTTCACCATTTACAAATAGAAACGCTTTTTACAAGAACTCAGTCCCTTGGCTTAACAAAAGTGGGGTGAGAGACGAGGCGAGTTCGCGCGCTAAAGAGCTTGCAGAGATCCTGCCTAGCGAGCACGAGTCTATGTACTTTTCTACCGTAGGGGGCTTCGCAACTATATTTATGGTAAGAGTAATAAAATTGTGCCCAGCAATGAATCGTGTAGCCAATTTTTCATAGAGTGATATGTTTTCGGGAAGGCTCACAAAAAAAAGATTGAGCCAGGTATGCCAAGGGGGGCACGCCAAAATACATGGTGCGTTGGATCCGATAGCACAAGTGACAGGTTTAGGCTATGGATGGCATCGAGGAGGTGCCCATATTTTCGTACAGAGGAACGTACAGGTCTAGTTTATCAATAAAGTGAATAGGTTATGCCGCGGGGGATTGGCGATAAATGACAGCAACAATCACTTTTAGACAATCATTTATTAATTCAAACATTGCAAATACCGGAGGGTTGACATATTCTGGATATTTTGAAGAAAATCGAAAAACTATAGATAATTTAAAGCAGGAATTGAATGTACAAAAGGAAATTTATTTAATATATGCAGGTGGTCGAACAAACAAAATAGAGTTTGGCTATTTTTCTGACTCCGTACAGTCTGCAGAAACTTTGTAAGTCTACATTTGATTTGATCGCGCGTGCATACATATATACCGACAGCTATAATCAGCACTGAGTATTGAGCGACGATGCGTTTAGAGTATCATATTATAATCAAAACACATCTCGTCACACTCCCTCTACCTCCAATCCAGCCCTCAGATATAAAAGAATCGGGCTACGGCAGCAGACCATCATTCGTCAGTCCTCTTCTGTGCAAATTAGTGCTGTACTCATTTCAATCGTAAGTTTTTATACATCTTATATTTAATTCAAACTACTACTACTACTACTACTACTACTGCAATCCATTCAATTTTGATTCAATGCAATTCCATTCAATTTTATTTCATAAGTCAATGTTCTATTTTGAATACAGTTTTCATTATTGTAACAAAATTTATATTTTAACAGAACATATTCTACTGTTGATTCAATTTTATTTTACAAAAATTATATTTTATGAGACCGTATTTATTGTCAATGATTTTCAAACGAATTTTTTACAATCTTAGTGTTCATTTTAATAGAAAGAGAGAGAGAGAGAGAGAGAGAGAGAGAGAGATTGAACTCATACATCGATAGTTTTACATCATTGCTCTCTCTCTCTCTCTCTCTCTCTCTCTCTCTCTCTCTCTCTCTCTCTCTCTCTCTCTCTCTCTCTCTCTTTCTCTCATTCTCTCTCTCGTTTACATAAGCAGCCTCTATAAAACTTTTAAAATTTTTTGATAGACTCCTCACAATTTTAAAAATTAAGAAGCACCTGTCTTGCTGCAATTTGCGCAGTATAGGAGCCGCTATATAAATAAATCAGTACAGTCTACGGGAAAGAATACTCAATTCGAATTTTTTACAATCTTAGTTTTTATTTTAATAGAAAGAGAAAGATTGAACTTATACATGGATAGTTTTACATCATTGCTCTCTCTCTCTCTCACTCTCTCTCTCTCTCTCTCTCTCTTTCTCTCTCTCTCTCTCTCTTTCTCGCTCTCTCTCTCTCTCTCTAAAACTTTTTAAATTTTTTGATAGACTCCTCACAATTTTAAAAATTAAGAAGCACCTGCCTTGCTACAGTTTGCGCAGTATAGGAGGCGCTGTATAAATCAATACAGTCTATGGAGAAGGAATACTCATCACCTATAGCTGATCTCTCCCCGTCGGTATTCAAACTACCAAACCGTTGCGAAGTCTTGCTAGTTACTTAGAATATATGATATTGCACCTAGCGTAATTACACCGTTCACGGTCGTAAATGCACAGCTATGGGAAACGATTTTTTTTTTAATCGAAAATCGTTGCATACACACACGCGCGCACACACACGCGCACACATACACACATACAACTGGAGGGCAAAATAATTTTACCACTGGTATAGTCGAAGAGTATTGTAGTGTCAAAAGCCATACCATATCGAATGCACCAGCAGTTAGATTGTTTTGATATTCCCCTCCAGTTCTCGATATCTGCATTGTTGCAACGATCGAGATCGTCTCATACGCTATTTCATTCTGCAGTGAACCTTCGAACAGAAAGTCACGCGCGTAATATAAAATAATAAAAATGGACTGCAGACTAATAGATATACAATCAAAAATAGAGAACGCTGAGTCTAAAATACTAGAGGTCAACAATAAAATAGTATTTCATAGTAGCCGTATTGAAAAGCATCGTGAATACTATAACAAAATCTGGAATGAGCGTGAACTCGAAAAAACCAAATTGGAGCAGTTGATTTCAACAGCATGCGATGTCAGTGAAGAAAAAACATCATTTTCCGTAGCCCAGCATCCTCCGATTGACAACGGTGTGACTTGCGCTAGATGTAACTTTGTACATTTTAAAAAAACAAGGAGTACAGCTTGAATTGTTTGTGCAGTATGCAATCAAATATACTGCACAAACTGCAGCAATAATGGCGTGTGCACCTGCTCCGACTCTCCTAAATCACCACCGTTCGAAGAGTGCGGAGTTCAGCCGACGACCTATGAATTTCCTCTTGAAGAAAATAATTTTATAAAAATCCAATACAGTGATGAAACTGAAGATGTACATGTAGACATGATATAAAAGATGTATTACCATTGCATTTATTATTTTTATTTTAATACATTAATTGTAATGTGTCTTTTAAGTAAAATATAAAGTTAAAACTATAATTCTTGATTTTGATGAATTGTACAAAAAATCCTCTGTCATAATTATTTTAAATTAAATTCATTAACAGTAAATTGCACGCAAAGTGATTTTTATTTTGAAAAAAGAGAACTTATTTTAAATTAAATTCATTTGCAGTAAGGTGTACGTAAAATGATGTTTTATTCTTAGAAAAAGAGATTTTTTTGTACAATTTTTAAAAAGTTATTATTTAAAACCTATCCTAAAATTCTCTTCCTATAAGAAATCGAACTTTCGAGCAAAATGATTAATTTGAAATGTAATATTTTATGATTAATCTTCTCTATGCGTGACGCATATTATAATAAGTAGAAATCTAATATTATAAATAATATTCAAATACTCTATGTTGTATAAATTGCAGTGACACATGGTTGTTCATGCGACAATTCTGTTTAAAAATATAATACTTCACTACTGTTTTAGAGGAAAAATGACTCACGAGCGATTGCATTAAAGGGCTCCGTTTATAATACACTGTAGAGTAGAAGATGCGAGAAATCTGATATTACAAATAATATTATCCGAATTGTTTATATTGTAATGACACATTGTTATTCATACGATAATTCTGTTAAAAAATATGACACTTCACTACTGTTTTGGAGGGAGAATGATTCACCAGAGATCGTATAAAAGGGCTTCGTAGATTGCACATTCATTCATTTTTTTCTCGTATAATCATCGAACTTACTGCAATGGCTCAAATCGATTGCAAAAGGATTGTGAAAGTTTTTCTGAAAGTTAGTGCGATATTATCACAATCTAATTCTGATTTACAAAGAACTCACAAGTGGATTACTTTTACACAGAAAACTATAAAATTATTTAGAAAAATTTTACATCTAAGAAATTTAAGTGTTTCTGAAAAACAAAAGTTTTTGTCGTCGATATCGTTGCTGAAGGGGATTCAACAGCATATGAAAAAATTTTTAAAACGAGGTGAAGGTTTAAATCTTCAACGGGAAAAGCTGAGTGATCGAGTGAAATGGCAAGATTTAGATAGTGTGTTTCTTGAGCGCATTAAATCTGATGCTATAATAAATTTAAAAAATATAGATATTAAAACTTTTCTAAAAGATGCAAAAGTACTTTTCACGCGTAAAATAAAATATATGTTACAAAAACACAAGGCTCTGAAAGTATAAACGATTCTAGCTGCAGAGTTTTCAAACGACAAAGCCGATACGCAGCAATTAGAAATAAAATATTTTAATACAAAAGCTGAAATCATAATAGAAACAACGATTTTAAAAGAATGGTGGGGAAACAATGTACAAGATTTAATTCAGCGTGATATGGAAGAATTCCAAGAGAGAGAATCAGGATGGACACTGCATTGTATCTTAAACATAAACGTACACGTGAATAAATACAAACCTATGTTGGGGAGTTCTTATGTAAAATTACCAGAATTTATACAAAATAAAAAAGCATGTATTAATGTAAAAAATTTTGATAATGCCTGTTTTAAATGGGCTGTTCTGTCTGCATTGTATCCTGCTCATAATTCGGATCGCGTTTCAGAATACGTTAAATATGAAAAGTGCTTAAATTTTACAGGATTACAGTTTCCAGTAACAACAACTTAAGTACCGATTTTTGAAAAGGACAATAATATTTCAGTGAATATATACAGTTTAAAACAGTATGATAAAAAATTTCAAGTTTTACCTATACACATCACACAATCTGAAAAATCTACACATGTGAATCTTCTTCTTATGCAAAATTATTATATAAACAAAAAAGAGAATGCAGTAACAAATTCTGACTATTTAGAGCCAATAACATATCATTATGTTTGGATTAAAGATTTGTACTCGATGCTTACATTTTTTTTATAGTGAAGATAAACTTAAAAAATAAATTTGAATACTTTGAAAATTTCAAATTTAAAGAAAAAGTACCATTTGTGATGTATGCAGATATTGAAAGTTATTTAAAACCAATTAAAAATAGCTCTAGCTCGTCATATCAGCAGCACGAAGCCTACAGTGTTGGGTACTATTTTAAATGCAGTTATGATAATTCACTGTCATTTTATCGCAGTTATAGAGGTATCAATCCTATAAAATGGTTTGTTAACTAACTCAACGATTTATCATTACAAGTAGAAAATATTTAAAAAAATCGAATGTCAATGATAAATTTAACATTAGAGCAACAACTTGCTTTTCAACATGCAACTATTTGTCATATTTTCGAAGAAACTCTTGGTGAGAAACGTGTAAGAGACCATTGCCACCTCACAGGAAGGTAAATATATATTAAAATAAAATAGTAAAAAGTACATATTTTGGATACTTTAACAGTAATATTATAAATAAATTATATTTTTAACCACACTGCGCCGAAAGTACCACTTTCGCTCCCGGGTGCTAGGAGCGAAATTGGTAATTTCGGCGCTAGTGTGAAGAAAAATGTATACGCACCACGGGAGTAAATTCGGACAGCCCATATCTCGTGTTTGCCACGAGATGTGGACTTTTTAAGTTTTTTCTTCCCTAGGCAATGCAATTTAAATTATCAACATTCATACGCTATACCAGTTATTTTTCATAATTTTTCCGGTTATGATTCGAATTTTTTGATAAAAGATATTGCAAATGGATTTCCCGGAAGAATGAATATTTTACCATTAAATCAAGAAAAATTTATTTCATTTACGAAATACATAGATGGTAGTAAGATTAATTTTAGATTTATCGATTCTTATCGATTTTTGTCATATTCATTGGATAAATTATCATCATACTTAAGAGAAATGAATATTCTTGAAAATGAATTTAAAAAAGATAACAAATATGCACCCATGAGCAATGAAAAATTAAATTTATTGAAAAGAAAAGGAATTTTTCCGTACGACTTTGTAGATTCTGAAGAAAAGCTCAATATTGAACGAATTCCGTCACAAAATAATTTTTATAATAAATTAAACGATACAGAAATATCTATATATGATTATGAACATGCGAAAAATTTATGGGAAAAATTCAACATTTTTAATTTAGAGGAATATTCAGATTTATATTTAAAAATCGACGTTTTGCTTTTAACAGAAATTTTTGAAAACTTTCGTAATAGCAGTTTATCTGCTTATGGTTTGGACCCGGCTCATTACAATACAATACTAGGACTAACTTGGGATGCTATGCTTAAATTTACAAAAGTGTAATTAGAGTTGCTAACTGATATTGATATGTTAATGTTTATTGAACACGCATAAGAGGTGGTGTTAGTCAATGCTCTAATCGCTATGCTTGTGCCAATAATAAATACATGAAAACTTACAATCCAGAAGAAGAATCTAAATATCTCATGTACTTTGACGCTAATAATTTATATGGATGAACTATGCAAAAATTTTTACCTTATGGTGATTTTAAATGGGTGGATTGTAATACAGATTTTCATGTGCCCGACGACTCTGAATTTGTTTATATTCTAGAAGTTGATTTAGATTATCCCGAAAATCTTCACGATTATCATAAAGATTTACCATTTTGTCCAGAGCATAAAAAACCAGCAGGTTCGAAACAAAGTAAATTATTAACCACTCTTGAAAGTAAATCGAGATATGTTTTACATTATTGTAGTTTAAAACAAGCTTTAAAAAATGAATTAAGACTTACGAAAATTCAAGTAGCTAAAAATGACTTTGAAAAGAATTTATATAAGTTAATGAATAATGCAATTTTTGGAAAAACCATGGAGAATTTACGCAATAGAGTTAACGTAAAATTAATAACAAAATGGGAAGAAAGGTAAGGCACAGAAGGTTTAATTTCTAAACCTAAACCAGAATTCCATAGTCGTACTGTTCTTGATGAAGATATTTTACTAATTGAGTTAAAGCAATTAGAAGTTATTATGAATAAACCAATTTATGTCGGACTTTCTGTTTTGGATTTATCAAAAACTTTAATATACGATTTTCATTATAATTATATGAAATGAGAATTTTCTGAAAACTCCAAACTACTTTACACAGATCCAGATAGTTTATTATATGAAATTTGTTGCGATGATATTTATAATATTATGAAGCGTGATATTCATCATTTTAATAATTCTAATTATTTACCTAATAATATATATGGATTACCACTTGTAAACAAAAAAATTGTTGGTTTAATGAAAGATGAATGCAATGGTAAAATTATGACTGAATTTGTAGGTTTAAGAAGTAAAATGTATAGCATTCGTATTGAAGGAAAAGATTATATAAAAAAAGTTAAAGGTGCAAAAAGTTGTGTAGTAAATAAAACCATTTCTTTTAATGATTATTTAGAATGTTTAAAAAATTCTTCAGTTTTATATAGAAATCAAAATTTAATTAAATCGAAATCACACAATGTACAAAGTATTACACAAAAGAAATTAGCTTTAAGCCCACACGATGATAAAAGGGTTATAGGGAAATTTACAATGGCGAAAACTCAGTTTGGTTGCAAGTTTGTTGCTTTATCCTTAAAAAAAAACATTACATCGTAATAGTATAAAAAAATATGTACGAGCATGTTATGATATTTATCATAAAAAATTTAAACTAGTGCAACGTTTCTATAATTTGATGAAACAAAAAATCTGTACTAAATCAAAAATTGAACAGACGAAGGATAATAAATCAAAGGGGACTTCTCTAATTCAGGATGAAAATGTTTCAAACGATACTACTAGTAACATTAAAAACAACGAACTAACAGTGACTTCCCAAATGCCTTGTGCAATCCTTCAAAATGATGTGAAAATTGAAACAGCCAAAATCAAACCAAAAATAACCTTCAAACTTCTTAATGAAACTGTTTCAATTGCTACTACTAATAAATTCATAAAGACTTTTAACTTATTTGATAGAAATCTTGATTATCCCCAAACATTTCCCAATATAACTAAAAATATTGCAGGTATTACTATGACACCAGAATGTTTTAAAACTTTGCATATAAAACAGCAATTAAATGATAACGTTATCAATTCCTTCCTCTTGATTATGTCGTCAATGGCTAATAGAAAAAACAAAATTGTTAAACCACTTTGAAACTTATTTAGTTTCATCAGTACTTAATCAAGGATACGTTAGTCATGGTTTTACAAAATGGATTATTGCATCGGATTTGTGGGACCATAAAGTGTGGCTTCTACCAGTTCATGTAGAAACGCTACAACATTCGACACTGATAATGATATTTATAGATTTACAAATAGTCATTTATTTTGATTCATTATACAACAATCCAGTGCCCGAATATATAAATCGACTGTGTTCGTTCATGGACACGTTTAAAATTGTTCCTGAGTTAAATTTTTCGGAATGGTCCTTCTATATCCCAAAGGATATTCCAACACAATTTTCGAGTAACCCGAACTTTCAAAACAATTGTGGCGTTCATGTAAGCTCATGGGTTTACGCACTCTGCAGTCATCAAAAATTTCGATTTTCCAAAGAAAATATGAATTGTGTTAGGAAAGGTATAGCAAATTACATTAATGATTCTAAATTATCAAGAAAAATTACATCTAAATCCATTCGACTACGAAATGTTTTATTTGAGGATATTGACAGTCACGTCATGGAAAAGAAATCCTATGATATCAATATTTATGAAAGTGCTCCGCATGGATATGAATCAACATATCATTTCATTCAATCTTATCCATTTAATCAATGATTCAACAAGTTTAATACAATTACAAAGCATCACAAAGTAAAAAAAAGAAAAGACGTAAAAATATTTCTGGATTCCTGACCAAACTGGATAACTCCATAATCACGTTCAAATTATTGAATATTCATTTTTTCATGGCATAACTTTTAATCCGAGCGCTTAAAATCACTAAATGAAGTACTTTAATCATTTTTTAATCAATAATAATAATATCAAAAAAATAATTACAATAATCATTTCTAATATTTGAGCAATTTCATAAATAATTGAATGAAAAACCGGAGTAATCTCGTTTTTTTGTAAATCAGGAATACTTAAAAAAACTAAAAAAAAAATAAAAAAAAACAAAAAAAAAACAAAAAAATACAAAAAAAAAAACAAAAAAAACAAATAAAACATGGAACCAGGCTTCGCCACGTCCTCGTCGTGGTACCGGGTTCGGCAGAGAGCGAAGCATCGCTTAATATTTAGGCTATAAATTATGTATAAATGAAACTAAATTAAGTAATGATTTTTTAACAAAAATCCTTTTTCTCTTTATTTAAACTTATTAAGGGTCCGGCCCTGGATTAAAAAAACTTTCTATCTGTAGCGTTCTTTAAGATCTTTCGAATGGCATAACTGTTTTCAAAAAAAAATTGTACGAAATGGGTAAAAAAACAAAAAAAAGATAGGGGATGAATGAATTTTCAGTGATTAATACCATATAATCAACGGTAGGAGTGCAATTCTGAATCCGTAGGGATGTAGTTTTGAAGCTAATACAATCGTGCTTCATATACACCCTTAATACTCAAGAATTATTGTTCCAAGCCTTCAAAAAATGCAGGACTTGATTAAGCACGGTTTTTACTGAAATCCTTTCTCACTTCATTTCACTGGATTAAGGGTGCGGCCCTGAATTAAATAATGTTCTTATCTGTAGGTTTCTTGAAGATCTTTTGAATGGCGTAACTCTTTCAAAAAAAAAAAAAATTGTGCGAAATGGGTTAAAAAGCGAAAAAACGATAGGGGATGAAAGACTTTTTAGTGATTAATTCGATATAATCTCTGACAAGGATGCGGCCCTGATTTAGAGAAATGCTCATTTTATTTGGTATAAAATTACCTTTCATTTGAATACTTTTATGCTCAAAGACAATTGTGCAAAATACTTTTTGTATGCGTTTGTTTGTAAAAATTGTATCGTTTAAGTAGTAAAAAGGGTGTGAACTTAATTCCATTATATCTCAGGTTCCCTTGGGGTTAGGAGGCTGATTCCTTTTGGAAAATTTATGTTTTCTCAAGCTCTAAACGGTGATACAGGTTTCGTACGTTACGCTTCGGGGGCCACGAATCATCTATACTCGTGGGCATCCTCCTTTCCAAAATGCATACTACAATAAAGAGGCTAACCCTATATCGAAAAAGACTGAGTATCTGTCTCACGCTCCTCTATTTGTCATAGATTGTTCAAAACAAAATGAGTCATTGAAGCAAGCTTCAGTTGACGTACGTCTCGAATTTGAGACTAGAGCAAATATTCCTGCTGGTACATCTCCTTATTGCCTCATCCTACACGATCGTATAGTTGAATACAAACCTATGAGTGGGGATGTTAAAAAAATTGTTTAAAGAGTGGGGAAAATAATATAAAAGCTATAACAGCTTATTACAAGTAGTTAGTCAAAATGGAGTACATGTTAGATGTGCAAGGATTCAAACAGTCTGTAAACGAATTCGTTATTAAAGAACTAGCTATAGTTCTGCTTCACTTGTATTTGAAAACATTGGTGTTTTTATTTAAACTTCCAGTGCCATGGAGCAGACTCACAGCCAAGTATAGATATGAAAATCTATGGTTGGAACGTAATTATCAATAAAGAAATGGCTTGAGAAATTCAATTTTCACGTACGTGATTTGGGTGAAATGGGCTTTCCATCACTGCAGAAATTAAAAAGCCGAATTTTAGAACCTCTCTGTCCACACCACAAACTAGCATTCAAGGTTAACTGTGCACATAGAAATATATTATTAATGAAAAAATTTTATTGTGACAATACACCGTCTTTCAAGAGATCGCTCAGATAATTTTATCTTACAGAGAATCTATCATTTATGACTCCTACAGATATTGCATTCTTACCTAGAGAATTTCTTATAACGTTTACAGCTAGCAGAATCGAACAAGCTTGGGATAAATTACCACATCATTTGCGGAAACCCACCTTTACGAAGAGATTGCTTAGAATGTAAAAAACTATATTATAATATATAGTTATACTATATTATAGTGATATGGAAAAAAAACGAATACATTTTCAAGAAAAGCCAATCATTCATTTAATGTACGCATGAACATATGCATATAAAAATGCGCGATGTGGAGAGTGGGAGCAAGCAGCAAGAGATCCAGAACGTTCTAAATTTAAAATTGCTAGATTAAGTCATATTATTAAATCAGTACTTATAAAAAAATTTTAAAATAATCTAAATTTATCTATTAAGTAATACTGAACAAGATGTTCGTTTACATATGTACACATTTTTTAAATAAAAATGAAATAAGTAATTAATTAAATTTGAATTTTTAATAAACCTTTACATACTCTCCTATCCCCCAGCACTTGTAGACATACTATATGTATTCCATTGTCTGCATAATAAAAATTTTATTTGTCCACGTAAGTATGGATTCAGCTCACAGCGATCTTGATCAAAAATGTAACCTGATCGCTGCTGAATCATTGCCGTCCCGGAGTACGCGTACGGGATCGTGAGAGAATCTTCGCGAATATTCATACTTGCGAGGAGCGCTCCTTACTCGCACCTGTAAACTCACCTGTGGCAACGCTCCTTACTCGCACCTGTAAACTCACCTGTGAGGAGCGCTCCCCACGCACACCCCTAGAGCGAAACTCACCTACAGTAGGCGATTGGTGGGGTGAGGCAGCGAGTCTAAAAAGCAGTGGAAGGGAGAGGCGGAACTCCCACAGCCTATCTGCTGTTATCCGATGCGATACTGTAATGTGCGTACGTTCCTCAAGTGCCCGTCAAGCCGTGGTTTTCAATCTAAATTTAGCAAAATTGTCCTCCGAATAAATAGGAATTCGCGCCGAGTCGAGGGTCGCACGCATATATACAACGCTCCTCGCGTCTACCAGAACTCTTAATGGCTAATTATTTTACTGACGGACCGCGCTTTGCGCAACAAATCACAAACGACTTCCGGGTAAATTTGATCTACATACACATAATATATGCCCTGCACATTAAATATTTCTGTAGGGTCCATGGACCAAAGAGCGGGAGCCTTGTGCATGACTGCATCGCGAACGGTAGTGGATGCCAGTTTCAGGGCAAACGCACAGGACGGGGAGACAGACAGAGAGAGAGAGAGAGATATCACGAGATATTCAGAGAGAGAGAGAGAGCAAGAGAGAGAGGAAGAGAGAAAGAGAGAAAGGGAGAGAGATCACAAGATATCCAGAGAGAGAGAAAGAGAGAGATCACGAGATATCCAGAGAGAGAGAGATAATGATGAGATATCCAGAGAGAAAGAAAGAAAGAGAGACAGAGAGTAATCAAATGAGAGAGTGATCACGAGAAATCCAGAGAGCGAAAGAGAGAGAGAGAGAGAGAGAGAGAAATTGCATGGGAGATGACTTTATCTGGAAACTTGTGCTAAAACACTTGTTCAGTGGCATGACAGGCTTATATGTAGCTGTGAGAAATTTGGAATTGACGCAGGATAACTCTTATTCTGCTGGAGCATACTAAGTTAGTAACAACATGAACACTGAAAAACACAAATACTGTACCCATTGCACCTGATCAAAAAAAAACAAACATTATATCACACACCACATATGGTTTTATAAGAATTATTTTATATTAAAGTTAGCTTCAAGAACATTAGAAGCCTATGATCTCCTGTAATCTCCACTGCCATCTGATGGAGGCATGAGCCTTGTAAGAATTATCAGCTGATGAACATATGTCTCATAAGACATACTTTCAAAGAGCTCTTGGAATTGTCAACTTTCTTTCACTGAACATGTCAACAAATGTGTTCTACTGCAGTGTTCTGCTACTTTTGTGCTCTACGAAAAATTTGTAATTATATTTTTTCTTTTGAGTTTTTATTATTTATTTAAAATTAAAATTGCTGATTTTTATAATATTCTGATTTGAGATGCTGATTTTATAATATAAGTAATTAGGCAGTTATTTATTTCTTAATTTTATGTTTCAAACTCCATATGCATTTTTCTCAATATGTGTATTTATAATAATCAATCTACCTCAAATTTTTTTAAAGTTCCATAATAACTTTCTTTATGCACTTATGTTGCTGGATTTCCACGAAGATAAGTTAAAAGTAAATGTTATGTATCTGCACATCTGTAACATTGACTATTATTATTCATATGCTGCTTTACATGCATGTAATACTTGAAAAATAATTTTTTTTCTCAGAACAAGGAGTATATAAGTCCATGCGGATAGGTATCAAAAAGAATTTAAACTCATCCAAACCTCGAAACTTGACTTGAAAGATTCAGAAGCCAAGTGATTAAAGACCAAAATAAGTTCGGTTCACCTTTAGAGACGAACGTATATTCATAGTAAAGGTGATGTATATATAATTTATACCGATGAAAAGTGTATGAAAATGAGCATAATAGACGAAAAAAACTGGTCAAAAAAAAATGGTCGCGAAAACAAATGTGTGATGGTAGCTCTTCCCCATACTTTCGCTTGAGTTCAATGAAGGTTGCGGTTTTTATGAACACGGAAATAAGTACTCGTTAGATAACTAGTAATAAAAAGTTTAAGACTCGTATATTGTAAATAGAAGAAATAAGTATAATTATCCGTACACAAAAAGTCGCACGACAGCGGAGAGATTGGTACGTACACTCGAACAAAGAAGAATTGAATATTCGGTTTGGGTAAACGAAATTTAATTTTTAATACCTCATTTTACTCCTTAAAATCTGCACTAAAATTTGAGTGGAGCACTTTTTTAATAACTAAAACTAAATAATTAAAACGAATTTGAAAAAAATGACAAACTTATTTGAAAAAATGAAAAAAAAAATGTTATTAAAAAAGTGCTCCACTAAAGTTTTAGTGCAGGTTTTAAGGAGTAAAATGAGTTATTAAAAATTTCATTTCTTTTACCCAAATTCTTAGAATCGTGCACACCGTAAAAAAACATGTCCTATTAATAATAGATTTTACTTTTTATTTATTTTTTTTTAATTTTTTTTTTATTTCATCGTAAAAAAGTAAGTGAGCGAGTGAGAGAGATAGATAGATAGAGAGGAGAGGGAGATAGACCTCACTCATTGCTTAAAAGAGCAAAAAACATTTTTTTTACAATTGCCAAAGCGCAGCAAAAGGCTGCTGCCACCTGGAGACGACGTCTCCGGTCGAGAGCAGCTTGCGTATACGCTGACGAGTATTTCCGTAACTGTCGGGCATCTTTCCAGGAAAGAGCTCCAAAATTTGACGTGCAATCTTCGCCAAAGCGCAGCACGAGGCTGCCTCGGTCTGGAGACGACATCTTCGGTCTAGAAAAGCTCGTGTCTGCGCTGGAGATGAACGAATAAGCAATGTTAGCCGCAACCGTCAAAATAATTAGCAAGATCGCAGAAATATATAAAACATTAATAAATAATATAATTTTCGTTTAGGTTATTATTAATTTATTATAACTATTGCGTGATTTTTTTAAATAATATACAATAAGCATATAAAATGTTTATGTGATTGAATTTCTTCTTCGCTGAAACAATCAAAATTTCCGTTTTGGCTAAATCTCTCTTGTATATCTTCAAAACGAACTTTCATGTTTCACCATGCTTGTGTTACGTGGCGAACTGAAAAAAAAGTATTAATGTGTTAAACAAATTTTATATTTTATAAGGGTCGACTAATTTTTTTAAAATAAATTATATCACTTTAATTAAGTAGTGAAAGTTCCTACTGTTTTCTATCAGTTCCATCATAACTGCATTCATATAATGCTCTCAGTCATGACATTTAAATCCTCCGGCGTTTCAATGCTCTAATAAGCAAATAAATGTGCTATAACTTTATTCACAGATTTAAAAATATTACGTTGGATGTACGCGTCCATTCTTGACTTTCTGTTTGGAGTTTTTTGCACTATTATTTATGTGTTTTGTAGGAATATTTTTAAGGTTATTGTATATTGTTATACAGTTTATGAAAAAAATTTAACGTTCGGTATTTATTTTATAATCTCATAAGAACTTACGTAGAAAAATAAATCACTCCGCAAGAGCTTGCAGAAAAAGGTTCATGAAAAAATCTGGATTTTTGCTAGTCTCTAATTTAAAAAAAATCTATCCATATTTGTCTTAGACATTCAAGAGCTTGCAGTAGAAAGTTTGTAAGAGAAATCGCTCTGATCACTCGCAGCGTATTCTCATTGAACCGCAAGCTATTTTTTAGAAATAACTCTATCCATAATATTCCGTAATGTGCAAAAGTAGAGCTAGCTTTACTCCAAAGAACTTGCAGCAAAGAGCCCATAAAAAAGGCGTATTTTTAAAAAAAATCCAATGTTACTTCCCAGGCTCACAGGCAGCTTAAGTGAAAAATTCGCGCGAGAATCAAATTACTTTAGCGACTTCCTAGGCTCTTCGTCACCGCCTTGTACGCTGCTCCCATACGAACGCATCATAAAAATAAAAAAAAATAATAGGAGTTGTGAAAAAGAACGTATGGAACTAAATGATAGTCTTGATGATTTTAGTTTTATTTTATCTAATTTAAATATTTCATTCACGATATTCTATTTCAAACCTAAATAATCATTCTCTGAAATGTATGCTGTTTGTCCTGAATATTTCTTAATAACAGTTTCAATTTCTATTGATTTGTGTTTATTAAGATCGATAGTAATAATTAATAGTAAATCGATAGTAAACATTTTTTTTATTCTATCTCGTACATTTAACCAATCAATTTCTTTGTAAATGGTTACATGTCTTCGAAATCGGTTATTTATCGTCTTACTAATAGCCCAACCCAACAAAACACCAAAAGCTGATACAAGTTTTAACCGATGAGAACGATATGCCTGAAGTTCTGTCAACTGATTATTTGCGCAATATTTTTACAAGTCTTTTTGATTTGTCCATATATCTTCTTCTAAAATTGTGCAGTTTCGTCATTTCATGCATTTTCATCGAGAAATTATAGTACATCATATGAGGTAATACCGTACTTTTTTACATTTTCCTGTTTATCTAATTTTTTCAATTCCAGTTGTTATAGTGTTTGCCCTTGGAAAATACCAAGGGCGGAAATTATTTGACAGCGACGAGAACGGAGTTGGGGATTTATGGCCGAAGAAGCCCAGAGATTTGAGAAGACGGCCCATAATAAAGCAGGGCAGCCCGGACACACGTGTCGCGTGAAGCGCATTTCCGCAGTACCGAGCGTGAAATATATAGCGGGCCGACCGTAGGCTTATAAGTATTGTAAATTTCGCGGATAAGCGGAAAGAAAAAAAATATGTTCCCTGCGCATTACCAAGCTCCGAGATACACAGCTGGCCGATCGTAGGATTATAACTATTGTAAATCTGGCGATGCGAGCCCGAAAAAAGACTGTAAAATAAAATAAAATAAAGTCGTAAAACAAGTATCAATAGAAGCGTAAGGGCGACGACGACAATGATACAATAAAGAATGCGAATATTGTATATAGTATGAGTATGTTATGTGTGGGCTAGGACGCATGCAAGAGTGTTATCGGAACGCGAGGCGAGTGGCTGGCGCAGATCAAAGGTACCCTGGATAGGTAGATAAGGATTATCACGACCCCGGGGTACGAAGAAAAGATCGCCGCCACGCCACACAGCTAGAAAACGGTCCCGTTCTCTAGTGGGCGGCAACGTCCTCTCCAATAGGGGAGAGGGCGAAAAGTAAAGAAGAAGGAAGGGTAGGCCTCCGAAGAAGAGGGGAGGTCTGCCCGAAGCTGAGGGCCGAAATCGGCGGAGGGCCGCACTTGTCCGCAAAAACTTCACGTGACAACTTGAATATCGTTAGAACACACACTTCGCGCCTGCAAATAAAACAATCGTCGTTTTCAGAGTACATTCGGCCTGTCATCCAGCCGCTCGCCTGCGAGTGTATACGTGTGTGACGCCGATAATCAAATAAAAACTTCATCTAACGCTCACAGCACAAATTGTATGGTGCAGATTATTTTTTCCCCACAACCTAACCTCAACACACAATTATAAACCTTGTAAATTATTATATCTCCTTCAGAATAATTTAATTTTTTTATGATGGCGTGCCTTCAAAAAAGAAATTTTACTCGATGAATTATCGAGAAAAGATTCAGACCATGTTCAAATGGATGGGACTAACCGAGCACCTCTCCGAAGACCAGATAAGGCTCGATGATAGGATGGCACACCGTGGTCGTCGAACAAAATCAATTGGCCCCGTTACAGCATCCAAAAATTAATGTCAGTAATACCTGTGGATTAGACAATTCTTCTCGATCGAGTAGTATTATTCGTGCAATAACATCTACGAATTTGTATTCAATTATTTTATACGTTAAAATTAATTATTATTCATAATTTATTAATACTACTATTTTTATAAAAATATTATTTAAATATTGTTATTCGCTTAATTTCCTTATTTTTCTTTACCATCATCGTTATGAAATTTTTTTTTAAACTTATTCCATGAATTTTATGTCGAAAAAATATTGCATATTCAATTAATAATATTATAATAGATATCATTAAACCTATGAACCATATAGCAAATATCATATATACTTGACTAACATCAATTGATTGAAAAGTAATGTTATCTTCATTTTTACTTAACTTCCAATCCATCCATCGCTCTTTGAGTACATCCAAAATTCCGGCTTCTCCCAGTTTTAATATCCTTTCAAACATTAAGATTTTGTTAAAAGCATAAAAATTTATTTTATAAAATATAAGTTATACATAATGTATAATATACCCATTATCAAAACTACGTTTATATCTAAACCCTCGTTTGACTGCAGATGCCATCCAAGTTTCAAAGTAATATGCTTTGGTGTGAACTAGTCTACAATAATATTTACCACTCGCTTTGTGTATATCTTCTGGCTGAAATATCGCGAATTTCTTTGACAAACATACTTTTTCATAGATTGCAGAAGTATTGGTCAAATACAAAACTCGCTTGGTATCTCTAGTATTTCTGAAATATCTAGACACTAAATCCTAAAATACTCGTTAATTATTATAAATTAATCAAGAAAATATGTTTGCATATATTGGAATATTTCAAGAAAAGTAATATTTGGTACATCGAATTTCTCGCGAAACATTGAACCATTGAAAATAATGACTTGGTATTTGCTTTTCTGAATCAAACCTTGTAAGTCAATAAATGGAAGATTAAATTTTTTATTCATCATTAGATATAAAGAATTAGAATTAAAAGCACTCAGCATAAAGTAAGAGAATAATGCCGTAATGATATACATAATTCTTGATTTGTAATGAAGTTCAGATGAGACCAACCCTACAAAAATTATAGTTTTAATTCATATCATTTTTCAAAATTACCTAAATTTCTTTCTAAATTATAATTCTACGTACCTTGGTTAGAAGCAAGAGAAATTATAAAAAAGAAATGATCTTGAAAGTTACTTCGGTGCTTTTTGTTATAATAAATATACTTTTCATACAGATATCCCACAAAAAGCAATATTACAAACATGAAAAATATCCCATACCAAAGGTTCATTGTAAATAAATGAAACATCCAAGATTCGTCATGCTCCCATTCGGGTTTTAAGTATAAATAATGTCTGTAAACAGAAGAGAACTATATTTATTAATTTTTGTGTATATAATTATGCTTATAAACCTAGAGTATACCGAAACGTCCACAATGGCAAAGTATAATCCAGCAGTGCCCATTGATTTACGAATAAACCAGATCTAGCAATAACGAGACTTTTATTTTGTTCAATCAACCCCAGCAATCCATCAAAGCTGCCGTTGCTTAACTTAGAACCAAATTGTTGGTCTTCCAGCCTTACAGGAACTAATCTGAAACAAAAATAGAACTTACGTCGCAGTATGTATCTAATGTCCGATCGTCTTGTAGTAAAAAACAAAGTACATTTTAATTATAGACATTATTGCAATAGAGAACTTATTGTTACTATTTTATTTTAACTGCAATATCAATGTAAACAAGTTTTGTAACTTATAATGAAAAATAATAGGAATTTAAGTCCACTTTACCTCCCGGTTTCTAATTATAATAACGGCTATAACTAACTAGCAACACATTTTATCTCTCTATATTATAAAGATATGTTACCACTACCGCCGCCGTTTCAAGAGCCCCCACTCCCTCACCTCCTTCTCACTTCTCCTCACCTCCCTGTCACTTCCTCTCTTCTCCTTCTCACTTCCCCTCACCTTCTTCTCACTTATCCTCACCTCCTTCTCACTTCCCATCTCCTCTTTCTCACTCACCCTTTGGACACCCCTGAAATCTTGATTTTAGACACCTCTTCAACTCTCATGTTGGACACTCTTTAAACTATGTGAGGTTTATAACCTTACAATATGTTCCTCCATAAAATCATTAAAATTCTCGGTATGAAATTCTCTAAATAAATATTAAATTTTAATTTTAATAAATTTTAATTTTAATTAAGTAGAAATTTTTTAAATACCTTTTACCAAAAGAAGTCCTGGTTTATTGCAGGACGGTAATCGGTATCAATAACTTTTTTTATTAATATTGATAGATACCCTGGTTGATATTTTGAAAGACGGCAATTTTCATATTTACTAATCTTTTAAAGTCAAAGGAATAGATTTCAGTTAATTTATATTTATCATGGAACCAGTTCACGTAATTTTCAATATAAACGAAAACGGAATGGGGGATTAGTGAGCGAGGCTAGCAGGGTTTCACTAGTTTCATTATAATGTTTGAAATAGTTTGATACCAATAATGGTGTTAAATATTGCGATACTAAAGAATGCGAGATTGTGGCTGAGGCTTCAAAAAATTCGATCTTAACTAAATTTATTATTTCATATACTTGAATGCAGCCAGCAAGAATCAAATTTCTACAAATTACAAATTTTTTTAAATAACCGTTATCCTTCGTTGTACAAAATACGAAGATTAAAATACTGAGTCAACGGGATAGCAAGTATGCGTGAAAATTTCCGTAAGAAAGTATTCTATGCATTTTCGACAAAATAAACGCTTTACTAAGGAGCTGAAAATTAATGAAAATAAGCAAAAAATGTAAAAATCATTGATTTCATGAACTTTGACCCTCTGGAACACGAAGGCAATTTATGGAAAAAATCTGAGAAAATTCAGGAGATTCCGTGGTATGCTCTAGAATAATTTCCAATAATTTTTTCAATTCACTCATATATACTTACTTATCATTACTGTTGGCTTTTAAACCAGCAGCATTTCAAAAATACATCTATAACGAGAGAATTTTCAGTTCGGAATACAATCATTTATAACAGTAAAAATAAAAACACAGTTCCTTTGAGAAAGTATTCTGCTACTTAGTTAGCAGCGGTTTTTTTTTATAACTGCTAAATTAACTTTTATAGACTCTATAATTCATTTATTTCATTCTTTCGTTTTGCAGGGATTAAATTACTGTTGGGTTATATGGAAGCTATAACTTAATAAGATACTTGGCGTTTAAATCAGAGACTCAGTAAATTTCTCTGCGTTTTAGAATCACTAGTTGGAGGACCTATTAATGGTTTTTAAGATTTTAAAGAAGGGCATAAATTGTAACGAGCTGAGTGAGTTGTTTGAGTATCGGATCTCGCCTTATGAAATGCGTAATCATAGGGAACTCGTTGAGCCTCGCAGCAGAAATGTAAAATTGTTTAATTCAAGTTTAACGAGACTGAAAAGAAGTTGTAACACTCTCCCTTCTCTTGTCCGTCAAATAGACAGACTTGATAAGTTTAACTTGGCATTACTTAACCTTAAGATTAGTTAGTTTCATGAAGGCAACTCTTGGGTATTGGATCTCATTTCTTTCTTTTGTTTAATTTTAAATGCGACAAAATCAGCGTTTATTTTATAAACTATATGGTGGTTGTGATAATAACAAATTTGAATATTTTATTTTATATTTTATTTTTAGTTAAATCGTTTTCGTTTTTGTCTTGGAGCGAAGGTGATGCAAAAAAATGCCTCCAATTAAAATGTATTTATCAATGTACATACATGGATTTTTACCCATCAAACTATAATAAATAATAAATAAATACCCTGATGGTAGAAAGTTTTAAAATCATAATGTACATGAATGATACGATCATCATAATACACGATGATATTACATGATATCACAATACCATTCCAATATATAATGGAAGGTATAACTTTAATTGCGCGCGTATGTTTTAATACATTATTATATAAATAATATGTACATGAGGTCGGAATTCCATTGCTGTGTTTTGATCCTCTTAATACATTATTAATAAAAAGGTATTGCAGTTTTTGTTGGGAATATCTATTAGCCATGAAGTATCGACATTGCAAAATTAACAAAATAAACAAAATTAAATTTGTGAAATTTTACTCTTATCTTACAATAATATTTATAATGACTATGCTTCCCTAAATAATAATATTTATCAAATTATTTTATTATTTTGAGGGCAATTAGATTTAAGTTTTCTCATACGATCGTCTGTAGTGCAGTGGTTAAAATCTCTAAAGTACTTTTATCCTAGAGATTTGTGTTCTCTATTCCCCCTTGGAGCAACATTTTTTTCTTTAGTATATTTAATTTATAAGCTGGGATAAGGTATTAATCTATAATTAAACGTAAAAATATTGTAAAGTAGAGATCACAATTTATATAATTTGTTTCTGTCAATTAAAAAATAAATTTTGGTTTCTGATCAGATTTGTGAAAATTATAGTGTTATAATTATTCTTAAATCAACGTTGACAACATGTAAATAGTGAATCACTCTACTCTTGTAAATTACTCTTGTAAATCATGAGGCATACGGAATTACAACGAATAATTATAATTAGAATTATATAAGTTTTTTGAAAACTATAAAATAAACACTATAAAATAAACAATTTAATTTTTGAATACGTTATTACTTTCTTTTTTATATTTGGAAAAATAAAATGATAATCTGATCATAACTTATTGAATTATGAAAAAATACTATAATATAATGATAACTGATAATGCTATCTTAGAATAATATATCTGATCATATTTTGTACTAATGAGAGCAAGGTTTATGCTGATATTCTAGCTTATATTGTGATCATTCATGATAAAATGTAGCATATTATCACGATAATCCGATCTATTTCCTGCCAGGGTAAATAAATTAATATTAAATATTACAATTTCTCTTAAAACCTTTAATTTACTCAAATTCGTGCGAGTTTTAAAGGTTCCAAGCTTATCATTTTGAATTGGTGCAGATAACTACTATAAATGTTCCACCTTGTGAAAACTTATGCAAGGAACTTGTAATGAACTTGAATGTAACTTGAACTTGTAATTGTAATATTCATCGTATTAATTAAAAGATATGGTTAAAAAATTATAGTGGCTCATCATGCACGACACTTTTCGGAAAGTTGTAAATATCAACTTTTATATTTAATACCCGAACGTTGTATAAATGGCGGTTTATACTCGTGACAGTTTTTTTCCTTCTATGTTTTACACTAAAGAAAAGAACCCATTATGAATTTTTAATCTTTTTTTAATCTTCATCGCACCAGTATAACATTATGCCCAATAAAGTTATGGGTGTTCATGCTGGGCGATCTTCCCCTATATAATTTAGTACTTACGTAAAATTTAGATAAACTGATAGAATGGTCCAAAGATCTCCGCATATACCAGTAATTTCATTGTTATTGCCAGAAATCATAATCAAATTTTTTGTCTGTAAAAATATTGATAATACACAGAAAGGTTCACACAAAGCATCGATCTGAAATCTATATATGTATAGTAATAATCTTACTTCAAAATAAGCAACTGTAACATCAACCTTTTGAAAATTATGATTCTCCAAATCTTGAATTGCCCTCGCTCGCTTATTTCTTAAGTTCAGAAAACTTGTAACGTTGAAAATAGGTATGAAATTTTTATCTCGTGTGTTCCAAATAAGGCCTTCGATCGCGCAAGAAATTTTCACAATGTTGAAAATGAGTATTAGAAACATAAACATTTTACAATGGCATTTATACCTAAATCGGAAAATAAAACAATACTGAAAATTGTATCATATTATGAGCTATGTTGTCTTAAACTGTATGTGATGTACCATTAGTTACAAACCCTTTTTGTACTAAGCGTTGTGAAGAAAAATGATAAATCAGTTAGAATAGGATTTTACGAATGAATACTTAGTTGCTAGAAATACGTGACATTGTGCGGTTGTACTGTGATTTCACGATGATGTTTTCTAAGATAAAAAAAATCAGTAGGAAAACGTTGAATTACATTGTATGTAAATCCGTGATAAGATATCGCATATATTTAAATATAGACTCTAAACTGAAGGGGGAGCTAATATTCTAACGATATCTCACTATATTACTGATGCTTATGTACGAAGATTACATTTTAAAAATTACCACGAAAACCTTAAAATTACCGTGGTAAATTGTTTAAAAAATTATATGTTTAGCAGAACCTATTATAAGCATAATAATATTGTGATTAAAAATCAAGCAAATTTAATATTTTCAGATAAAGAATTTTTACAAAAAAGATTTACTTCTTGATTAATCAATAAATAAAATTTTTATTGCTTAAGGTATACATGCTTTTTTCACATTGATTTGTAACAGAGGAAACAAATTTAATATTTGCACCACAATGTATACAACTTGTATCAAAATTTTTTTAATATTTTATAATCGTCTTAACTATTAAAAAAAAATTTGGATGCATGTATAAAATTTTAAACAATCACATAATTCGATTGTTATATGCATTTTTGCAACAATATAGGTAATTATGCATGTGTATACAGTTTAGCGGTGCAGTAAAATATTTCTAAAACCTTATGTTCCGTGTAGTAAATAGTTACGTAGAATTTCGCATAAAAGATGTGTAAAATCATGGAGCATAGACACTCAAATCAAGTAGAATTAATTTCGGATCTGAAAATATTGCATAATTAAACATTTTTCATATTCTCCTGTGCGTATCATACAATTTTGGAAAAATGTAATCAATGTAAAATAATGAATTTTCAATCAACATTATTTACTTTTTTTTAATTATTATTTATTATTAAATGTAAACAAAAATTATTCTTTAAATGCTGAAATTTTGTAACGAGTCCTTCATCGGCTGCGGTGTCCGAGCGGTTAAGGAGATGGACTTGAAATCCATTGGGTTCTACCCGCACAGGTTCGAATCCTGTCCGCAGCGATTTTTTTTTTTATTTTAAATTTAATCTACTAATGATAGTTTAACAATTTATTGTTAAAGTTCTTTCAATAAGAATTTTTATGAGTCTTAATTATCGATTTTTTATTTAACTTTAATGCGTTCAAAGTTTTCTATATTAACTGTTAAGAATAGTTAATATTGAATTGTGAATGAATTAATTATATTAGTAAAAATTAAAATATATTTAATGGATAAATAAATAAGTACAGAAAGTAGAAAATATAAATATAAATTATTTTTATAAACTCTGGGTCATTGAATCAGCGAAATGAAATTGTAACGAGTTGTAACTGTCATTTACTTTTAATTAACCTAAATAATAAAATTACTAAAAATTGATTAATTTAATGTAAATATTGTTTTATAACTGAATATATGAACTTAATTCATTTCCACGATGTTCTATTTATATCAACAAAAAATGCTGACGTTGATAAACTGAAAGCTTATCAAAGCAGTAACTGTGTTCTATGTAGTCGCAGGTAAGTTGCAGCGACCCAAATGAAACAAAATTTACTGTGTACAATCATAATTTAAATTATTTATTGTGAGTTCTTCTATTTCTATGCAATGTTAGAAGGTGCAAGATAATTTGTTTATTTTTAAGTTAAACATACAATGACAAATACAGAGACTCACTGTAAGTAATAAATGATTTAGAATCATTAATTGAACTCAAGGTTTGTTTGAAAAGGAAAGAATTAAATTAATTTTTAATATTTTATGACGCACATAATATGACACCTACCGATTTCAAAGTGTTAAATTAAAAGACAATTAATCTTTATGCATTTCTATATATATTTAATGTTAGACCTGCATAATACATTAATTATTACGGGGCGACGATTTGTTGTAACAAGCGTACCAAAAATACTGTATATAAAGATAATCGTATTTTAGAAAAAATTAGACTTGTAGGATAAGAACTTTTACGATTTTTTTACTACAACATTGTTTTTCTTTAGAGTTCAGTTTTTTAAAGTTTATTCCTAACAAAATAATTGCAAAAGATGTGCAGCTTATAATAAAAACTAATGCGCAATTAAAGCTACAATAAAAGTTGTTTTTTAATATTTTCTGAATGAAAGTATCTAATAAAATCTTAAAAACGCATTTATACCATTTAAGAAAAGTTTGTGGAGTATTAAAAATATTATTAAATGTTATAAACTAACGCTAATTAGATTTATTATAATCTAAATTAAGAAAAATCCATAAAATTAATTCATTTTTTAACATCTCAATATTAAAAAACAAACGCCACACTTCACGAGACACTTTTTTGTTCTATAAGACCCACAGAACCCAAAAAGTGTATGTTCCCACGAAATCAAAGTAACGACAACGATATTTTATATTTTTATAAAAATAACATATTTGCATATTTAAAATACATACCTACAAAGTGTATCTAAATGTACTTTTTATCATTCTAACAATGACTCCTATAGAGCAAGAAAAAGTGGCCAAACAGGTGTAACACATTTTTTTTTTTTAATTTTGGCAATCTAAAAATCATAGAAAAATCAAAAATAATAAAATAAACGCACTTTTTTCAAGTAGACTGGCATACAGGCCTATATCGACAGACTACGCAGTGACTTTAGCTTGAAAAATGTTTGTTCTCAACAAAATGGCGTTCTATATGCAAATTTTTTGGTTTTTTATTCACATTTTTTTTCTTGGAAACTGTGGACTATTATAAATACTTCATAAGAATAAAAATCTGAAAAAATCTGAAAAAATTGAAAATATTCTTTGATGAATTCTAAGACATTTTTGTTCTCTTCAAAATATGTTTAAACCTCATAGATTTTAAGAAAAAATTCTATAACTAAAGTCTAATGCAGTATGGTTTCTGAATTTTTTCGGTGTGAAAAGTGTGAAAAGTGCGTTTTTTTTATTATTTTTGATTTTTGTAGCATAAAATTAATATTTGAAAGTTTTAATCAATATCATTGGAAAGAGCACCCTTTCTTACATAAGACATAGTAATTCCCGAATTTTTTTCGCGCGAATTCATTATACGGTGACGATTCAAACTTAGATGTCAAAATCGGCTGTTTTGGGCATTTTTTTCATTATTTTTGATTTTTGTAGGATAAAATTAAATTTTGGAAAATTTTAATTATTATCATTGGAAAGAACACTTTTTTACACAAGACATAGTAGTTCCCGAATTTTTTCGCGCGAATTCATTACATGGTGGCGATTCAAACTTAGATGTCAAAATCGGCCGTTCTGGGCATTAAGGAGTTAAATTAGTTTCGAATATTTTGAAATGTGATTTGTGTTAACTTTACTTCACTCTCTCATAAGAAATGGTCCATTATCACCTCCGTTTGCCCTGTATCTCTCTATATTAATAAAATGATATCACCGCCGCCGTGTCAGAAATTAACTCCCTCTCAATTGGCGCCTCCTCAATGGGAGAATTTTCTCTCTTTTTACGTAATTTTAAACTAAAAGTGAGACATTTCTTCCATTGCGGGGCGCCAGAGAGACAATGCTCCCATTGAGGGGGCGCCCGGTAGATGGTGCTACCGAGGGAACGCCCGCTAAGAGATACCACTGAGAAGACGCCCGCTAGGGGGGCGCCGGTGAGGGAACACCCGGTAGGGGGTGACATGATATAGAGAGTGGAGTGGCGGTGTGGAATACGGATTAAAAACAGTCCGAGGAAATTGTAAATAAAAAAGACAAATTACTCTGAGGGTTTAAGTAATCCCAGACTGGATTAAACCGACAAACGCGTGCAGATCTACTGTATGCAAAAGTATTACTATATGCAGAGTGAGTGTGTAATAGGGAGAAATATAAAATCACAACTTCTTGGAGGTTAGGTTCTTTAAAAATAAAGGTTGTTGAAAAAAATCAAACATATCCCCCGGTCTAACCGGGCAGATAACGAAATGACTTCGAAATATAATGATAATGAAATGGATCGAGCAGCAGAAAGTAATAAAAGAAAATTAACTGAAGAAATCAACAATTAAAGAAACGTGAAAAAATCTACAACTGCTGGTAACAATGGATTTGATACAGTTCAAACGTAAACGTACAAAGTCAAGATATAGCACTAGAAGGCTATTTAGAAAATAGCAGAGGGCGTTCCCCAATTTGAGTAAAAAATAAAAATACGTCATCCAATTACTTCAACATTTTCCAAGTTGGCAAAATTATTACAAAATACTACAGCTCCAGGAAGTTAAAAAAGATGGCAGATACAAAGGAATTATTATATTCAAGAATAGAGAAGAAGCGAACAAATCTTTATCAGATTTCATCTTTCACAATAACCATTTGTTTACATTCATCCCAGGGCATAAAAAATTTAGAAAAGGAGTGATAAGAGGTATTCCTAACGATATAACTATAGAAGAATTGAAAAGTGAAATAGTCTCGACAGCAGAAGCACTGAACGTAAGTAGATTAAATGGAAAGAACCAACTCATTAAGAACGAAGAGGATAACTGGATTCCCACATCAGTTTTGGTTGAATTTAAAGGAGACTCTCTTCCCCCTGAAGTCGTCATCTGCCTAGTCAAGACTAGAGTAGGCCCATATGTTAGGAATCCCATGCAGTGCTATAATTGCTTTAAGTTTGGACACATAACCAAAACATGTAGAAATAAGAAACGCTGTTCTATGTGTGAAGAATTAAAAATCTGTAGACAGCAAATGTCCAGTATATAGCCAAAACAAATTACTCTGTGAAAAAATGGCATACGAAAATCTGTCATATACCGAGGCTCACGCACAAGTATTTGGAACCAAAACTCGAAATGAAGATTCAAGAACCTAAATTTCCCTAGATTGAAACAAACAGATAGCACTCTGAATTTCGCAAAAGTAGTAAAAGACAAGAATGATAAGAAGAAAAGTGACACATAACGAAGAATCATCCCAATAAACCCCAACTAGGCAGACGCGCACGAATGGTAGCAAGCGATTTTTTTCAACGACAGCGTCATTAATCAATCACAGAATAACAATATTATTACACCTGGAAACAAATCAAAATTAACATAATTATATACCACCATCATCATGAAATTACAACAAAACCAAGAGTACAAATGAAGATGAAGAGGAAGAGACCATTTTATCAACTCAGTCACCAACAACAACAGCATCAGATAATATCTCTCAAACATCACATACAAAAAATCTAGCCTCGACTACAAGTAAACTACAAAATAGACTTAATAGTGAGTTAAAAGCCTATACTAGAAAGAATACAAATTCCAAAATATAACATAACCTTTAGCATACAAGCCAACATAGTCTAAATTTGTTTTTTTCTTTTTCTTTGTCAATTTTACCTTTTCGATTTCCTCAAAAAAATCAAAGTAATGGAAAAAAAAATATTAAAATTTTACAATGGAACTGCAGAAGCATTAACAATCAATTAGATTTCCAAAATAAAATCCCGGGAACAAACTTAATGCAAACTGAGTGGAATGAAATAATAGAGTGCGCCACCCACAGCACAAGTTCTATTTTAGTAGTGGATTTCAATGCCCATAATAAAAAATGGAACTGTAATAAAACGGACGTAAATGGCGACAGACTCGATCATAGCATCGAAATTTTAGACATGTTTCTACACAACACTGATAGCTATACACGAATTGATATACACAACAATAATGAATCGAATTTATATCTATTAATTACTACAATGGCTATAGCAGACAAAGTCAATGTCAGAGTTTTAGACGATGCATTTGGATCTGATGACTTCCCTGTCGCGATAGATGTAGACGCTACGTATTTCAAATACCAACGACAAAACCTTTAAATTAACGTCATTAAAAACAGATTGAAAAGTTTTTGAAAATCTACTAGAAAATAAGTACAAAAACTTTTTAACGAGCGAATATGATCTATTAATGCCTCCAGAGAAATATGAATTTTTCGTAAATGAAATAACAGAAGCCGCAAAAAAATGTACTCCGCGAAAAAAATATGTAAATAAAAAAGACGCTAAGAACTTCGTCTCATGGTGGGACTCCGAGTGCAACTCAATAAAAAAGCTAAGAAGCTTTAAAAAGTGGGAACTCACAAAAAATCTAAGTGATTTAATTGACTACAAATGGCAATGTGCATTAGCAAAAAAAATTATCAAAACAAAAAAAGGAACATTTTAGAAAATTTGCCGCGTCAACAAACTTTAGTAGTAACAAAACATATGTTTGGCAAAAATGTAAAATATTAAAAAATAGCCAAGTTAAAATTAATACGCCAAATTCAAAAGACAAAATAGCTGACATTGAAAAGCGCGAAACTTGTTTCAACAAAATAGCTCCTCGTGGGTCTCCACTGATCCCAACTGGCTACCAAACTACGAAAAAAATGAGTTCCTAGATAACTTCTTCTCATTTAGCGAATTCAGTAAAGCCCTTATCTCACTGAAAACAAATGCATCTCCAGGACTGGATGGCATTGACAATATGCTGCTACAAAAACTACCTATCAAATTCAAACTTCTGTTACTAGATATATTTAATGAAATGTACCAGCATATCCCTCACATCATGTTTGTCAAAACTATTTGAACACATGATAAAGAACAGACTCCAATGGTGGCTAGAATACCTCAATCTAATACCAGACGAACAAGCCAGTTTCAGAAAGGGTAAGTCATGTTATGCCAATCTAACTTTCCTTACCTTCGACGTAGACAACACTGTAAAAAAAAGAATGATGTCTTGGCTGCATTCCTAGATGTATCTGACACATTTAATAATGTATTACCCGATCTCCTGATAAGCAAGCTTGCAGAGATAAAATGTTCCGAGCAAATTATTAAGTTTATAAAATTTTTAACCCACGAAAGATATATTCATATGGATGTAAATGAACATGAGTTCAAAAGAGTCTGTAAAGGAGTCCCACAGGGAGGTGTCCTCAGCCCTCTATTATATATTATATATGTTACAACAATTACACAAGGTATTCCTACTAAAGCTATAACATTGCATTTCGCCGATGATATAGTTATTTATGTGAAAACCAAAAATTTCCAAAAAGAACAAGAGCTACTTGAAACAGCTATCAATGTAATACAAACCAACCTAATAAATATAGGATTAGAATAATCGCCAAAAAAAACTACGTATACACTTTAATAAAAAAAAGATTGAACCTGGCACCACTGAGATAAACATAAATAACTATATCATAAAGTCTAGCGAAAAGGTGAAATTCCTTGGCCTTATCGACTACCAAATGTCTTTTGTACCCCAAGTAAATAATATTCTAATGAAATGTAATACAGCACTAAATATCATAAGATTTTTATGTGGTACATGGTGGGGATCAGGTCCAAATACGCTCTTAATTATATATAAAAGTTATATCCGATCTCTTGTTGATTACGCTAGTTTCATATACATACCAGCAATTAAAAAATATACACAAAAAATGGAACAAATACAGTTTGCGGCGATAAGAGTAGCACTCGGGTATAGAAAAAGCACGCCGACAAACATTCCTTCAGCGGAATCAAAATTATTGCTCATAAGAGAAAGAACACGCATGTTAGGCTGTAAATATCTTTCTAAAGCGACGTCCTTTAAAAATAATGTAGTCTGCAAACAAATAACCAACTATACCCACGATAACAAAAGAACTGACTACTTCAAGAATGTATAGAGTATGTAAAAAATAAAATAAAACACATTACACAATCCCATATACCACCTATATATCAATCTGATTATAACACAAACTTAGAATCCATTAATTTTGACAAAAAACTCGGACAATCGCTAAAAACAGATACAAACCCGAATGCAACTCTGAACTCTTTCCTAAGCACTCAAAACTTTTTAAACATTTATACTGACGGAAGCAAAATACCGCAAAATAAGTATGTTGGCGCAGCTTGCTGTGTTCCCTCAAGTAACATTGAAATCTACAAATCAATAAATATAAAACGCTTCGAATACCATCCTCTAAGACCTATTATTTCAACAATAGGCTCATCTACATATTTTTTATCAAAATATTTATGTAAAATCTTACAAAATAGTATTAAAAAACCTCGTTCATACATAAAAAATAGTTATGATTTTATAGAAAAAATTAAAAATGTAAATATTCCGAATGACCACTGTATTGTCAGCTTAGACATAAAATCGTTATAAACAAATATTGATAAAACACTAGTCATGCAGAGTATTGAAAAAAGATACATACAAATAGCGAGAAAGTTTGAAATTACACTTGACGAGATTTTAGATACTTGTAGTCTACTTATGGATAATACATACTTCCGATTCAACGGTAAATTTTATAAACAACTTTTTGGTACACCTATGGGCTCCCCGATTTCGGGATTATTCGCTGACATTGTTATGGATGATCTCGAAACGGAGTACATTTCAAAATTAACTTATCAACCTGTGTTCTTTTTCCGTTACGTTGACGATATCATTGCTTGTATTCCGAAAGGAAAAGTAGATGAGACGTTAAAAATATTTAATTCGCATAATAGCAGACTCCAATTTACACATTAATGAAACACATAAAATAAAAACTGATTGGTACACGAAACCAACTTTCTCTGGCAGATTTTTGCACTTTAATTCGCAACACCCGATAAGTCAAAAAATTGCCATGGTGTATAATCTAGTTGACAGGGCGGTGAAGTTATCGGATAAATGTTTTCATCAGAAAAACATTGATATTGTAAAATGTCTATTATTCGATAATGATTACCCCTCTGTTTTCGTTAAAAAATACGTCAAAAAACGATTATCTGCAATCAGAATGACTAAAAAACCAGAGCAATGTGCGAAAAACAATACATATAATAATCACATTAGCATACCGTACATCGATGGTTTCTATGAGCGGGTGCGACATTCATTTAAGAAAAACAACATTACGACCATTCCAAAAATACACAGTAATATGTGCAATATTATTGTGAAAGGAAAGGATAAAAAAGAGAAACACCTGGAGAAAAATGTTGTTTATAAACTTGGATGTAACGATTGCACGGCTACATATGTGGGCCAGACAAAAAGAAATGTGTATACACGTATTGAAGAACATAGAAAATCTAAGGACAGTGTCATTTCCGAGCATAGTAAAAAGTACAATCATACTTTTAATTTTGAAGGATTTAAAATAAAAGACAAAGAAAACAACTTAAATAAAAGATTGATCTCGGAAATGATGCATATACATTTGCAAGATAATGGTATCAATAAGAAAGAGGATACCCAGAAACTTAATATCGTGTACACACATTTAATTTACCAGCTTAAGATTTAAAATCAAATCTGTATACATCGAAAGGATGAGGTGATGCGTGACGTCATATGTAAACAAACCGCGCGAAAGACTTTTCGCACTATATAAGCGACGATTGCTGGCTACTTCCTCACTTCCGAGATAGTAGCTGACAAAGCGGTATAAATAATAGCTGTGTCACTCGGTCTCTCTCTTCCCCCGCTGTTAACTAGCCGGGGAAAAGGATTATCGAGATGTACACAAATCAAATGTGCTCCAATATGTAAGTTTCAAAAAATTTTTGACAGTTTCCTGATGAGGGCGACAATGATCGCCGAAACGTCGTTTCTTAAAAGAAAGGAGTTTTAATTTTTTAAACCCTTTCTAAACCATTGCCTCGAAGAGATCGATAAGAACAACAAAAAAATGTTAAAACGCTTCGATATTTACAGCCGAATGTGTAGCTCTAGACTTAGCGATGGACTTTGCGTTTTGCTGCGGAGATAGAGATGTCAACATTTTTACTGATTCGTTAAGTGCTCTAGAAAAGTTAATATCTAAGAAGGATAGCGTTGACACAAATCAATATATTTTATCAATAAAACAAAAATGTAGAACATTTGCGAAAGAAAATGAAGGAAAAAAATAAAATTTTGTATGGGTACCTGCTCATGTAGGAATAGAAGGCAACGAAAAAGCAGATATACTTTCGAAAAAAGCTACCGAAAAAAACTATCCGAATATCTGCACAGTACCATACAGGGATCTATTCGAAGAAATAAAAAAATCTACTATTTTGCGAACAAATGAAATAATTAGAGAGCAAATGGCCAATAAAGGAAAACTGTTTTACAAATTGTATTATAATGAAAATAACAAACCATGGTTCATAAAGAAAAATCTTTCAAGAAAAGTCATTGTATCAGTTAATCATGCTAGATCCAATCATTACCATATGGCCGAATCGCTCTCAAGAATTAATATTGTCAACTCACTATTATGTAAATGTAATGAGGAAAATGAAAACATAAACCATGTAATATGGCAATGTCAATTATACGACGATCAGCGTAAAAAACTATTAAGAAAACTTGCAGGTATACGGCAACGCTTGCCGCTGTGTATAGAAATGTTCATAGCTGATCCTAATATTCAAGCATGTAAATACATTATAGACTTTCTAAGAGAATGCAATTTGAAAATATAAAAAAGGAAATAATGTAACTGCTAACTATTGTAAAGCAGAAATAAACCTCAGTTTACGCTGACTGATTTGAAATGTAATACCCGAGGTTTTAATAGATTATTTAATCGAGCTAGGCATTCCAAAGAAAATGGTTAGTTTCATCAGCCAGCTAATTCTAGAAAGATAACTGTATTATTTATCACAAATAATAGAATTATCGAAAAGACTGTTAACAAGGGCCTTCCTCAGGGAAGTGTTTTAAGTCCTTTGTTGTAAGCGATTTACACCCGTCTACTTGATCAAGTGTTTATGGCCACATCTAGTATGTTACAATTTACTGATGATATTAGCGTATATAACAAAGAAATTAATCTAACCGTCGGAGAAAAAATAAGTAAACTAAAAATAGATGCTGCCAAAATCACCGACTTTTTAAAAGAAAGAGGTCTTGAAATTGCACCTGAAAAGTCCGTCCTAGTAATATTTGATAAGACTAAAACAAATAAATATAAGAATGTACAAATTAAGATTAATAACCAAACAATCCAAACCTCAGAACATGTAAAGTTCGTAGGTATGTACTTAGATCGTAATTTGAACTGGACAGAACATGTAGAGTATATAGTAGATAAATGCTCCTCAGCAATGAGGATTATAAGTTGCCTAAGAAGGATATGGTGGGGTGCGGATCCAACATCCTTATTACACTTGTACATATAGCGCTCATAAGATCGAGTGTTCGCCTTCGCTATGGCGCGTGAATATATATATATGTGTGTGTAAGTGTGTGTGTGTGTGTGTTTGTGTGCGTGTGTGTTTGTATGTGTGTGCGTGTGTGTGTGTGTGTGTGTGTGTGTGTGTGTGTGTGATTAAGGCAAGTTACACGAGGGTAAGAAAAAAATACTTTGAATTTTCAATTGTATATTGAAATACGCAAAGCACAGTAAAGCGAAAACACGAAGTGTGCTGCTCCGAGGTTCGACCTGAACTACCCCGAGCAGTCCTCGAGCTCGTCCCTCGTCGCTGGAAAAGTCGCAGCTTTTCACACTCTCTCACGCATTCAACTACGCATTTACTTAAAAACAATAAGACCATTTTTTCTCGGTCCTCGCACACTCGCATTTCTCGTTGCTCCAAAGCAGACAGAGCCCGCACGCTCACGCCGAGATAGGCCGGCCCGAGCCGGACTGCACTAATCCTGGCAGTCATAAAATGTCATAAACAACTCGAATGCATCGCCTAGTCGACACATTCGAGGCTGCTTGTCACCAGATGCTCGAATTCGAGCCGATATGCTCTTCTCTCGAGAAAAGCAATAAAACCGCTCGAAAACAGCATACCTTCTCTTTTCCTCGCTATGTTCTCGCTACTATACGTACTCCTTTGAACGCGTTTTCCGTCCCCGCATTCACCAAAGCAGGCCTGTGACGTAGGAAAAACTTAACGTATTTACTCACGTTAAGGAAACCTACGCCAAGAACGGAAATTACAATTTTTCGAGAAGTTATAACTTATAAACTACGCGACACCGTGACCAATTCTCGATTCGCGTGGTTGAATGCTCCGACCGCTTCCCATTGAAAAAAAATCATGAGGTCGGTAGGCGAGTTACGCAAGTTGACTATCCCTTTCATACAGCGCGTCCCGTAGCCACCAATGCCCGAGAAAAAGCACACTAATCAGTCCTTTCCTCCACGTGGGGCCCCTCGTATCGCTGCCAAATTTGGCTGCAATATCGGTAGTTTTCGACCGGGAGGGGACAATACGGCCTTAGAACGACTGCTTCTTCGCAGTCGCTCAAAGTCCGCCAGCTAACGCAACGACAAACGCTGCGGTCGGACGCCTATATGAAAGTCCACCGAAACTTTTAGATGTGAACGGAACATCGAGAATGGAGTATGTAGTATTCCTCATCTCACCATGCCAATGCATAAATTACGATAAGCTCCAAAGAATTCAAAATATAGCAATAAGAATCGCACTAGGGTATATGAAAAGGACACCGATTAATGTATTAGTCGCAGAGTCAAAAATACCGTATATAAAGTTATAGACTGATAGAGATTGGGAGTAAGATCATAGTAAGATCTATATCCATTGAAAACAATCTTGTCATAAGAAAAATAGAAAATCTAACCGATAAACTGAAATGCCTTTAAATCAGAATCGGTATGAGAGATCGATTCTAGTGAAATGTTACCAAGAATATAGATTTTTCAAGGACTCAATCAAATGTTCAGACACGCACGTAAAGTTCACCGGTGTATTTTCATACTCATTTTACATACCCGAAATCGATCTGGAGAGTGGTAAGAATATTGCTAAGGCTAAGGCCCAATATGTTATTTAATACTTTGTTTCCGGAGAAAAAAGATATTGTTGCCATTTTCACAGACGGTTCGAAAATAACAACAGAAAATGCTGCAAACGTGGGCTTTGCCATCTGGAACAAGGAAGGAATATATAATTGTTCAAATAGAATCCTAGATGTATCATCGGTATATTCTGCGGAATGTTACTAAAGGCGGTTGATAAAATTAAAAATAACCATGTAAATGGATACGAATACATTATATATTCTGACTCTCAAAGTGCACTATCAGCATTGAAACGTGTAAATTAAAATAATTATTCTCCACTCATTGCTCAGCTTAGGGAAGAGTTGGCACAATTAACAGAAAATAACATAAAAATAAAACTAGTCTGGATTCCTTCTCACTTAGCTATAGGAGGAAATGAAATGGCGGACGAGAGCGCCAAAAATGCTGCTGTTAACGAAAAACTGCTCAATGAACCAGTCCTTTATTCTGAGATATTTGCGTTAATCAAGGAAGGATTCAAAAATGAAAATGATGAAGCAGTTTTAAACATAGGAAGAAGTAAAGGCTCGTTTTATTTTAAGAATTTTTACAAAAAATCTAGTAATAACCATGTATGTCAGTTCCAAGAAAAGCAATAGTTTCAATTAATCGGATAAGATGTGGACGTCACTGAACTCCAGATTGTTCCGAATGAATATTGTAGATACAGACGAATGCGACTGTGGCGAAGAACCTGACTCGGTTGAGCATATATTTTGGAGTTGTCCACTATATTCTTAACAGAGAGAAAATATGATTAAAAAACTAAGAAAAAGAAAGGACTGTATAACAGTTCCATACTCTGCAATTAACCTAATAAGTACTTGTGATAAAAATATTACAGAAAATGTAAGCGTGTTTATTCTAAGCATAGATTGTAGAATCTAATTTTTTTGTATTTCGCGCCTTGCGCCTATGTTTGTAATATACGTACATATGTAATATACCTCCTTAAAGAACAGAGGGCAATGTAAAACCTAGTGCCAATAAAGAAAACTAAAACTAAACTAGGGATCGACGATAACAAAGATTTGAAGCAAGGGAAAAATGTTTGGTTTTTGAAAAAATCGAGCTATTTCGTCAAAGTCAAACCAAACCATTTTTTTTCAAATTGTCATAAATTTTGATCCAATCATTCAATTTTGACGTTTAGTAGCGTAAATTGAAGCTCTTTTTCTCTACTTTTTGATTTTTAAATCCTGCTTCAAATCCTTGTTATCATCGATCCAGTGCTTCGATTTCAATGTTTAATAGCTCAAATTAAAGGTCTTTTCCTCTACATTTTGCTTTTTAAGTTTAAATTAAAATTTTTTCATCCATTAACCTATATATATGCTTGGAAGCAGATCGGTTTTTTGAAAGTATATCTGTGGCTTACAGGAAGAACCACTTAAGTGACATTTTGCGAAAAAATTTTTTATGTCGAATTCGAGGTACTCTTAGTACCCCTTTTCATTGTACAATAGTAGGATTTCCGAAATGCACAAATATTTTAAATGCCAGCCGATTGCATAATCACTTAACTGCATCTCTCGTAAAAATGTTACCGCAGAACCACTTAAGTGCACTTGTTTTTTTATTTTTGTGCGAAATACACCGTGTGGAGTACATTAAAGCGGTATAATATATATCTAATTACCTATACCGATGTATTCGTTGGTTTTTTTAAATTAAAAAAAAATTTTTTAACGTTTTTAAATTTTTCAAAAATTGTCAATTTGCAGAAACAAAAAAATTACTGGAATCGCTCTAATAAAATTCATACGTATTCCTTAGCTGATTCTAAGAACTTATTACTCTTGAAAATTTTTTCCAAAAGTTTGTGGTTTCTGAATAAAAAATTCGTAAAAGTCTGGGTAAAAAATTTTCAATTATAATATGCGCCAGTTTGACCACATCCAGGTTCAAAATCAATCCCCAAATCACGTATCTTTTAGGTTTGGACATTTATCCCATTGGTTAGAGGGGTTCCAGATACATTGCAAATGAAAACGTTCTTGAAATCACGAATTAAAACAAAAAATTGTGGAAAAACCGTGCATTTTTCCTTTAAACCGTTTTTTCTCATAGTTAATAACAATTTTCGAAAATTTTAATTATACCATTGGAAAGGGCGTGAGTTAAACTTTAAAAAGATGCCCCGCCCGAATTTTTTAAATCGCAAATTACATTAGTTACGAGCTCTCAAAGAAAGTGACCGCATAACCACTTATCTGCAAAGTTCCCGCAGAACCACTTAACTCGAGTAATTTGTTTAGCTTGGGCGTCGAGAAAGAAACTATTTACAAATGTAATACCATGGTTGTATCCGTATCAGATACCTAATCAAATGAGCCAATACTTAGATCTTTTCTCTGACATTTCGATTTTACATATTACTCCAAACATTAAAATCGCTTTTTCTCGAAAACACGAAAATGTCACTTAAGTGGTTCTTCCTGTAAGCCACAGATATATATGTGCATATCCATCCTATTTCGGAAACAGCTCACCCGAGCAAGTCGCAAAAAATTTTCTTGAAGGCACACCTACCAGACCTGATTTTTCTCGTTCCTTAGGTCATTCTCAAAGAGAAAACCTCGGGTACATGGCTGATCGAAGGGTATACTTTTTTCCGGAACAAAAACAATTCGAAAAAACGAGAAATAATCGACAAAAAAAGAATATACAGACTTTTTTCTCGAAAACTATGGACTTTTATAAAAATTTCATTGGAACAAATATGTCTTAAAATTCATCAAAAAATGCTCTGAATTTTTTTTAGATTGATCCGACACAGTTTTTCATTTTTCAAAAATTAAAAAAAAAACGAAATTTCGAAAATCGTCATTTAAAAATCTGAAAAAATTTCAAAATATTCTTTGATGAATTTTAAGTCATTATTGTTCCAATGGAATATTTTTAAAAGTCCATAGTTTTCGAGAAAAAAGTCTATAAATTCTTGTTTTTTAATTATTTCGCGTACGCGAGGTTTTTCTCTTTTAGAATGACCTAAGGAACGAGAAAAATCAGATCTGGTAGATGTGCCTTCAAGAAAAAATGTTATGACTTGCTCGTGTGAGTTGTTTCCGAAATAGGATGGATATGCACATACATACCTCATTACAATAATTATACTTGTCAGTAAAAAAGCAGCTGTATTCAAACGTGCGTAGCTCGTGACCAGTGCATCCGATTTCAAATATTTTAGGCTCAATTTAAAGCTCTTGAACTGCACTTCCTTTCCACACATAAGCGTCAAGTCTCATAGGGTTACATATAATAGGGTACACAAATAATAAGCTCGACAGTGAAAATGCAAAAGAAAATATATCAACATTTTTGCATTTTTTCGATCGGAAAGTCGGGATGCAATCGATAATCAAGTAAATCGCACGGTTTCTTATTCGCAGAGGAGTCCCAGAAACCAGAAAAAAAAGGTGTGGTAAATGTGCCCTTTCGAAAATGCTTCTGACTTGCAGCCCCCCCCCCCCCAGAAGTTTCCGGTATCCCGTGAAATTACTCATATACAGCACACTATCTGTTATAAAAAAAATTGAACTAACTAATAAAAAAGTAGAAGAAAAAAGCTTTAATTTGAGCTGTCAAACATTGAAAACGCACAATTAGATCAGAAGTTTCAAGTATTTGAAAAAAGGGAAAAATCTCTGTATTTGCCAAAATCGAGTGATTTCATAGAAATAAGCAAAATTTGCCTTTTTACAAAATTTATCTGAAGTGAAACTTTCTCATGCGATACGCTATTTACATGCTTCTCAAAATTAGTGAAAAACGATCACTTGAGAAGCGGCGTAGCACATGTTTGTATTCAAATTTTTAAAACTCGGAGACTCCAAAAACTGAATGAACTATGATGGATTTTTGGGATCCCGGATTTTCCCATGCAAACTTAAAAACGTGCGTTCACTTTTAGAAAAGTAAATAATTGCATATGAGGAAATCCATATTTTATATTCACTTTTTTTACCCCAAAATTTCAAAAAAAATCTCGGGCTATATCGACCGGATTTTTTCTGTAACACAGGACGTACAGAATAAGCAAAAAATAGTGTACCCACAAAATCGATCTTGTGACTTTATCTTGTGATTTTATGCAAAGATTAATTACGCATTTTATAGTAAAATATTCTGAATTTTTTCGAATGCAAGGCTAAATAAGCATGTAGACAGGCTTAAGTATAGTAAAAGAGCTATTGTTTAAACCCAAAGTGGTATAAATCGGATGCACTGATCAAAAGTCACATACTTTTGCAATAAACGAATTTTGCTTTAGACTCCCTTGAGGCTGTTACGAAAATTCTCCATTTTACATTTTTTTCCTTGGAATCCTCGTAACTTTGGATTCAGCCATTCATTTTTTGCCGATAGGTCTAAGTTTACATTTTTTTTTTTTGCAGTGAGCTATATATATGCTTTCAGCAAATGATCTACTTGAGAAGCATATATACAGCTCACTGGAAAAAAATTTGAACTTAGACCTATCGGCAAAAAAGTAGAAGAAAGGAGCTTGAATTTGGCCTATTAAACGTTAGAGTCTCTGAATCAAAAGTTTCGAGGATTGGAAGAAAAAAAATGTAAAATCGAGAATTTTCATAACAGCCTAAAGGTTCAAATAATAGCTCTTTTACTATACTTTAAGCCTGTCTTAGCCTTGCATTCGAAAAAATTCAGTATATTTTACTAAAAAATGCGTAATAATCTCTGTATAATATCACAAAGATGGGAAAAAAACAGTGTCACAAGATCGATTTTGTAGGCACACTATTTTTTCTTGTTCTGTACATCCTATACAACAGAAAAAACCTTATCCGGTCGATGTAGCTCGAGATTGTTTTTTTGCAACTTTTGGGGGCAAAAAAGTGAATTAAAAGTACGAATTTCCTCATACACAAATGAATTGAAATAATTATAAAGGTTAACCTTTTAATAATTTAATTTTTGTAAGGATAAAGGTGAAACTGACAGCATCCAACGTAGGTATTTACGAAAGTTGTAGTCAAGTCAGACAGCTGCGCAAGCATACGCGCCTATTAGTCTAGGAGCAAAGTAGGTTTTCATAGCCGATGGAGTGCCACGGTATCACCAAGGTGATTCCTATGTATTTTTGCCTCCTGATTACGAATATCAATGTTGATAGGTCTGAAAATGGTCGGATAAATTGTTATTAACAATTTAATTGTTTAACTCGCCGTAAAAAATTACCTACTAGAGTTCAACATATGAAATTAAATATTATCAATTGCATTTATTCCAACGATTGCGAGGGATTTTGAATTTTTAAAAAGGGTTTACTAGAAGCTGAAATGTTGCGAAATTAGTGCAAAATGTATACTACTTAACGCTCTGCGCGCACTATTTTCCCTAAATCTTTGGTTCTTTTTATAATTTTGAGCTTCTTAATAGCTTATTTTAAAGCGAAAGGTAAGTGCTTTTGAACTCTACACTCATATTTATTTTAAAATAGTAATAAATAATATTAAACAATGATTAAGTTTAAATTTTTCATGAAATTGGTGGAATTAATTTGTTTATAAGCCGATTACATTAGTTGTACATAGGAAAAGTGAATAATATGTAATAAACATTGGTTGTCAAGAACACAACAAAGAAAATATGTTTTAAATCGTATCATTAACTTAATATTTACCCAAGTAAAGCCAATAAGAAAAATAACGTTTCTATCATTATTAGGTACCTAGTAATAGTTATAATCACTTATAAATAAATATATTTCCACAAAAAAATTCATTTGTTTAATCCTTTTATTAACAAGAACGGAGTATCTAAATTTAAAATTTCCCACTTTATTCTACGCGCAGGCGCGGTCATCGAAATACAACGCACCGAAATTTGCGCCGCAATTGCCAGTTCAAACTTCTGAGGAAAAATCTGAGGAATTTACTTTGAATTTAAATATACTAATTGAATTTATTTTTACAGGAATTATTTTTTTTACAGAAACAAAATGTACAGCAAGGTATTTCTGATAATAAACATATGCACGTTTTTCTTGTGCAACCATTGCATATACAATTGTAAACTAAATCTTCGGCAGGTGGAAGTAGATTTTCAACCCTTTGGGGCAACAATATATCGTCCTGCTGTTCCCAACCAAATGTTTGTGGGTCTAATTGCTGTACGTTATTGTTCAGGCAGATTTCTATTACTCACATTTATTTTTCTTATTGGCTTTACTTGGGTAAATATTAAGGTAATGATTCGATTTAAAACATATTTTCTTTGTTGTGTTCTTGACAACGAATGTTTATTACATATTATTCACTTTTCCTATGTACAACTAATGTAATCGGCTTATAAACAAATTAATTCCACCAATTTCATGAAAAATTTAAACTTAATCATTGTTTAATATTATTTATTACTATTTTAAAATAAATATGAGTGTAGAGTTCAAAAGCACTTATAAAAAGAACCAAAGATTTAGGGAAAATAGTGCGCGCAGAGCGTTAAGTAGTATACATTTTGCACTAATTTCGCAACATTTCAGCTTCTAGTAAACCTTTTTTAAAAATTCAAAATCCCTCGCAATCGTTGGAATAAATGCAATTGATAATATTTAATTTCATATGTTGAACTCTAGTAGGTAATTTTTTACGGCGAGTTAAACAATTAAATTGTTAATAACAATTTATCCGACCATTTTCAGACCTATCACCCTTGATATTCGTAATCAGGAGGCAAAAATACATAGGAATCACCTTGGTGATACCGTGGCACTCCATCGGCTACGAAAACCTACTTTGCTCCTAGACTATATTGCCTGCAAGCAGCTGCAAGCTCTGCTGCAAGCTTCACTGTACGTCAGCTGTTGAAAGTTTCTTTGGTCGCCGAGAGCGGCGCTGATAGGTATTGCCTACTTGTGTGCTATTTTGTCTCAGTGCATCATATAAAATGACGTCACACCGACAGCACATAGACATCATATAGCATAATGTTTACAGTAGTTTTACCTGCAGAGCAGACAGCTTTTTTCCCTAAATTGAGACATAAGAATGAACAGCGAAGACACTAAGGCAGTTACTTACTTGATATATAAGCTAGCGGCTATAAGTACATGGAGTGTGTATCTAGAAAATCAGCACATGCCACCAGCTATACTAGAATAGGTGACTTATTTTATCGCAGACAGTATCGAACATGCGATGTTCTACTTTTTCACCTGCACCTACACGCATACACCTGCGCGGTATAATGTAAACTTTGGTTTGTGTGTGTGTGTATATATGTATATATATGGAATGCAGCTCGGGTCGTCGAGCTAATAAGCATTAAAATAGACATAGTTCTCGTATATACTGTACTATCGACAAACCACACTGGATCAGCTGCAGATACTTTCGTTATCGACCTACATATAAAGCGCATAAGCTGCACAGGCGCTGCAGTCTGCACGGTACACGGGTTTCGCGAAAAATGCAAAAGACGAGAGCGCGCGCGGTGTGTATGATGCAGCATCGACAATCAAAATCGACTCCCCCTCAGGTCGCGCCTATATTAATATGATTAATTGACAGTCTTTGAGAGAGAAGTGAGTATCGCAAGTCGCAACGTACAGCTGCGTCCAGTTACAGCTGTGGGCTATGTGGGGCTACTTTGGGCACCTATTAAGATACAGCTTGTGTACGAATACCATAGTGGGCGCTTGAAGCCTGCAAGACAGAGAGAGAGAGAGAGAGAGAGAGAGAGAGAGAGAGAGAGAGAGAGAAAGAGAGAGAAGCAAGGCGTCGCATGCGTATCACGTATGCAGTTGTGCATCTGCAGCAACGGAGCAGCTCAGGGGGGAGAGAACAAGAGCGAGACACGGAAGACGAGACGGAAGAGAACAAAGTGTAGCGTATAGTTGTAGTTGCACGCGCTTGCACAGCAGTGAGCAGTTGCACACGCATGCCGCAGTGGGGACACTCGCGGGGACGGGGACAAAGTGAAAGAGAGTATAATAGCTAGAGGGAGAGAGAAAAGAGCAAATTTGTGTGTGCGCGTTCATCGCTGCGTACGTAGTGTTAGTGTTTAATTGTATATATAAGTTCTTGGTTACTTATATTTCGACTGTTGACGTTCCGAGGAGCGAGAGAGAGAAAGAGAGCTGCCGAGAGCTCTGTTGCAGCAGCCCCTTTTCTGTGTGTGCCTATGTGTCTTTGAATGTGTGTATGGACAGCTTCTCTTAATCTCTTATGTAAAATGCAGCTATACTGCTAGAATGGTCGCTATTCTCCGCAGCGATAAAATCAACGGACCTCGCACGGTTTAAATATTGGCAGAACGGGCGAGAGCAGCAACAAGGACGGACGACGGACGGAGAGCAGTGCGCATACATATTATCATCATCACCATCATCATCGTCGTCATCATCGGGACACTACAAAGTTGACGTGATGAGCAGACTGTACGCGTTTGTGGGGGACGACTTCTTCGCCGTCGCACCGTGACCATAAACAACGGAGGAGCAAGCTCTAACCTCTAACTCGCCTCTTTTTTTTTATTTATTTACCTTCTTCGGGACAGTGGCAGCACTCCTGGTTGCTGCGACAGCTGCCCTGTCTTTGTTTGGCTGGAAAATCTACTCTTCCAGCAGCAGCAGCAGCATGTACGCTTTCATGCCCTTTGTTTTCACCAAGCACGAAGTGCAAAGTCTAGAGAAACCCAAAGCTCGCAGTGGTCACAGGGTTGTGTGCGATGAAAGAAACCTCTACTCCTATGGTGGCTTCAACCCCAGCATCACAGCCGACGACCCGGACATGCGGAATGACCAGAGCTGGACGGACAGCAGACCTCTTTTCAAAGAGCTCTGGAAATTCAACTTTGCTACCAAGCGCTGGACACGATTGCCTTGCCAGAAGATGATGCCTAATGAGCTGGCATCGAATGCAGTTGTACTTCGAGGGGTGACTCTAGTGGTGCATGGTGGCACTGGAGTTCCGTTTGGTGAAAACTGCAATAACAATGTGTACATATGCAATGTAAACGATGGGGAGATGCACATTATTCCAGCTACTGGTGAACTACCAGATCCACAATATGGACAGGCTGTGATTTGTCACGGGCCATATTTATATACTGTTGGTGGCACAACTGGTTTGGAATACACATGTGACATTCACAGATTTGATTTGAAAAATCAAGTGTGGGAATCAGTGTACATATGTGCTGGGAGGGATCAGTGTGAACCTAAAGGTAGATACAGACATGAATTGGCTTTTGATGGAAGAATCATTTATGTACTAGGTGGTGGAACAGCATCGGAAGCATTTGGATTTGCGGTATGTTCCATAAATCAATCAGTATACCTTGAAAATTATTAGAGCTTTTCTTTTTCTTGTAATATTTACATATATATTTTAAATAACTTTATAATAACATTTCAGGACATCCCTGCTTTTGACACACTGACAAAGAGATGGATGACATTGTGTACTCAAGGTGATACAGAAAGAACTTATCCTTCTGCAAGGCGATGCCATGGCTTAGTTCAGTATGTAGATGAAAGGACAGGCTCAACACTAGTTGTCATTTCCGGAGGATATAACGGCACACAAGTTTTCAACGATATCTGGAGGCTAGATTTGAGTATTTTACAATGGACTTGTTTACAAACGTGTATATTACCTCAACCAACATATTTCCATTCTACAACTCTAACCCCAGCAGGACAAATGTTCACATTTGGTGGAATAATTAAAGAAGAAAATGAGGCATGTCATAAACACTGGCTTATCAAACTTATTCAATATTTTTACTTACATTATAAATTCAATTTTGATAAATTATTTGTATTATAGGTGGCAAGAACAGATGAAATCCATTCTGTGTGGCTAACTATACCAAAACTTTCTGAGATTTGTTGGGAAGCTTTAAATTTTTATCATCCAGATTTGAAGAAGAGACCACAAGTAGATCTGTTACGTATTGGTGTACCTTTAAAATTTGTTCGAAGGTTTGACTCCCCACAATGATAATTTTATTGAGTTTAATTTATATTTTAGGGTGCTATAAATTTACTTGTTGTTACCAGTTAATAATTGAAAGAAATATGATTGTTATATGTGGATGAGAAATTTTACTTATATTTTTGTATTGCCTTAATATACATTGTGATCAAAGGTCAATGATGTTAGTGATATTGATTAATACAGTTCTCAAAAAAGTAAACAAAACAGAGAACAAAAATCACTTATGCAAATCACTGAATATAAATATATTTAGTTGTAAATACAAATTATCATACAAATTATAACAACTCGAAAAGGAATGACTTTAATTTACTAATTTTTTTTTAACGTACATTAAGAAGTATTTGTGAATAGCTGAATCGTAATATACTTATCTAAATTTTCAATTTGTAAAATTATAACTGTATGTACTTTATGTTAAAATATTACTTACAAAAATAACAAATTCAGCACCTAAGAAGTAAAAGTGAAAAAAATGTCTCAAATCGCATACAATTATAGCATATAGATATGGAATTTGAGGAATTCTTAGCTTACTCCCATGGTGCATATACTAATTTTCCATTCGAAATGCATAAAATGCGTATATTGTTTATCATCTACAGGGCCGTGTGGGAAAAAACAAATTTATTTTGTATTTGAGTATTCATTATACAATGTGTGCCATAGTGTAAGAAAAAAACTTAGTACATATTGATAACAACAATAATTTTTATTAAATATTTTTGAGGATTGCAAAATTGACGCTTTATTTCTAAAAACATTAACAATTGAAATTATTTTAAACATAAGTACTTAATGATTATTTGGAAGATTTTTTTATGTTAGTAGAAATCACTTGATCAAGACTTGGTTTGACTTTACTTTGCAGTTACCAAACAATACTGCCTTTTTATTTATTGTTAATTCAATAATAAATTGACCTTTTAGATGTTTAATGTGTTTTTAAAAAATAACAAAAACCTCTATTCTTAGTTTCCAATTTAATTACAATTTTCGGATTCGTACTCCTACTACACACAGTTTTTCAGCAACTGTTTTTTTCTTACATTGTGGTATTAAAATAAACATCATGCAATCTTAGATTTTAAAAGTTAATTGTTGTTTGATTTTATACACGTGAAAAGTAATATTTAAAAACTAATTTAAATTATTACAATGATTGAAAATGCAAAAACAATGTTCGAAATACGGAAAAAATTTATGTTTTTTTTTTGGATTTTATATTTAAATTGTAGGAAAATTTGAATTATTAACTAAGAAATAAAAAAGATGACGCAGCTATTGATCTGTTGTTTTTTTTTTAATATTAATATACTCTTAACTTTCTATCAAACTGTATATATATTATACTAATATTAAATTAAAACGAGAAATTTTATGAGAAACATAAAATGTTATCAAAACGTTCATAAATGTAACTAGAATTTCTAATTTATAGTTAAAATCTAGATATTGGTGTTTACTATAGTAAGTCTAGACTTACAAAAATTAATATTGAGAAAAAATGAACTGCATACTGATTATCAAAGTTTATGACCCTATTATACACGTATTATACTATTCTTTAGTAAAATATTAAAATTAAAATATTCTTTATTAAAAGAATAGTATAATACGTGCCTAGGGAGGAAAAAATTTGAAGAAATATTGGCTGTCCAAATTTACTCCCACAGTACATGTACTATTGTTCTTCACGCACTAGCTCCGAAATAACCATTTCATTTGACGCCCAAGGAAAAGTGTACTGCACGCAGACCGTGAGAAAAGTTTTTCTCCACTGGCCGAAAGTCAGCTCCGGCCCAGGACTTGTAATTCGCGCAGGTGAAGAAAACTAGATACGCACACGGAGTAAAGGACAGCCCTATCTCGCTTTGTCACCTCGCCTTCGTCGGGTGTCACCCGAGATACTCCAAGTTTTCCTCCTGGCACGAATACTCACACTGTGCCGAAAATGCTAACTTTCCTCCCAGACTCCTGCATAGCAGAGAAGTGCGTAGTTTCGACGTTAATATATTTGAGAAAAAATAATATATACAATACACTCTATGGGAGTAAATTTGGACATCTCACATCTATTTTTTGGTTCTTATCTCAATTTACAGGAGATCTGAATTGTACAAGGTTTTTCACCACACGGCGCGTAAAGTGGGTACTGTACGCCCTGCGGGCGAATTACAGCATACGCATTTTACGTTCCTCGTGCAGAAAAATAGTATATGCACCACGGGAGTAAATAAAGAATGCATCAAATCGCATATTAATCGCCCTCGCCTTCGGCTCGGGCCATAATTATATGCGATTTGAGACATTCTTTATTTTTACTCCCTAGGTGCATAATCTACTAATTTCTTCCCTAGGTGCGTAATATACTACAAAAAAGAAACCTTTCATTTTAATTCGATGTCTTACAAGTTTTTCACAAGAATAAGTATACATTCAGTTATAATGTTACTTGCGGCCATTTTAATGTAAAATAACAGATTAATCTGCAATTTTAGTAAAATTAAATATGAATTAATTGACTTTTTATTACTTATACGATTTTAATATTACAGTGACTGTTTGTTTTAAATATTTCATTTGACAAGTAATAACACCAATTCAATTCCTCAACAATATTGATGTAAACACTGAAACGCTAAAAATATTTATGTAAATTGGCTTATTGTAAAATAAAAGTGAGAACATTTATTTATAAATAAATATATACATATATATTTATTGAATTATTTATAAATAGATATACTAAAAGTGTCAGCCAGCATGACTTAGGTACAGAAGTCACACGAACATATATTCCTAATCTATACAGCATATTTTTAACACAACACATCTTATTGACAATCGCAAATGCGCTCTTTTTTAATTTTATTCCACTCTAACTTTAAAATCCCAACTGTAATATAACGTTTCGGCAGTGCTTGTACTTTGAAATATCAGACGATACCTTGTATGAATAATATATAGATTTTATTTTTATCTCGTGATTAGCATCGCGTGGGGTAAATAATATATTTTTACATATACTTGAAAAATACTAATATGTATAGTTATAAAAATAATATAAAACAAAGTTATTTTCGAAGAATTCATGAGTTGAAATCAGCATTTGGAATATATAAAATGTTTTCGTTTATGCAATTCAGAAACAACGTCTTTCAAAGTGTTGGATGAATTAAGAGGGAGCTAATGCCTCGAAAGACAGTGGTTGTCAATATTTTGTGGAGAGTTTCAATATGACATTTTTGGTATAGCTGATGTTAAATATAAAAATTACATATACTAATATTTCAAACCTTAAAGGTAAAGAATTGATTTGTAATATTTCTATTATTTTCCCTAGTTATTAATAAATAACTCGCTGCCTCTTATCTTTTTATAAATGAATAAATATCGTTACAAGATGCGTTTTACTATATATTTGGTTGAAAAGAATATTAAATATTGCTGATTCTCACCATTTTTCATTTTTATTATGACTATTTACATATATATAATTTTAGTTTTGTGATGAAATTTGTTTAAATAAATAAAATTCACTATGCATGGAATAGCTTTGTACATACATAAAAATATTTTAATCCCTTTAGGAATCAGCACGAATTAATAATCTTTTTAATTCTATAAATAAATAAATATTTTACGATAAATTAATTCATTAATATGAGAATTAAAGTGTTTTGTTGCATCTCGACTTACCCTTATTTTTTGAGCAATAATAATTTTCGATGCCGTCGAAAAAAGCTTAAAAATGCATGCCATATTGATTGCATATACTACTATGATAATGATAAAGATAATAACGAATTTAATGCATCTATAGCGTCTAAATAATTAATCAGTTCTGCCTTAAATAAAAGTGAAAATCCAAATAAAGCTCAAATTAGTGGATAGTTAAATGACCGTGAAATATATATTAATTCGCAGTAAATGCAATGAAAATGAAGAGTATACTTATTGTAGTTTGTAATAAATAGCGTCCCGAGTGCTTTTGTTCGACTTTTATCAAACGTAAGAATGTAATATGATTCGTAAAAACGAAATAATACGAACGTTTTAGCTAGAATTCGGAATATCGTCTATTGTAAATAATTATTACTTGACAGCAGAGTAATACCGACAATTAAATGCAATTTTATATGTTTAATAAAAATCGATATAGTGATATATCAAATCCATTGACTTTTTTGCATTTCTTTTCCTTGTATATCGTCCCTAATTTCCATGTCTTCATTTTATGCACAAGACTATGCAAATAAACAAATTGTTATGACTATAAATTCATCACAACTAATTTAAAATATATAACGATAATACAAGATTGATCGTGCATGTTTGAAAAAATTAATTTATATTTTTATTTTATTTATAATAAAAGTAATAATGGTAATGTATATAGCATATATGTAAGAGTTTTAATAATGAAACGAAAATCTTCGCAGTATTTCTAATATAAATAAATTATACCCTTTTGTACATACGTATGTATAGAAAGATTCATAAAGAACTAAAAATAACAACAGCTCATTTGTCAATCAATAAATCTTTCGTAGAATTGTTTACGTCTTATTGTTCGTGTCTTCGAATAAAGAGAACACAAAGGACAGTGCACTCAACTGGATAAGTATGTTCTCGAATCTGATATATAAATAATCATAAGAGGTAGTTATAGCCTGCAATACTAGAAATTACGAGACAAATTATTGATACTATCAATACAGAAAATATATATGAAAATTCATCGAATACAATGAGTCGAATAGTGAAATATTATATATAGTGATCCGAAATCGTCATTCAATAATACACGAACAGCAAATTAGTAAAATACTGGAAATGAAAAGTTGTATGATGTATAATCGTAAATATCACAATCAGAGTAAGTAAGAATCTAGTCTTTAGAGTGAACATCTCGGCGCTGATAACATTGTTCTTTATATATGTAGTAAGTATACATACATGAAAAAATTCTAAAATCTAATTCACATAAATTCTAAATTCTAATTCAATGGTTTCAAAATTCTAGCCCTCCGTTGTTGGAACATACGGAGTATTAGAAAAATGTAATATTCTCGCACGAAAATGTGATATCAATTTTTCACCAATTTCACTATTATTAATATCATATAGTGCGAATTAAGAAATTTTCCGCCCTACGCCATGTCAGTTGCCCCTTTAAAAGTAAAACATTTACGCTAAAACAAATTTTTATTAAAATAAACAGCATTTACTTGTGTTATTATTTATACAAAACTTGGAAAAAATTAGAACAACGCGGTTACTTTCAAGAGCTCCAATTCCTTGTTTTTTCAGCCTACAATGATTGATACTTTACTATTGCGTTCTCTATATATTCATTCTATGAACTAAATAGTACCGAAAATCAATCAATAACTCGTTTAGCAAACATTATTTTTTCTCTTATCTTACGTGAGCTATCACAGAACACAAGAAAAAAATGGGCCCAAAGATATACGCAGATCGAAAATTTCGATCGGAAATTTTCGAGTTGCAGAAAAATATAATGTTAAGATATTTTCCCGTACAAAACGTGATTTAGAGTGTTTAGTTGCAGAAAGCCGCACTGCGCTGATTCGATTTTTTTAATTTCAAATTCAATTACCCGCTCGGATAGTTCTTTAGTTACAAACGACTCGAGCATCATATTGCCGGATTATATCCTTCGGCCAAAAGTTTTTCTTAACTCTGCTGACTACTCTATTAGGTAATTGTATGTATATCAAGTACACATATCAGCATTATACATACGCACATGATATATATATATGTAAGTAGTAAGATACAACGGTATAAAGTGACACGAATCTCGCATGAGCAAGGAAACACGCGGCAGCATAAGCGCAATTACATAAAAGCGGTTAAAATCATGCAAAAATAACTTTTTTTACTTCCTTTTATGTATACTTCAGCATAAATACGTTCATTTTTATGTATAGTACAATATATAATGCAACCTGCACCCGCGGGCGCTCTAAGGATTCCACAGATCTATCCGTGTATTTATAATTTAACCCTGACTCGCGTAAGTATTCATCGTTTCGCATCGTGCGCGGTAAGCGGCGAGTCGTCCTGCGATGAAGGACAGAGTTAATTGAAAAAAAAACGTACGATAGTGATTTTACGAAAAATAATTTCATTATATACCATCGCAGAGACAGTTGCGTGACTGCGACGATCTTCAGAAAATTTCTTCTGTATATATAATATTATCTACTTGTTGTACAATGTACTTGCTTATAGCTTGCTCGTATATACGTGTGGGTGAAGTGAAAAAAGTTTTGAACTCGTGGTACAATATAGTATGCAGGATATGAACTACCAATATTGTTTAGTTAATACGTTAGCTGGCGAATTTAAAAAATTCTCTCTTATACAAAAGCAATAATCACGTGCTCCATCATAAAAACGCTTATAAATAATGACACGTATACAACGATATCTCCCGAAAAAAAAACAAGAAAAAAAATTTTAATTCGTTCGTCATGCCGCCGTTTAAATAGCTAAAACATATTCTTAATCGTCAAATTCTATCAGAATCTCTAGTGGTCGCAACGATATCCACGAGGACAGCTTGGCTCATCAATATGAAATTTGGATGCTACATCGTGTTTGCCTCACCGAAGGTAAACATCCTATTGGCGATGGTGTATTATCCTCAAATATTCATGTAATGAATGTATTCTTAATTAATTGATTTTTTAACCTTGGCGCATTCTACTACAATAAGCCAATTACACGCGCGGGTGGATCACTTCTTGTATAGTCACTTGAGCATATGCAAATACATACTTATATTGAAGAAAAAAACCGTTGCCAATTCATTGGCTCAATCGTAAGCATTCCTTCAAACGGATTTATCACTCATCCTTAATAGTTAATAATGAGAATGCCAGAAAATTTCAATGTTATAAACATGTCTAAAAATCGCTCATCTCGCGTAAAGCAAAAATTTTGATTGGCCAATTTTATTTTGCATAAGTGCAAAACCCAAAATTAAAAATTGCTATTATTTAATTTATTAAAGGTAAAGTAAAGATCGCGTTAATCAAAATTTTTTAGATGTTTCTAAAACGAATACATTTTGTTAAAAACGTTTGCCTCTTTTCTGCGTACAAATATACTTATGCACAATGCACGCATCTATATGCTTGAACAAAGTTTGTAACTTAAATGGATTGATAAAGTATGTATAGACAAGCTGTACAACTTGTAATTGATTAAATTTTGGAGTAAATTGATAATTGTGTTATATTTTCTTTAGGATTTTGTTGAGATATATCCACTTGATGAAAGAATTGGAAAATTGCTGTAGTCCATAGTAGCAGAAGCCGCATATAGTTTTATTTAAAAAATAAAACTAATGAGATGGCTTGATAAAAAATCGTAGGAATTATAATTGAAACTGGCAGAGCAAAGTTGATAAGCTAGACGAGTTGCTTGCTAAAATTGCAAATTGCATTTATTTGCGTTGTTAATTGAATTTTAATTGTTGGTTGCACCACGCTCTTAGACCATGCACGGTTTTTTCAACGATTTCAATGTTTACTTTCCGAGCGGAAAGTCATTTGACCGTTCTGAGCGTGCTATATATGCTTGCAAAAGATGCTCGTTAGAAAATTAGCAGCAGAAAATAGCCTACGTCGCATTTTGAATACGCGGTATAGCTGCGTATAGCTGGAAAATGAAGCATCGCGAAGCTCGCCCGCGAAAGTGAAAAAGATATTCGATAGCTTTTTCACAAGTATGAAAACGCCAGAGCTGGTCCGGGGGCGTAGAATAATATCCATCGGCATCCGCATTGCTCGCTGTAATCTGTAATTAGTAATAGGCAGAGGTGCCCGGGCTGAGCGCTCCGCCACTGCGACTGCGACTGCGCTCGTACGTCCCCGTGACGACTCGGCTGGCCTCGTGGTTATAAGAAGCCCCGAGCGTCGCCTCCGCAGCCCAGAGAGCCGACGACGTTATCCGTATCCGCATCGACTCTAGTCTCTATACTATACTTATTAAACCTCTATATCTCTATCTAGTGTACAGCAAACAGCAAACAGCACTCAGCACTCAGAACTCAGACTCAGCAGTCAGCAGTCAGCACTCAGCGTCAGCACTAGCATATACCTACTGACCGCTCGCTTATTTTGCAGCAATTCCAGGTATCTTACTTACTCATAAGTCGTGCAGCGACGTTATCGTTTCGTTACGTAGTCTCGCTACAGTACGCACACGCAGAGCTACGCACACGCGAGGCTGCAGTGCTGCACGTATACTTACTGTACGCGCAAGAAGAAGCGACGCACCGCAGCAGCCTGCAGCTTGGGGAGTGAGTGCCCAAGGAGAATCGGAGTCGCGACTGTCGCGAGAGTGTCAGAGGGGAGTCGGTCAAATGCAGTCGCATCACCATCGCCTCGGCAACGTCGCGGACGACGGCACTGACGGCAGTACGACGAGCTCGCGGGCCAGTAGCAGCACGTGCAGACATCGGCGCAGCTCTTAGGGAACAATATTTCCGCAGCGGCAGCCTCGCCGTGGGAGACACGACTTTATTCTCGACGAGGCGCGCACTGCTTCTACTTACCTCTACGCATATACAAGTACCATACCTACCTCGTGTAAAAACCCACGCAAGTACGCATCGTCTCTAATATAGCTACAGCGGCAGTAGTGTACTCTGCACTGCACGAGCGAGAGAGAGAGAGAGAGAGAGAGAGAGAGAGCGCGGGCTGCTCTTTTTTCCAGAGAGAGACTCGTACGGCAAAGCCAGGCGTCACGGACAAAATGGAGCAGAAGAGGCTCTACAAGCTCGTGCTCACGGGAGGTGAGTCCTCGACGATTCTATTTACAACTAAGTACTCCGCCCCTGCCTCACTCTGCATTATTTACTTACCCCGTGCGCGCGCGCGCGCGCTTAGCCGCCGCTCAGCTTTAACCTCAAAACTAAAAACGCCCCGACTTGCTCGTTTTTCCTCCCCTCTGTATTCTGCGTACTTACTTATTGGCAGTTATACAGGCGAATCGGGAGTCGGGAGTCGGGATCGGGGTGCAAGTATACTTATGTGTTGCTCATTCGATACGCGTTCGCTGCCACTGAACGAGGCGCTCGCGACGCGCCACGTGCTCCCGCGCTAGCCGCAACGCTGCACTTCCATGATCCGCTTTCATCTCAGCACGTCCTGCACAGCGTACAAGTACGCCGTGTGAGCTGTGTATTCGCACCGCGGTAAGTACTTATAAATAGGCTCAAGGCTGCCTTGGACGTAGACTCCTGCCTTCTGTACGCCTATTTACGCGTGTGTGCGTATAAGTAGTTCTGCGGGTATACGCATAGGCAGAATAAGCCTCTCGCGCGATTTCGCGGCTTCGCGCAGAGAAGAGAGACGCGGCACGCAGCAGTGACGGCTTGAAATATTGATTTTCATCGCGTATCCGCGCGCGAGGAGGGCGAAAGCGCGGGCACGCAGACGGGGAAAGAGGACCCGCACGTCTTTGTTTACATAGCGGGTGTGCGTCTCCACTGTCTCGCGCGCATAAGTATACTTACGTCGACGATGTTTATCTTCTATGGCAACGGTATACATAGGTGTACTTTGCTTTAAAGGGCCGAGTTTTCTTGTTACACCGACGGAGCTCGCGGAGCGCGACGCACTTGGCAACGAGCGCGTACTTTACAAGTCTGCAGCGCAATTTCTTTTTCTCACAGACAGACTATAAAGAATATTCTCGCCTTTGACTTGTTGCTGGGAAATTCGCCTCGAGGCACGCAGAGAAATGCGTTGTTTATAAGTACTTGCGCGACAGAACAGAGAAGGCGTTAGATGCTCTGACCTGTCGAACTGCAGCAGTCTATATGATATGACGTAGTTTCGGCGGCGCGCGCGGAGAGTCATCTCAAAGCTACCGCTATATGTATACACGCAAGAGTAGCTTGTCCTCGACGCTGCAGTTTTACAGCCACAGACTCGTGTGGTATTATTGGACTTTGGTCGGCCTCGCAAAAGACCTAAATTTTCGAGAAAGATTACCCTGCCGACACTCGAAAAGGAATTTGCCACGTTTGTTTTTTATACTCTCGTATTATAAGCCGCCTTGCGCTAGTAGACTGACAAATTAATTGGATTTTAATCACATATTTGTTTTTTCGTTTCTTCGGCTTTGAGTTTGCTAGTTAAGCTGTTTCGCTTTTACCGCGTCTGCATCGCTTCCGTTTGTTTTTCATACAAAGCCGAATCGTGTTTCCGCTGCTCGAGTTTTCTCCGCAGTACTTACGCACTTCTGCTTACGCTTCCAATCTCAAAAAAGTTTTGTATCGAAACGTTTCGCAGTCACTACTCGCTCATGCATATAAAACGTTGCACGCAGCTTCTCTTCAAATATCGGATATGTTGACGTAAAAATTCTTTTTTTATTTTGCGGGCCGCCCTCTCGACCTCTCTCCAAGTATTTAAATGTCTCCATCTAAATGAGTCGGTCGTTTCGTCGGTGCCATTAACCCTATGTGAGCGTTGCAGCTCGAAAGGAATTGCTAAACGAAAGAATCCAATATCTCGGTTGTAGATCCACGAGTCACATTGCTCTACAAAGCCGCAGAAAGGCATTGCAAGTTTTCCACGAGTTTTCCCGCGCGTGCTGCGCACTCTCAATTTAAAATGAACTCTGTATAAGTAGAGTAATTTGTTGAGTACGTCGATAAAATCGGCGACAAGCAAATTCTTGATCGATAAGGTGCTCTATAATTAAGTGCGAACGCAATCCCTGGCGGGGATAATAAAACTGTCCGTCAATATAATCGTATAGAGAGCGATCGCTGAGCGTAAGTAAGTACATAACGCATGCTAATGCACGCATTGTGTATTACGCGAGCGCTTCGCTATATAAGTACCTATACGTAACGAAAATTATGCAACCTGCACTCGCGATGGCCACTGAAAAATGTCTGAATTTCAATTTCGACTATTTATTCTGATTTATTCTTCGAATAGACAGACAAGTCGCACGAGCCGCACTATCGAAGCAATGCATCACACGAGGCTCTGCGATGTCGCGTTATATAAGTATAATACAAAGCTCTAAAATTAAAGCATGCGCTCGCGCAAGCTTCCGTCAATATGCATCAAATTTAACTCTCACGTAAGAGCTATAGCTCAACCTATAGGCTAGAGCCGCATTATTCGCAATCGAGTGATCAACTGGCTTTTTCATTGGTTATTTAATTTATATTCTGCGGTGTATGAGAGGTCTCGTTTCGCAAGCTCTCTCGCTCCGGTGCACGCAATTGCACTCTGGTCTCTGCTTCTCAAGTGCGTCTCTACCGCGGCGGGCCGCGAGCGCAATTAGTTTTCGTTTAACGGATGCGTGTACCGCACGTGAGTCAGAGGTAATAAATAAACCGTTATAACAAGCGGAAACTTTGATGTGACATTGTTTACGGATTCCGCCGCGCTCGCGCGCGTATATACGTCTTTGAGATGCGTAGATTTCCAAGCCCACTCGCGATCGCGATAGATAATAATAGCCGCTCTCGAATACTGTCGGTCAATAAATTAAGCTGTGCATTAAAATGTATGACTATGTATTGTAAAGTTCGTCGGAAGTAAAGATAGACAGTATCGCTCCGAGGCCCGAGGCGAGATAGAGCATCAGCAGTAGCTACTCAAAAAGAAACGTGTAAGTTTAAAGATAAATAGCCGGTGATTGGCCGGCGTAATGAGGCAGCAACAAACAAGCTCTCATATTAGAGCGAATTTCGTCAGAGCAACCCTATTTTCATCTATTCTGATCTCTCTCTCTCCCACAGCAATACCAATATTGCATATCGAGCGGTTAAGCACGCGACTTGATTGTTTAACCTTGCGTTTCGCAGCTCTCGTGACTCTATATGACTATAATAATGGCAGTCGATATTCTAATTGTCCTTCACACGAGCTTTCTCGGTTATGGCAAACGAGTTTTCTTCGCTTTCGCAATTCGCTCATTGTATTAACGCAGTACATATGGGGAAATCTGCTATTCTGTTTGAATTAATTCTGCTTTTAGAGTTGAACAAAAAATGCCGCGTTACATTTCACAGAACAATTTTTTCTGGTTCAAAATCTTTCAAAGAACGACTTCGAATTTTTATATTCTTGAATTAATAATACATGGTGTACGTACTTAAACTACATTCATACATACAGAGTATATGTGAATTTAAAAAATCTATATAGCTCCTTTTATTTTAGAGGAACATTATTATTATTATTAGTATTATTATTTTTTTTTTTTTCATTCTATGGATTGTATGGAACAAAAAGATGCAGAACATTTTTTCTGTTTTTAGTTTGCGAGTCCCCACGGCTGAATTAATTTTATGCATTTTCCCATGTATACTATGTTGACCTCGATATTGAGGGGGCCTATAAAAAAGCTGTGAAATTCAATACCCCAAATTTAAAAGTGTATTCTTATATACGAGAGTTACAAAAAAAAAATAAATCTTTGCTTTTTTGCATAAATTTAATCTATACAACAGAAGTTAATATATTTTAAGCTATAATCATTAGTAATTACAGTTGCACTCACCAAAACGTCAACGTATTAATATTTAAACTTATACATTTTTGTGTTTTTACTACCATCAGTGGTCATGATTATAGTCTGTTAACTGCATGTTAGAAGCGTACTATCCAAATTTTTTGCCAAAATTCGTAATACTGCAGACAAAGATATATCATGCGTATGCAACAACTGAGTTTCGTGAATCCATTGCGTGCATTGAACTTTAAATGTATTTTCTCAAATCATATTTTCGGGTTAAAATTTTAATACATTATTTTACGTAGAAATTTAGACTTTGATGGCTGAAACTAAAAATGTTCATCCGTATAACAGTTATTTCTTAAAAATATTTGTTATCGAAGAAAACTCGATACTTACATTTTTTTAATCAGTGTAATTATTGCTATTTATGAATAAAACTGTTGAATTCTAGTTTAGACTAGAGCAACAAGTACAGAGTGTATGTTTTTTCAAGATGTTTGTACTTAGCTCACACAAAACATTAAAATAGTTGTTTTCTTTTTTGCAATTATATAAAGATGTTGATACTAAAGCACGTGAAGAGATCGAAATGACTGCATGTTTTACAAAAAAATTTGTTATTATGTAGCTTCAAAGTATACTTTTCTTTACACTATAGAAAAAACATATAAGTGTCCATTATGCAATAAGTGCAAGGTTCAAGAATTCAATCAAACCAAATTCTGTCGAATTATATGGTATTGAATGTAAAGTCAGCTCAAAATTCGAAAAATAATGTACTTATTCAATTTAGCGAAATGACACGTAATCTCGTGTCCATTCAATGCATCCTACACATAATCAATTCAATATTCACTTTGAGTATACTTTTGTACTTGTAATAGTACAGTTCGTTGATGTTTTGATGACTAACCGTTGATTAGCATTCATCGTTGGTTGTAAACCTATATAATTATCGGGTTAATTATTCGTTTTACTACCTTAGATCGATCTTAAAAATAGACTTGTAAAAAAATGTCGATATTATATAAATGAAAAAATAGAAATGCGCGCGGTAAAACGCAATTTTTAAAAAACCTATACAGTATATACCATTATCGTGATAAGCATTTTTCAATATTTTGAGAAAGTCATAGGTACCATACTTATTTGAAATTTGCTGGTTACATTATCGATTAGTGTTTATGTTCGTTCGATTGTTACCCTCGGTGCACATCGGTGACTAATTTCAAATATTTGGGTTCAATAAAAATTCGAATTGCGAGTTTGAACTTGAACTTCTATACTGAGTAAAAGATGTATTAAATTTAAGTTATTACTTATTTCATATTGTATATTTGTCGTATTAGGGCAGAATACCTTAATTCAGAAAATGTTTGCTATTAATTTCCATAAAAATTTTATTTTAAAAAATGGAATAAATTTTTTTCAGAATATAAACTTAATTATTGAGATGAGATGGTCGAAGTCGTTAAAAAAGTGGAAAAAATATCATAACATATTTATTTTATAACACTTTTAAAACGTTCAGTGTTCTCGAAAAATTATAATTTAATTATAAATGTTATGAAATTTTGCATGCTTTTATCGTATAAGTTCTTGATTTATTTTACTGTACAATAATAGTCTCAGCAATAAAAAATATTAATTTTTGGTAGTTATATATATATCGATGAAAATGTCTCAAAATTTGTATTTAGTGCAAAAAAAATTAAAATGTACTGTCGGAGGCCCAATTGACGCCAAATTGTTTTTTAATTTTGTACGTTCTGCGTACCATAAGGAATTCTCGTAGTCGTGTTGTCTTTGATTATTCATAAGCCATATATTAGCAACCATGTTCTAAAATTAACAATGCCTGATTCGTTATCTATCACGAGAACTTATGAGTATATCTGATGGTAATCGTTACTGACTTTCTTAAATTAATCTTGGTTTTGTTGTTGTAGATATGTGTTGTTTGAATCGGGTATTTCCGTTCTTTATCACAAGAAGTAATTATTACTGTACGAAACCGTTATTTTTATTGACTTTATTCTTAAATCAGTCGTCCCTGATAGAAATCTTTCCACTTAAAATGATTTATAATACATAAAATGTTAAGATTGATACATTGATGATAAACTAAATTTTGATGATGATACATAATAATATTTGTTAAAATTTTTCAAGTCACAGCTGAATGTCACGTTTCTGTTTTTAGACTTGTTAGATTGTCAGCTACGCAAAATGTGACTTGTAATTCTATAGCTGCTGCTTACCAATGCGAATTTTTTTTCATTCAATCACAAATTTCCAATGAATTATACATTACACTCACTCTATAAATAAATGTACGCTTCATTTGGAATTAGTATTTATAAATCATACATCTGGAAAATTTTTGCAGAATATAAATATGATAAAGATAAAGTGAGATAAACTTTTAATTAAACTTGTTTCTTTGATCCACTTATTTAAATTTTCAAGGCTTAGTGTGAAAGACCTTAATTGAAAATTATAACAATTATTGTAATCGGATGCTTTATATAACGCGGATCTCAAATTAAAAATATTATTATCACTACGTATATGAAATACAAACATTTGTATAACGTCACTAAATATGTACTTTTGTGTATTTTTCCAGGACCATGCGGAGGCAAAACCACTGGACAGACTCGATTGTGCACGTTTTTCGAAAATCTGGGATGGAAGGTGGGCATATTTTTTATACTGACAGCATAAACGTAGAGTTTTTGTTTCGCGTTCTCGCTGGTCGCATTAGTAAAATAACGTATTGTTGCATAATTCTCTGAAAATTAACAAAGAAAATAATTAACTTTATTTATGCAAATATATGCAGAGTAGACTTTTGACTTTTTTGTTTTTATACGCTATGCAGGAAGGAGAATAATTTTAAATCAGTCATCTTTCTTGATATTAAGTTTCGATACTTTCTTCTGTCTCCTGCCGCACATTCTTTCAACGAAGAATCCTCTGATTTTTTTTAATTAAGAATTACTCATCTCACATCTTTCTGAAAATTTGAGAGAAAAATTTCCTTTCCAATACTTGCAATTGATCAGATGACTTATTTGACTTATTTTGAGCGAAAGAAAGCGATCGCATAAACCAGTAAGAGTGGCGTACGTATCAGTGACTTGTTGAAAAGTCTTAAAAGTGTAGTAAAATCGAACATAAAAGAAAGAAACTTGTGAAAATGTCCCCAATTACGAGATTCATCAAATGTTGAACACCTTTTACAATTGTCAATTTTTTCTTTTTAATTTTTCATATCTACACGATTGCACGACGCATCAATCGTAAATTACAAATTTTAATCTTTATTGTATAGAGAAGAAAAAAATAATCGGATTTATAGGTAGCATTGCAGCGAGGCTGTGCTAATAATAGATCCATAATAACAAGTTTGTTTTACCAGCTGCGTTTGAGGGAAAATATCATAAAGCAGTATAAATTTCGTGCAAATTTACATATAATAATCGTGCTTATTGAATTGCCATTCCATTGACTACAATAACCGATGTATTGTAAATATCGTCATTTATCGATCCAGACAGCTACTGCACGCGTCAAACAAAAAAAAGCTCGAGCAAGCAGAGCGAAAACACAATCTTCCAAGCCGTTTCTTCCGACCTATATTGGCGTAAATCAGGTTATCAAGCTGTCGAGCTCGAGCTTACGTGCATCAATCCATACGGTTATGTGCTCTTCTTGAACAGCTGCCTCGAGAAAACTTGGCGACGACGTAACGCGCGATGCATAACACAAAATTCTCCTTCTCTCTGTGTGCAACGTGTTAAATTTTTCGTATCTCCCCTGCTGCCGATATCTCTGTGTCTCTCGCTCGATGTACATCGCGTCGTAGGGGTATACTCGCGGGAGACACATTAATTTCAGATAACGTATTGATAAGTCCAAGCGTATACCTGCGCAGAATAATTTTCTGATAAAAGGTGCGAGCATTGATTTGAGAGCCAAGTATACACTGCCTCTTGATAACAACTTCTTTTACGATATTATACTTACAATTAGTCGGTAGCGCGTTTTGTTTATTGCGATGGGCTGTATATTTGCCCTCTCCGCAACAGGTGGAACATTTGTATTAGTCTCTGCTACAGTTTCTCGATATAATGTGAGACGACAAGTAAATTACATCTCGTGCGACGTGTTGCGATTAATTTCTTGGAAAATTAGGGCTTATGATTACTTTATCTTATTACTGGTTGTACTATGTCGCTGTTAATCTATATCGTTGGACTTGGTGACTGTAATATTACTTTACAACATTAAGCCTCTACGTGTCTAATAAAAATCAATTCTATCAAACTGTACACTGTGAGAAACATGCGTGATTGAGGAAAATACAAGGTCTATTTTAAATTCAAATTACATGACCTTGAATAGCTTGTCAAAAAATTTGTTTAAAAATGCTTGTAAGTAAAACTAGAGGCGATATTTTTTTGTTCTCTCGAAAAGTAATTTTTATCTAAGAGGAAACGAGCATGCAGGAAAAAAATTATAAATCTTGACATGAAAAAAACTTTTTAATACAAAATCTTATGGGAAATGTTTATTATTATTTTGTTATAACTAGGGAACACATGAGTTGTGCAGACAGAGTTTTAATTTAAACTTTTAAAATTTGAAAAAATTCCGCGTAAGCCCAGGGAAATTTTCTTTAGCAGAAAAATGAGAATGATGGTTTGAAAGAAGAATAGCACATTTATCCAGGAAGATATTTCTTTTACTCCAAGAACGTATAATATCTCTCGGCACACGACAAAAGAACGATGCTTAAAAGAAAAAAAATCTGCCTTTGTATTACACGATAAAGAGCGAGTTATAATAACGAATAACGTATTACAGCACGAAACGCTCGCGAGATTACAAAACAGCTTTAATTTTTGCATATTCGCGCGTCTCGGGAGTCGTTAATTACGCGAAAATTTTCATCGCTCCGTTTTACGTCTTCGCGGCAACAAAAAGAAAATAAATTTTTATTAGCCATTATAGACACGCCTGCATTCCTAGCCTCTGGCAGCTGACGTTTGCTGTGCGCGACACGAGAATTCGCGTAAACTCGCACAAGTTGTCTTAATTACATTCAATGACATACACTCGAAACTGCACCTAGTTCTAATAAAGAGGCTTCAGTGTCGTAAGTCCGACTCTGTCCAGTTTCAATCGGTAGCGCGTTTCGCAAAAACTCTTTTTTCCTCGCTCTTATTTGTATTATTCGCGCTGCAACGCGATTTTCGCAGTGCGTATAACCTTCGCTCTGCGACGGAAAAAATGTACTCCCTCGTCAGTATTAGGTCGTCGCGCGTTATGCTCTACTGATTAACGGTGCGTTCACCTACAGCTGAATGGATCAACGAACTGAATTATCAACTTTTTCTCTGTTTTTATTTTCCTTCCCGTTGTAATCTACGCTTGTAGCGTAGAATCGATTCTGCACGCCTATCTGTATCAATCAATGTTTTTTTTAATTTTTTACAAATATAATAATACAGTAAATACACTCTATACGTACGCAAGTCTTACTGATTCATGCTCAATAAATAATCGAGACACTGTTTCGACGCCACATCGTCGAAAAGAGTGTCGAGGATATCATGGTTTTCTTGCCCTTCTGGCCAAGAAGCCTGAGAAAAATAAGTGGAAAAAAAAGATTATGGTTTTGGGGTTCTCACCTTCGTTGTGGATTCGATAGAGTGGTGGTTGTCTTCTTTTTCAGGTGTTCCGTGTTCCCGAGACAGCGACCGTGCTGCTCAGGTATGCCACAATTACACGCTAACAAACTTCGCATTTTCGAAAATCGAACCAAAAGATAAACTCTCCCAGTCACTTCTACTCTTAAGAACGACTTCTCCAGTTTCAATATATCGAGTTAAAACTTTGATGCGATTTCTTTCTCGACTCGATTATAGCGCTTAATCGCATCGCGACTCGATGGTTTTCCTTTCCTTTTTATACGCGGTTGTCGAACACACTTTCCGGAAATTTTAAATACGTTCAATTATTTAAATGTCTGTAAAGACGCTCTAAATTAATTAACAAAATTATTCGTTTCAAAATTGCAATTTTGTAGTAAGCATGAAATATGTTCATATATTCAATGTATCTTTATCGGTTTTTTTTTAACTTAAAAATCTTGCGTTTGCAAAAAAACCTCTTCAATTTTCGCGTTTTCAGCTGCAAAAACGATTATTTAGAGCAATTTTATATAATGGTCGGGATTACACATTAGGGACGCAGATTTACTAGGCCACAATTTCATCCACCGTCTGCTTTTTTCCATTTCAGTGGCGGCATCAAATTTACAGACCTGAATGCAGAGCAGGGTGAGTTGGATTTTTCGTACCCTTCATTAAATAAAAAAAAACATAACACTTATATTTATCGTCTTGAACGGAATAATTGTATAGTGAAAATATTCTATTTGTACATCAACTTTGCGTAAACACGAACTTTCAAAAGCCGTTTTGAAAACAACCATTTTTTCATATTATAATTCCTTGGAAACTGTTCGATTCGCTCTTGGAGATGCACATTATTCGTTTTTTTACGAGTTTAGTTACGTGCTGCCTACTCTCGACACTTTGCAAGGAATACAATAGCGTTTAAACAAGCGTTTGAGTCATTGCAAAATTATTATTACTCGTCATTATTGAAGTATACTTATACAAATAAGCGTGAGGCAGGATATCCGGTGTTATGGTACGTTACACGATGTCAGTTCCGTGGTTTCGTATTTAAAAACCGCCAGAAACTCTATGAAGCAAAACTTTCGGTTCACAATAGGTGGGCTACTTCCCAGTGATTTGGCTAGCCTTGCTCTTCTTCATTCTCAATTCTTGCTTTTCGAGGATAGCCGATATTAGGAAGGAAAGTTTCTTCGAAAATCTGTGATAAATTACTTATATACCAATTACGCTTTATGTAATTTTAGAATTCGGCTTATTTACACGTGCCTCAAATATCGCGATACTGGCATTTAAAAAATAAACACTTAGATATAAGTATATGAGTTGAATTTATCATTATTTGCGGTACACACTAAATTTGCAATTTTTGCAAAAGAATATGATATACAGGTATTTAGACATTTTGAACGAAGCACCTTTGGTCGCACAGCAGTCGGCCAGTGGCGCAAACTCGCAACTATTAATTTTGTGGAAACAGCTAAGCGTCAAAGTGACTTTTCTAAACTTGTTTCGAGCGTTCACCCTGTTACGTAAAGAGCATACTCGACGATTGCGAGGGAAAAAAAGCGGCAACCTTGAAAGCAGATACATTGTAACACACAGCAGGTTTCCGATAGGACGGCGGATTTTATTTCTACTGGCTTCTTCTCTCTATACTGCGCGAATGACATATGCATATAAGATAAGACCCGTTTAGCTTTTAATAAGCTGGATTTCAAGTCATCGCATGCGACCTACTGTTATATAATATATCTTTCAGTTATTCCCTTATCTCATCGACCGTTGTCTAATCGGAACACATGTGACCGCTTTGGATGTCATTGCATAATTCGTAACGAAACCGAGTCGTGATTTATAGGCACTATTTACGAGTCTTAATTCATACACTAACATCGATGATATAGTAAAAATGTATGTATACCTAGAGCGAGAAGTGGGGTTTTCTCAGGCCGCGATTGTAGATTTGCTGTGAGACTTACTATACGAGCGCACATTGCGCACGTCATATTTTTTCTGACGCATGTACCTATTTTCGTGTTTATTGTACCTGTTATTACGAAATAAATTGATTGCTTTTCACGCGGAGTTGATAAGGCTTTCAAACATAAATACACGTGACACTTGTACATATTTCCTCTCTTATTTATCAGAATATATATCAAAATAATTTAAAAAATTTTGAAAATTGTAAGTATTTCTAAAGTAATGTCAGCAATTCTTCGTCAGGTATATGAAAATGAATCATTTTTTTTTTTTCATTTTAAGTTAATATGAGTTAGTGAAATTTATAACTTATAAAACTGTCTTGTCCAAGAGCTTCTTTAATTTAAATTTATAGGTACATGTCCTATTGTTAAAATTTTATTTTCAAATGGAAGTTTCAATCAATTCGTTATTTTATATTTATAAAAAATTTAGTTTTCATAAACAAATAATTAGGTTAAAATAATAAATTATAAGTCTAGAAATTATTAACAAAATAATAAAATTGAATTTATTTACCTCTATTACTTAGTGACGTGAAACGCATATTAATCTGTTACTAAGCGCTGCTATGTGTAAATAGTAAATAGGAAATTCAGATTTAATTTCGAAGATCGAATTCACGAAACGTACTCGATTACATATATTTCGTTGTTCTTGTGTATACAATTTATATTAAAACCACATTATCGATGTGCATTATTCATAGAAGCGTATAGCTATAACTCTCGATAAAGTTTTGCGTAAAAGTAAATACTTGTAGTATAGCGAAAATGGGCTTTCGATGAAAATGGATGATCCATGTCGTTAATGGTCGACTGCTGGCTTTTGGCCATCGAAAAGCACACGTTTTATCGTTTAAGCCGTGTCAGACTCACGGCCTCAACCCACAACGACTTATTATGGCTCCTTCTCTCGGATCTCGAGTCTCGAGCTACTTTTTCGAAAATAGCGCTCGACTCGGTAGTTTAGCCACAATCATCGCGGCGTTAAACGTGCAGGCTTTTTGAAAAAGGCGAGCTCAGTTGAAGTACTCAAAATGTCTCTTTAGCCATTTATGTCTCGTCGAGGAATTCGATATTCAACTTTCGCAAATTAATTCCGATGGAGATGGGCCAGTGAAAGTTGCAATGCAGTTTTAACAATTAGTTACTCGTTGCTCGCTTGGCTATGTGCAATCAAACAATTCCTGAAATTGTTAATGAACCTTGAAGATTTACGACCGTGTATTTCAAGCTTCAAATATTCTTGTAATCCGCAAGTGTCGGTTCCGCAATATTCTGAAATTTGTCACTTATACGACAAAACATAAAAATAGAAGTTATATTTCGGGTCGCATGCCGGCGCGTTAAGTTTGACGCCTTAGCGTTTAGTATTTGACAGATTTCTAACACATTCGAGAAAAAAAAGAAAAAAGAAAAAAAGCAATCAACAAGTTAAGTGCAAGCTCGATGTTTCTCGTACATATAAATATAAGTTGATAGGGTGGCATACAATCAAGTGTTTATCCACCCGGCGTTTTGCATTATTGGCGTTAGTCTCGGCGTAAATCACTCTCCGCCGAGTCGTATGACAGCAAATAACATTTGAGAGCATTCTTCGCCGCGATCTATAGTGACGCAAGTGATGTAAATTTGCGCAATAACATTTTTGGACTAGCTCCAATGAGACGCGCCTCTTGTGTGCCTCTCGTCACGTCTGCTAAGTAAGCTTGTACCTCGCGACATTTGTACTGTTATACACGGAAATAATTAAAGGGAGTGCATTACACGTCGTCTTGCAGAATATATACGTATAGCGGGCACTAAGGCGAATAAAGTATAGCCGCGCACTAATAGAGCGCGTAACGGGTGTGTGTGTGTGTGTGTGTGTGTGTGTGTGTGTGTATGTATGGGGCTTTTTTGCGCGGTTTCCGTGAAAACTGATGTCCGTTTATAAAGACTGATTGTTGGCGTCTATATAGAGGCTTAATATTTATGTTAAGCTTTGTTAGAGCAACTATTTACTCGTTATATGATGTTGTTTGCACTGGCACGCTTAATAGAAGCTATACTATTCCGAGATACTGGATTGAAATCCCGGAAAACAAGGAAATTAGTCCTTGCATTGTTCGTTTGTGCAATTATAACTTTAAATGTTGAATAGTGAACTCGTGAAGGGAACGTCAGACTGTATGCGTTAGACTGATTGAAAATGATGACGGTGTAAATGTTTTATTTTTGTAAGCCTTTTGCTACTATAGAATACGGTATTGTCACTGCAACGCAGTTTTATTCGAATATTCGTTTAAAACCGCAAGCCATTTGAAAGTTTTGTATCGCTTCCAAAGCTATATCTCGAAGATTATATTTAAAAATCTTTTTGAAAGATTTCAAGACTTATTGTGTTTATTAACGTTGTGAAAATTATCAAAAAAATGTCAATTTAAACGAGATGTAGAGAACCGCTTCGAAGTAAATTTTTTATTCCTTTTAATTCAAAATTCCTATCTTTAAATTTACAACTCGAAAAAAATACTTTTCTATCGCCATAAAAGGTTATGTATCCATGAATTAAAAAAGTCGTGACTGCATGTTATGAAGCCAAGATTTGCGCTTGCGTCGTAAATGTCATTTGCAAAATTTGAATGTAATTCATATTTTGATTTTTAGCTTTTGATTTTTTACGTAACGTATATAAGTATAATAATATAATTTTTAATATAATGCTAAGCCTCATTAGTATTATACATAGAATTTTGTGTAAACAGTATTTGTTTGCATTAAAAAAGTGTCATTATGGAATCGTTTCCGGTGGCGTCGTGGAGTACGTAGTCTGTTATATATACATGAAAGTATCCCCAAAGTTTCGAATTCGTGACTGATCCGGAACATTGCTAGTATTGCAAAATAAACTTCGAAAAAGCACTTCTTTTTAGTTTTCGCGAATTAAAATTATTAAAGTTTTGAAAAAATTGGAAAGTACAAACAAAATTTAAAATAATGCAGTTTTTAATGCTTCAAAAATGTTTTAAATATATGTTTAACTTTTTTAAATATATTTATCATTGCGTTACTTTGTTTTTTGAATTTATTTAATATAACGATATTGCGTTAAAAGAAACTATGTGAACTGGAAGTTTAAGTAATGTTCGTAGATAAATATAAGTTAAAATTTTTTTTTTTAATACAGAAGTCAGACCACTATTTGTTGTAACAGAGAGGCTTGCTAAATAAGGTATTTATGCTACGTGTCTTTCAGTCTCTTTCAAATAAGAGGAAAAAGAAATTACCTCGGAAACTTTTAACAACTGTCACGTACAAATATTTTTGCCAGACTTCCCGCCTCATTAGACGAGAGAGAGGGGGGGGGGGAGCCAAGCAGTACTAGAATCTTCTACGACTCGTTTCAAAAAACCCGAAGACTATTTAAATTAAGAGCTTTACATTTATAGGAGCAAGGACGAATTTCTTAGCGAGATGAGCTGTATATTTGAATTACAAAGAAACAAAATTAAAAAAAGGATGCGTGTTTCACAAAGACTTTTATAGTATATACTCTGCGGTGTTCGCGGTGGCTTCTACGTTTCTCACATCCAAAACGACGGCTTAAAAAAAGCTTTTCGCTATTCCCCGCGGGTCGTCGTCCAACTCGCTATGCATAATATATATGCAAAGCGTTAAGTTTCTTCACATTTTGGACTACGAAAAAAAATGAATCCAATTCTATTTTCTTTTTATGATTACTGCAAGTCTGGAAGCATTTAATAAAACTTTCTGATTGGTCGTCGACCAGTCGCTGTAATAATGTATATGCGCATATCCACCAATTTTCGAAGACAACTCTCCTCAAAAATGGCAAAATTTTTTTTGAAGGCACACCTACCAGGCCTGTTTTTCTCATTCCTTAGGTTATTCTAAAATAGAAAAAACTCGCGTGCATGACCGATCGTACGGTGTACCTTTTTACCGGAGCAGAAAAGACTCGAAAATCGAGAAATGATCAACAAGAAATGAATTGATAGATTTTTTTCTCAAAAACTATGGACTTTTATAAAAATTTCATTACAACAAAAATATTTTAAAATTCATCAAAGAATGCTCTGAAATTTTTTTAGATTGATCCAATACAGTTTTTGATTTTTCGAAAATCCAAAAAAATAGAAATTTCGACAAATGTTCTGAAAAAATTCCAGAGCATTCTTTGATGAATTTTAAGACATTTTTCCATAGTTTTCGAGAAAAAAAATCTATCAACTTTTGATTTTAATTATTTCTCGTTTTTCGAGTCATTTATTTGCTCCGGAAAAAGTATACCCTTCGATTGTCCGTGCACTCGAATTATTTCTCGTTCAGAATGACCTAAGGAACGAGAAAAAGTAGGTCTAGTAAGTGTGCCTGCAAAAGAAATTTGCAACTTTTGGGGAAAGTTGTTTCCGAAATATGTTCTGATTCAAAAAATTGAAGAAAATACAAGAGGCTGCATTAGCCCATGGCTGCATTTTGGAAAGAACAAATAAATACTTGACCGCAATGAAATACAAAAGCTATTGTACGCAGAGAGCGTGGAAAATGTATGTTAACCTTGTATATAGGTGAGGTCTTTGCTGCAAATGGCCCCTCTACTAAATTTCACCGCGCAGTAATTCCAAAATTACCATGAAACTTTTCTCTCCGAACGCCCGCGCGCACACGCACAGCAAACATTAAATTCTCATGAAAAGTTCTGTCGCTCAATATTTTTATGTAAGTATATAGATGTATCGCAAGGGGGGGATTCCCAGCGCCGCTTCCACCCAGAAACCCGCGGAGAGAGCTCGAAATTTTCCGCCTTGTTCATCCCCCTCTCGCGGCGGGGTAGCAGTAGCTCGCGTCTTATCTATCTGCACGTGTGCATGCGCAATCGAGGATCTATACGAGTCGTCCGGACAGCTGCAGCGCGCAGTTTCCAGTCCCTTGCGCTTATGTAAGCTTGTATACTTGTACAGTGTACGTACACACACACACACACACACACACACACACACACACACACAGAGAGCTGCGCTATGTCGAGGCTGTACAGAGTCCGGAGAACATCCTCCTCGCTTGTAAGACACCTATAGGTATAACCCTCCCGGCGAAATTTACGACTATGGAGGCAAAACGAACGAGTCTCTCTCCTTAGCGAGTCAAGGTCGAATCGATAGCCAGGTTCGCGGCATTGACTGTACGGCTGCGTGCATGTGTGCGCGCGCGAGGCGTTGCGAGAACTCGGATGGATTTTATGGTGCCTGTACACTACGCCTACTGCGCGCAACTTTTTTTGCGCAGCTGCTCGTCGGGAACGGGATTTTCTCGGGGCGTCAAGTTGACGGCTTCTGCGATTTGCTCTCTCTCTTTCTCTCTCTTTCTCTTCAAGGCTCCTCGAGCCAGTCGCGGATTCTTCGAGTGCTTCGGGACTAGTTTTTCTCTGTAGGCGCGGAATGCTTGTCTCGCGTGCGATGGAATCTTTTCCAAAGGATCTGGGGATAGCGCTTTATGTACGTAGGAAACGAGCTTACACGCCCTGCGACCCCTGCGATCGCACAAATTTCATTATATTTTTGTGTGAAGTGCACATTGCCAATTCAACTGCGTTTATCGTTTCAAATTAACAAGAAATAAAATACGGCAAGGGAATGCGTTAGTCAACGTGACGTTAAGCACCTCTGCAATCATAATTCTCATAGTTTAAATACGCAGTACTTGTTACTTTGTAAGTCATAAAATCATTTCGGAGCACGTTTCGCGCGCGAGATCCGACCAATTATTTTTGGTCGAAAAATTTTTCCATTACTTCGCTTCATTGTTCAATTCATTTCTCTTCGCGATATACAAAGATAACAAGCCCAATATACGCAAAAGCTATAAATCAATTGACATCTATTGCCCTTTGCATGACTCGGCTCGTCAAAACATCCTTTTGAAATTACGTTGAGAGCTGCATTGTAGAGAAAGAGGGAAAAGAGTCGAGCACGCGACAGCTGATGCAGTGGCCGGAAAATCCTCGATTGCATGTACAAAACGAAAACGGTCAAGGTCACTCGTCGCAAAATAATTTCGCTCTCGCTTTCGTGTATTATATACGTTATACATGCGGTTTCCAACATGATGTTTGCCGTGTGCCGCGTGCAAAGGAAGCTGAGAGTCGAGCGAGTGACTCTCCTGACTCCTCCCCGAGCGAATGTCACGGCTGATTACGTTTTTCCCTCTTGATTTCCTTTTTCATTTTAGCTCCCTGTGCTCGGCACGTGCGCGCGATATTGCCTTAGAGGAAATATTGCGCTCAACTGAAATGATCAGCAGTTGGTCGCTGTGTCCGTGTCCGGCTTGCGAATGAGACACGAAAGCCTCGTTTTATTGTATAGATTTAATTTTTAGCCGAATATTTAGCTTCGGTATGCTATGGAGTACTAAACAGGGGAAGAGTCTGACGTTCGAGTCATGGACTGGCTTGAAACTTCAGGGACTTGCGCACAAAGACGAGAAAATATCTAGATTTACAATATTTATTAAAGTAAATAAAAACATACTTGATCCCTTGTTTTACATAAAGAACAATTAAGTCTCTGAAGGTTTGGCCCTTCCTTGCAAATGGTTTCCTGCAGAGTATCATTTTTAGAACAATCGAAAATTGACCGGTTTTCTAATTAATAGAGGGATAGGATATACACCATTCATATATGTGATTTGGTTTCATTAATATTTATGCGTCTTGCAACTTGTGAAAAATCAGAAAAGTACAAAAAGGTACTTCATGCGATAACGCTGTATTCAATCAGTCATTGTTCAACGATATTTTCTAAATGTCTTGGGTTATAGACGCACATGAATCCATTAATCTATAAAGGAACGACATTTGCAAATAGAGCTTCAATCGAATGAACATATTTGTCAAAAATTCTGATACCGGGTGAAAACGAGTAAATTTTTTAAATATAAAGCTATATATATATATGTACGTGTGTAAGAATATATGCGGCGATAAATGTATTATTCAAAAACTGTACAGCTATGCAGAAAATTTTCGCGCATCTATAAGAAAAGCTTGTGCCGCTGAACTCACAATATATCTTTACATGCAAACGCACTTATTAAAGCCGTACCATTTGATAGCTAAGCCTCTGGCTGAGGATTGGAGAGCTTCGGTAAAGGATCCTATCAAATGGCCTATATTTCTTTCAGTCAGCTCTTTTGAGGGTGAGTGATATTGACGCGTACGTACTCAAGTTGATTAGAAATTGTCGCTATTATCATCTTATCGCGATTGTTTTGGAGCGACGCTCCTCTATTGCGAAATCTCTGCACCTGAGATCTTACGACACAATCTCATGCAACCAACTTTTGTTCTAAAACATTCAATTTTCAAAAATTTTGCACAGTCAAACTGCAATTTTTTACGATTTCGTGGCTAAACTTGTTCTGGCTATACAAAAAAATTTCTTTCAATTATTAATGGATTACTTATATATAACTGCGATGCAATTACAAATATATCATATAAAAGTTGTATAAAGATGTTAAACTGTTATTTCATCGAAAGATTATTCTGAAAACATTATTCACAATCTTTTTTCAATTTCTGAGGTTAAAACGTTTGAAGAAAAAAATGAAATTGATTAAACGAGACTTCTCGCGACAAGTTTCTGAATTATTTAGAAACTTAAGGAAACGAAAGCTCATCGGTATTTCATTTTCGTGCAAAAGAGTATAAACTCCCGATTAAATCACGAACTCGTTAAGAAGCTGTACCATCAAATTGACTTTTATAGCGCTAAAATGTAAATTGGATCGTCGCTTATTGAGATTAGGAAGTGTACTCCCTCCGACGAACTGCGCCGCACATCTCGTCAATTCACAAACGAGCTCGTATATCGCGAAAGAGTAGATTTTTATGCGCTTCAGCTTTCCATTGCGTAAGCGTATGATATTGCACCATTAAAATAATTTCATTTCATTGAACAACCTCGTTCATTTGATGGAAATCAACGTTATTCCATTGTATAAAAAGTACAGATTTAAATAATCCTCCAATCACGTGGTAGACGAATCATCGTTACGCTTAAATCGATCGATTAAATATTGAAAGCGCATTATTCATCAAATCAAATATTTAATTATAATAAAAAAACTATTTGATTGAATTACCTGGTTTTCTTTCTAGTATTAAGAGACTGAGCCCCAGTCCCCGAAGGAAACGCGATTCTTTGCGAGTTAACTGGCCTAAAAATAGTCGATTTAAATGTCGTAAAAAAATCATCTGGCATTATTTCGAAACCGCGGCTCTTATCGTCGCGGTAAATGTTTCCATGCGTATTATATGTACATATAGTTTACGCACATCGGCCAATGACCTTGAATCTAAACTCGCGGAAAAGCCGTTCATTCATATGCGCGTATACTTAAGACGGCCGAGGTGGCGAGCGAAGAAGTTCCTCTCCTCTTATACGGAAATGTGATTTATCGTGTGTGAATATACTTGTATATAGGAGAAGAGAGAACCAGCCCGGATATCTATATGACGCATCGCGGACAGCGGAACGCTAGTATTATGTATCAACTATTTTTACACTTACAAGGACAAATCTCGAGCTGATTGACCGATCGTCAGGGCCAAGTATACGCGCCGATTTCGAGAGCGATTGTTTAACGGGGAGATTCGATCAATCGTGTGTGCGCAATATTCTGTATGCTTATATATATATATATATACACACACACGCAGTACACACGTTTTCTTTCTGAAGCCGAGCCAACTCGCGTGCGCGGCAAAGAGTTGAGTTTTTTCTTTTTTTTTTCTTTTTTTGCTTGGCCGGAAGAGCGATTAGGACGTGACGGTTTTTCGATGGATCGATGCGCGGGATGGCTTCGCGTCGAATCGATTTTCGTTGGCGGCGCGAGCGCGCGGTCGATACACGGCGTTCGAACACGCGAAAATCTGCCAATACGTGCTTTCGCGCGAAAATCGCTGGCGACGATGTGCGTCGGAATTTTCCTTGTTTTTCAAACCTGCGCGAATACTCGCGCGTATATATTTCGAGCTTATACATTATTTCATTTGACGAGATGGCCATCAGCTGTGCGCAGCGAAATTCTTGAATATACACTCGTTTCTGTTAAATCAAAATAATATACGTGAATTCGCTGTTTACAACAGCTGCTTCTTACTCGCGACATTTTCAGACGCGGTTAGAATAATGCACAGCTGTCGGAAATCTGTAGGCTACAGAAAAGTTTACTTACTATATTTCAATTTCAAAGTTTCGACTCTCTTGCGAAAATTGTGTTTGCCGCAGGATAATCGCAGCAAGGTGAATTTCGCGCTTAATTTGCAGACGCGAAGTGCGTCTTGAGCAAACGACACTTAACATTCAGTGAATTGTATAGTAATTAATAGCGTGCATTAAGTATCCAATTATGTGAATGATAAATTATCACATTGGCTTTAACGTAAAGAAATTCAGATATAGGCGAAGTATAACTGAATTTATACTCTCGTAATACACGCTCGCATCGCTCGCTCCTAATCGAGCGTTTGCCTTTTCCCTTTATTTCGCGTATCAGCTGTGTAAGTATATCGCAATTGCATCCCGTGATGTCTGTCGTACTGTGTGCACATATCATTTTGCGCGCGAAAATCTCGAAAGTGTACGTTCGACGCGTACGTCTAACATTCACGAAAAATATACAAGTTATGCATTTGTTGATTGTAAAGCGCCTGGTTGTACGCGCGTACTTGCAGGAGCTGAAGGCGTAGACGATAGCTGCAGGAAGTATTGCAGTTGTATTCTCGTATCGCTAGTCCTGCTCCCACGCTTATATTGTCTAAGTTATTCAACGAGTAATTTTCAGCGCTGGTTATCCTTGTGCAGTTTATCAATAATTCACCTCTTAATTAACCTCTTTCCTCGCCGACTTTCCATTAAAGTTTCGCGATACGCGCACTCGATGAATCATCCGCGTTAGGCGCGCATTATTAGGGGACTTGGAAAATAAAGCGCGAACAAAAGTCGTTCCCAGCTGCTCTATAAGCAGTAACCCCAGCTAATCATAATTTTCGCTCTGTTGCAGCATTCAAATTTCAAGAGAACCTGTTGAAAACGATGCTCCAGATTGAGAACACCTTCTTCCAGCTGGGCGAGAGCATGTCCCGGAATTGCCTTATTATCTGTGATCGCGGTGCTATGGACGCATCTGCATGTAAGTTTTGCAAATTCGCGGTATTTGGTCATCGGCTACTGATGTTTTTAAGGGCGCTATATGCTATGTACCGAGAGCTCGTTATCTACTCGTCCATTCTTCTCTTGTCACCTCATCGATTTTTTTATTTTTATTGTTATAGAAAAACTTTTGTCACTCGCTCTCGCTAATCGCGGGTATTTCATTGTGCTGGGTATAGAGCTGGCTACTGTGCAGCAGGGTGTAGAATACTCGTTGATGGATTTAACGAATGCTTGCTATTAATAAACGCAATATTCAGTTTTCAAAAAACGCCAAAATTTCGCATCTTATCGATCTTAGCTGTTTAGTAGCGATGACATTCTCGACACAAAAAGTAAAGACGTGCGCTTAAAGTGCAATGCGCAGTCCTTCCGAATATTTATGCATATAATTGCGACGGCGAATTAATTGGCTTTGTCGATTTGCAGTTATTTCAAAGGACAAGTGGGAACTGATGATGGCCTCGAACGGCTGGAACAACGTGGAGCTGCGCGACAACCGTTACAACCAGATAATCCACATGGTCTCGGCGGCCAACGGCGCCGAGGAGTTCTACTCGACCGAGGATCACGCCTGCCGCTCGGAGGGCATCGAGCTGGCTCGCGACCTCGATTACAAGGCTGCCTCGGCTTGGGTCGGCCATCCCTACTTCGACGTGATCGACAACTCCCAGGACTTCGAGAGCAAGATCTGCCGGATGATCGAGTGCGTCTGCCAGAAGCTCGGCATCGACACGGGCGACCGGCTCAGGGCCAGCAGTCGCAAGGTCAAGTTCCTCGTCAAGGCCCAGCAGCCCGACAGCGCGTTCCCGCCCTTCCAGGACTTTGACGTCGTCCACAACTACCTGCAGAGCAACAACCCCAAGACCCAAGCGAGGCTCAGGAAACGCGGGCAGAAAGGTTCGCTACTCCTCCTTCCCCCACCTCTTCTTCCTTCACTTACGTCTATTCTAATATGTTGCTCGCGATTGCAGGACACTGGTCGTACATTCACACTCTCAGGCGACCAAAGATGTGCGGTCAGGTAGTCGAGGTGAAGACCCAGCTTACCCACAGAGACTACTTGAATATGCTCGCTCAGCGAGACGACTCGCATTTTACCATCTTCAAACGTCGCCGCTGCTTCCTCATCAACAATCAGTACTTTCAACTGGACATCTACAGGGAACCCGCTCATCCAAGGTAAGCGCATTCTTATACATCACCAGTACTAACGCTTCTATTCCCCTTTCCTCGATATTCAAAATTCAACTCTTCATCGAATGTACAGATGCAAAGGTTTGATGCTGCTAGAAACTTACACAGCGTTACCAAGCGACAAACTACAAAATATACTGCCTCAGTTTTTGACGATTGAAAAAGAAGTTACTGGCAATCCTGACTACAGCATGTTTAACTTGAGTTTACGCGAGGAATGGAATAGTACTAACAAATACTGTCATAACTTGAATGGTGAGTACATTCATTTACAGAAATTCGACACTGTAAATCCGTTCGTAAGCTACTTAATTTACAGTCGGAGAGAAATCTTTATTATCGCATTGCCCAAAGTTTTTCTTACGAAATTACACAGAATATTCTTCGTTTTCTTCAGGTGCAGTGAGCACGACCAAGACCAGCGATCTCAATCTCAGTGACATAAAAAATCCATTTCTAAAAAACGGTGTCGATGCTACAGGCCAAAGCGTAATGACCAAAATTAACGGCACGACCAATGGCGTGCACGAGTCCTCTAGTTGTCAAAACGGAACCGACAACTCACACGATTTCTGTATGAAAAACGGCAAGGCTAATGGTAAAGAATCAAACGGTTGCCTCAAAAGCAACGCTGTATCGAAATCTGAAGGCAATGCAGCGATCGACCAAGTAAACAGCAAAAAGGATCTCGTGAATGGCGCGCAATAGCAATAGGATATTACTGCTGCGGTATCTCACCAATTATCGACGCAAATAGAATCAATTGGTAAAAACTTAAGTCTGGATTGATTTTATTTAATAGTTTAAGTTTAAACGAAATTTTTAGGTTTAATGAAGAAAATCATTGTAGATTAAGAGATAACATTTTTTTTGTTTTTGTTTTTTAATCTGCTCTGCATGTTATAGCGATACCCCGCCAATTATACTGCAGTATTAGGGTAAATGTAAGAAGGTTTAATACTGTTTTCTTTAAGTTTATGATGCTCTCAATTAGTTCGTTTTTCATGTTTTCGCCCATTTAATTTTTATAATTTCAATCAATTATCGGCAAAATGTCACGGCTACGAAAAAATTCTGCGAACGTGTTTTTACGATTCTTACAGTCTACACGCTTAATCTTGCGAATATAAGAAAAATTGATATTTTCGAGTAAGTGGAGCTAAAGTCTTGCAGACATTATTTTTCTTTAATCTGAATGTAATTACTCTGGTAGAAATAGTGACAAATTTCTAGCCACTTATTAATTAATTTTTATGAACTCGTTAATGTATCATTATGAAACTAGTGAGTAGCATCTACGCCTGTTATCATTTCTCAGCTAAAAGCTAGCCAGAAACTGGTTAATTTAAAAAGTTGTATAAAAAAGAGAATCCTCACAAATGGATCTGTAATCTAAAAAAATTTGACTAGATTTTTTTATTATTTAATATCGTTTGTGCAATAATTTTTTTTAAATATAGCGTCAACCGATAGGTCTGTTAAAAGCATAAAATTTTAAGTGGTTTAACTGTTGGGATTTGATAATTTTCTACCAGGGTGAAGCAGTTTTAAAACATTAAAATTCGAAATATTGATTTAAAAACTTATCCATTACTTCTTTACATATGCATGGTCGATTTCAAACATTAACATGCTTCTTGAAATATAGTCCATGTTTTAGAAGTATAAAATTATATAAAGTGACTTTAAAATTGATAGATAAAGTATATAAATAAAAAACATCCTTATCGATTAGTGATCTGCTGTTCTCACTGTTTCGCTGCAGCTTCTCTCGACGATTCGTTAAAATACATTACAACGTTAAAAGACGTAGTAAGGTTACTGAAAATTCGTTATATTATTATGTTGCTTTATTATTCTAGTACATAAGGGGTAATAAAAGACGCTAAAACATGAAAGATGCATGTCAAATAGGACAAAATTTCTATCATAGATGTGACAATGAAGTCATTAACATTAGCGAACAGTTGTGATATCAATATCTTTTAAAAATCACTCGAATTATACGAACTTGATTCGATTTTCTTATCATTGCAAATTGTTACTATTGTAACTATTTTTATTAAACGGCAAACTGATCGATTATTTTATGGATAAATAAAAATTTAAGGTATCAAAAGGTGTGTTCGTTAAAACCTAAAGTCTGTTTTATCTGTTGATGTAATAATAAATATTATTAATCTAACGCTATCAGGACGACCGTCAAAATGATTCAAATAATGTGCGTTAAACACAGAAGTCGGCTTCAAATGTAAACAAAAAATAAATTATTTACAATACGGCAAAAAAAAAGTTTTAATGTTTTTTAAATGAGTTATTACTGTTACTACCGTCATGATAGCGTTGATTAAATTTGTCGTTACTCGACATTTCTTAAATCCGAGTGATTTTTTACTTTTTAAATGAGTATAAATAAACTTTGAAACTGTTACAAATACACATACTCTTTTATAGAGACCCATTTTTATAACTAAATTAAATATTTCGATTGCAATGATTTTATCGATGATTTGTAATAATTCATCTGCGTTTACTGTAATTTCTACCTCGAATATTTTTATTAACTGTACAATGATGACAAACAAAAAACATGCGCCTGCGACAAAAATTCCACTATAAACCTATCATAATTTACAATGGTCAGTTGAAATATTTTTATAATTTGAAGCAGACATAAGTATTGTAATTGAAAAAAATTATCAAGGTGTACTTAACATTTCTGTATTCAATGCATTGATAACATCAATAGCAGCCTTAGTTTAAAAAATATCTTTAGATAGAATCTTAAATTATTTTTTCCAATATTTAAAATATTATTCTATTTTCGAGCTTTGCCTAGATCAAATGGTCATAAACAAGTGAATCTTACTTCTTTATGTAATAATGATATTTAATTTGCATTCAAATACCTCAAAATGTAAATATCATGTACTTACTAAGCATAGAATTTATAACAAATTTGCTGAGATTCTTACAAATGGAATAAAAAATCAGATAAAAATATTCATTTATGTAATAAATCTTTAATAATTTTGTACATTTGTGTAAAAAAGAAATACGCACTCCTTTAATAGCACAGCATGTGTTAAGTATTGTATATAACTAAAAGGCAAGACTAAAGCTACTATTTTAAACTTTTGTTTTTTATTGCGAAGATTGCGATTGTAAAAATAATTGATTTACTCAAAATAAAAGAGTTAATGGAAATTATCGAAAAATTTTTCATAATTGTTGTTTGCAGCATAGGTTTGCTTTTTTGATAAAAATTGTTAATGAAAAAATCAGAAAGCCACTTGATAATGGCCATTTGAATAAAATGTGCTGTGATTAATTTCGTTATGGTTATTAATAATTCACAACGGTTGTAAGAAAAAATAACATGCGTGAATCGTTATTATTATAATTATTATAATAATTATTATTATTATTAAAAAAAAACACGTGCACAGTGTAAAGCCAAAAAAAAATTTCTTCTATAGTGTGTTTGCTGTGATGACTCAACTTGATGTATGCTAAGTAATAACTTATCACAGACTCTTTTAACTTCTGGCAGAGACAACTGACAAAGTGCCTGTGACACAAAAATAAAAAACAATGGAAGAATCATTATATTTTCAATAAATGTTACAATGAAAATAATTGTCAAAATATGTATGTATATACCTTCAAATGCATACAATCTGACTTTATATTGTACTTATAGTGAATTAATAAAATGTCGTTTGTCCGCTGAAAGTCGCATAGTTTTCATTATTAAAATTTCTACACCCATATAAATTTTCATGAACAGAAGGATGGGATATTTATTGGATTGGAAATAAGTAAGCCAAATAGACTGATATAGAATTTATTTTTTAGTAAAAATTGAATCAGTAAGGTGCATGAATTATAACAATGAAATATCATAAGTTGATTTGTTCTATCGTTGTTTACGTCGTACTAAGAAATGGAAGTATAAACTTGTCTTAGTTTTGGACAGATTTTTATTTGTTAAAAATGAAAAATCTTGTTAAAACGTCTTTCTTAACAATTGAAGAAACATAGCAATTCTTATTTGTGGAAATACAATATTTTAAAACTTTGATTTGCATCAGTCAATTGCTCAAAGAAATCAAATCTTTCAAATGTTCTTTGCTTTTGTACAAAATGTTTAAACTATGTAATGAAAGACAGTCATATGATTATCTAACGACTAGTATTCGCGCCTATTTTAAAGTTTCGCAGTACTCGTAAATAAAAAATAAAATCAATAAAGTTCTACTAGGATGTTATTCTGTACAGCACAGATCTAATCATAAATGTTTATGATGAAAAATAATTTACATAGTGAGTACAAGAATGGAAAAGTTTACAGCGAGTTTACAAGCGATATACTGGAACTCAATGGAAGATTATCTTTAAATAAGTAGAGTGTATAATCATTTTACAAAACGAAAGTTAGATGAAGCTTTTTTTTCTAATCAAGAAAAGGTAGCTGAATGTAGTTTACTTTCTTTCTCCGTCCTTTAACAATTTTTACATATATGTTGTTAATAATACATGTATGGAAGTATAACTTGTGAATTATATGATTGTTGTAAGAGATCTCAACATTATATTAGTATATCAGATATTATCTATCTAAGGTTCAACCCTACAATGACGGAAGCTAAATAATTAACAGGGCAAAAGTGTAACAAGACTTTTTTCATAATTTGTCAAAAAAATAACATACTTATATTTTAAGTTAAATCTACCAATAAATCTCATATTTAATTACAGAATTATTTAGTATATATATTAAATAGTATTTTTAAAATAGTTTCAAGTAATATCTATGAAAATGGAATAAAAAGATAGTTGGACCCAAACTTTAACTACTTACAAAAACCACTTTCCGTCATAGGAAGGTTAAGTATGATGCAATATTTTATGATTTACTTGTATGTTTCAAAAGACAGTTCTACACTGTATTTTCAGTCTAAATACATGTTCATTGTATATCAATTATGTTATTGAAAGATTATTTTAAGACTGAATCTTCTTTCTTAATAATTTATAAATATGTTATTTAGAAACACGTGTATAAATATGCTAATTACTTTGGTGTTCATTAGTAAAATTTGTGTACTATTAATTGTGGTTATTTCATAAAAAATGCGTGTTTCAAAAATTTAAACTTTCATATTAATTTTGTAAATGCCACTTAACTTTCTCATGATTTCATGTAATTTCCAAGAATGTAGAACTGACTTGCAACTAATAAAGCATTTTTGGTAATTTGCCTATAACATGGAAACTGATATTAACCAACTTTATCATTAGTTCTTGTAATAAAGAGCACATTGCTATTGACAATTTATATTGACATTTTAAACAAGGACACTTTATGTTACTTTGAAATAGAATTGTCTGTCTAGTGGCAAATTTTTATAAGAATCAAAACAGTGCAGAATATACATTATAATAGAAGACAATAAAAAACTGTAATTGATGAATGTGGAAGCCCTAACTACTAATAGGAAAGAGTGATTGAAAATCTTCTATCAGCAATTCTTTGTTTGTTGTAAAAGATGTGAATAGATTTTTATCCCTAGACAAACATTATTGCTGAGTAAATGCCTGAGTCTATTTCAAAGTTAAAAGATGTCCATGAAAATAGCTCCACCACATGTTGCAATATAATAAATATTTAAGGAATTTAATAAATATCTGAAAATTTATCTACTAACTGTCTTGGCTTGTTGTGCTTTGTACATTTTCAAAACTTTTTTACCAGGTACCAAATTTTGGCTCAAGCCTGGTCTTTTTTTACGCTTGTGCGTCTGGTTGTTTTCTTGGTCTACTTCCTCCTCATCGTTTATTCCTACTTGTCCATTGTACTGGGTCTGGCATATAATTGTTTCTTGTGGAGTTCTTATGGCTTCTAATTCAGCAGCAGATCGATGCAAGTCTGAGTCATGTGCAAATGTACAATTGTGACCAAAGCGACATCGACCTTTGCGGTAGTTCCAGCAAATTTTCCTGCCATTGATCATTTTAGTATCATCCAAGGTGGGAGTCATCTTGACATGCTTTTCAAGAATGGCACTCTTAGCTTTTTCAGCTTCGACAAAAGGATTTGTGAAGACAGAGGTTTTCATGGTGGGTGCACCGTTGAAGTCAGGCGTGGGTAATGGAAGTTTTTTATTGGAAGCAGCGTCTTTCTGGTTGCCATCATCTTCATTCTCAATGTTATCCTCCTCTTCCGCTTCATCCTTAGAACTAACAGTTAGGCAATATCAGATTACAAAGAACCAGTTTGCTCTAATGATTTTTATCTGATTTTCATATTAATTCAAATACAAATTAATGAAATGAAAATACTTGTGAATAAATTTGAAAAGCCATGCTAGTATTTGTTCGTATGAATTTGATAGAATGAAATGACTTTAGATTGGCATTTCTACAGGTAAGCATAACTTTAAACATACATTTGCATTGAACGATTAGCGTAAAAGCGCAGTTATAAGTAGTTTTTCGAGTGTATGAATTTTCATAACAAAACACTTGACACTCTCCGAATGTCGGCAAAAAGTATAAAATTACCTATATAGCACACCGGTTTATTGCAGCGAGAGCCTCAATTTGTCCCAATGAAAGTCGGCTATAGAAAGTGATTTTTTTTACGCGACTGCGGCTCGCGGGCAAAAGTAGGTATACGATACGGAAATTCAAGGAGCTCGAGAAAAAAAAATCGGAATGTAAAACTCAATTACTCCTTATATAATTTTTAATGGCATGCCTTCCACGGTAAACCACAAACTACTAATAAGTATTCTCTACGAAAGCGCATAAGCGCACGTAGCCGTCTAGACAGGTACGGGTACCTATACTTGCGAAACCAGTTCTAATGGAAAAAAGTCGCGCGCGCGAGAAAGAGAGAGAGAGAGAGAGAGAGCGCGAAACGTAAAGGTCATTCGGAAGCGCGCAAAACAGCGAGAAAAAACGATGTCACCGAAACGATATGCCTACCGCTGCAGCACCAGCTACACACAATTGAATTCTTGAGAAAGGAAAGGTGTGCACGGACTGCCACGAAGCACACGTAAACAGACGCATGCTAGCACGAGGAAATAAACGGAGCAAGTGTATAATCTATAATATATATATAGGTGCACTGCAAAGACGAGAGGTTAGAAAAAAGAGCGAGATGAGAGCCAAGGGCGACGGGAGGAGCGGGGAGCGAGAGAAAGACAGAGTCACTGCGGAGAGACAGAGACGCAGACGGAGACGACTGACGACGAGAAGAGCGCGCAGCGCGCAGGAGGAATGAGATGTGCACTTACGATTCAGAGTCGGACGGCTCGTCCCTGTCGCTCTCGGAGCCCGAGGAAGTCCCGTAGTCCGCCACCAAGGAAGCCATGACTGCCCGCTGGGACGAGCTGAATACAACGTAGCAGCCCTAATTCGAGTACGTACGCTGATGACCAATTCGACTACAACCGGGACCCCTGAGAGCGTGTGCACCGTGCACTGTGCAGTCTCGTACTTACACCGCCGCCGTACTTGTGCGCCTCGCGGCGGAGGAGTGCGCGAAAGTGCGTACCCGACGCGACAGCCGACAGCGACAGCCGAGCAGAGCAGACACGGCACGGCGCCGTCCGAAATGATACACACACTCACACACACAACACGCGAACACGAGCTAAGCCTGCGCAGGCTTGCACAGTTACACGCACACGCTACACGCAGTCCGAAGCGAGAGGAGTGGGGGATGTGCGCGCGACCGCGACACGACTATACACGAACACGAGGTACCTACCTATAGGTACTTAAGTATATTTAATTCTTGTAGCGCGCCGCCGCTGCAGCTGAGCTGCGCATTGCGCAGCCTCAATCTCATCCTCATGGTAATATGGTGATATGGTATTGTATCAAAGACTTATATACAGTATATACACTTATACAAACTGTGTAATAATAATTAATAATGTCTATATGCATAATATATACCTATATTCTCCTACACGCTCACATGGCAACATCGCGCTTTGCGTCCAATTTCAAAGCGTGCGTGTTTATCGCGCGACGATATAAGATATAACTTACATATACCGCCTGTACATAGCTATCACTGCTATAATATACTCGCGGTTTATATATCTACCCATGCATTTGCATAGCTGTAGGGGCTCGAGTGGAAAAGTGCAGCTCACGGAATGTGAGCGAATCGTTTTTAGGTGAAACTATGAAAGGAACAATGGAAGTAGGTTTTTGTGCCCTGTATCGCCAGGCGTGCTGCTAAACAGCGTAAATCTATGCCTCGCCTGTGTGAGTTGTAGTTGTACTGCGTGCTTCTAATGTTTCAGCGGGAAATCATTATCTGCACGTACTTACATCGCCCGAGTTCGTTTTAGCCGCTTTGTATGTTTAAACGCTTTTACAATTGCACACATTTGCCGGAGAGAGACGAGCAGCGAAGATCCGTGTTTTCGGAGAAAGAACATCTTGTGTAATTCGCCGTATCATTGCGAAATACCAACATGGTCACGTCATTCGATTCATATATACACTCGCGTGGAAACAAGCATCACCACATAAAACGCATCTCGAGAAACGAGCTGAAAAATACTCGCATTACAAACGGAACGGTGAATTGCGTAGATTAAATTCATATCGGAGCAATAAGCAATGCAAGATAATAACGATACCTTAGCTCGTAAGTATTCCCTCGTCATTGATTGTCACAAAGCATTTATTTCCATTCTCCAATTGACAACTCTTCCAGACGGCTATTTCCCTCTTCTCACCCTCCAAATGGGTTAACAGCAATCTAACGCTCGGCACACCCAGCCAATAAGCTCCTAGAGACGGCTTGAAATTCGCATTGGCGGCAACGTCGTTCTCGCCGAGCGTCGTGGCGCCACCCTTTTCGATCCTCACTGTATTTACGATGACGACTACGGCGCGCAAATGGTTAACGAGGAACCTGCAGACCGACGCTAAATTGCTGAGAGTAGGATTGAGCTCGGTGTTGGGAACAAGTGCACAGAGTACTGACAACGAATCGACGATCACGAGCCTCTTTACCAAATCCGAATCCGAATCGCTTTTCGGCTGCTTTGACAGATGGTGCAAGACAGTGAATATCTCGCGAGTCTGCTGGATTTGATGGACTCTTATGCTGCTCATAACTTTGCCTATGATCTGAAACGAGTTGGAATTCACGGATCAGAGACACATACGGCGACTTTTTTTACGAACATCATTATTATAGACTCACGCTGTTGTTGCATTGCTTCGCCTCAAGCATCATTTGAATTCTAGAGGCGCAGAAATTCTTGCTGGCGTCTATGTAGTGCACTTCCGTCGACGCGTTCAAAGTCGCGCACATGGAAATCCAGTGGCACAGCTGCGACTTACCCGATGAAGAGAGTCCGCAGAATTCATAAATTTCCCGACAATGCAGACCTCCTTTCAGTAAACTGTCCAAACTGATGCACCAATGAAAATTTAAGTTCCTTTACTGTGTAACGATTAACAAAATGAACATATACCTTATACGTGTTATTAATGCGGACTACCTTTTTATTCCTGTCGAAATAAAATCTCCAAGTTCGCGCTCGTAGAGACTGGGCGGATCGACGATCTGGCCTCCAAAATTTTCGAAAATTGACTCCCTGATACTTTCGACATCCTGCAAAATAGAATGTATGCACGATAAGGAAAGTAGAGAGTGATATAGAAAACAACATTTATGAGTAGAACTAATGTTTTTTACAAGAGAAAGAGAACCTTAAAACTTAAGCCAGTTTTTATTATCAACTGATCACACGTTTGTAGCATGAAGTCGTAAACGGTGAAAATATTTCTAGACTGCAGTTTCGCTATAATATCTTCCGTGAGAGCTGTGAATATCTTTGAATCTAATCTCGCCATTCTGTATCAAGCGCCGAGATTAGTATAAAGCGAATAAAACTTGATGTAGGTCTGCAGCTGCTGAAACGCCTGTAAACATGAAATTTCTGTTCGGTACTAGAATAATAGTTGATGCTCTTTATAATGCTGCTTTACATCGCGCAATGCATATTTTCGTATGCATAGTTATTTTTATGACATCGCATTACAAGTCTATTTATATTTATACTATATGATGGAAAAAAATTCCAATAATATATTTTGTTTTACTGCGTTACGGATCGATAAAAAACAGGATGAAGTTTTATGCGATTGAAATCACACATTATAATGTTCAATGTAGTTATTAATAACTCAAGTTTGCGATCTCGTGATTCAATCGTTGGTCCGTTCGAGGACTAGCAAGCTCAGATTCAGAGATTTTTTAAAATGTTTAAAAAAAACTTAAACATTTCAAAGAATCTTTGCAAATTCTTGAATAAAACGTCTAAAAGTATTATTTATTCCTAATTCCTTTCACACGGGACGACGCAATGACAATTGCTTATGCATTAATAAGTATACGAATATTTCGCGCATTTTTATGTTAATTCAATTTGAAGAAAGCTTTACCGAGCGAATGAGAAATCATGCAGTGTATTCTCTTTTATTTTCTTTTCTTATATATAAGCTACTGCGTATGTATTCATCTTTTCCATCCCAGATTTTCGTGTTTTCACTGCGCTATGCACATGACGGGAATAAAATTGTAATATTGTTTCAGTTTTTAAATATTTATATCGGATAATAAAGTTTCACTGATTGCTATTCTTCAAACAACTTATTTTTTGCTTTTTCTTTAAAATGAATATAGTATCACGCAATACATTTCATAACTTGCAAGTAAGAATTATTAGCCTGCAGCTGAGATGGATAGTGTTAAATTATAATTAAAAGAGCAAATAGATATTTTTTTCTTTCCTCATCACATAATCTTATTCTAACTCTTAACTTATAAGTGACCAAAGTTTCTACTCAGAAATGCTAGTCATCAAAACGCAAGATACGAAAGAATGACTGTAAAAGAATTGCAAATAAATGCAACTTTTGTGAAAAAAGAACTCAATCAATGGCGAGCGGCGTGACGTATTCTTCGGATCTATAAGACAAGAACGAAAGAGATATTACTTACACCCTATCCAAATGAGTCTGTGCAGGATTGACGCTGTTCACAGTGTACTTTACCTACCTACAGCGTGATTTTCCCTCGAAATTTTTATGAATAAGAGAGCAGGAAAAGAATAAGGCTATCCTATACAGATATACTTACTTACCTCCTCTTCGTCTCCGACTTGTCCGAGCTGTCTGAATCTCTGAATATATACCTATATAAACTAGTATATACCAACATAAGTATAGATTATATATACCTAATATACGCAGACACATTCGCACGTACGAAACCGAAGCTGGGGGAGAAGTAGCGCTCCGCGCCTAATCGCGTTCCGCAATAACCGCAAGCGCAACTGCGCGGCGCCAGCGGAGTCTGTCCACGTGTGTGCCCCCGAAAAGAAGCTATATATACAATACACAGTTTACGCACATGAGCATTGAGCGCTCTATAGGCAGTAAGGACTGAGAAAACGCGGCCGTTGTCGCTCGCTCACTACGTCGAGGCCGAGATCGTCGAGTGGACGTCGATACGATTTGTCAGCTGGACGCCGCTGGCAGGGCCGCAGGAACAGGGAGAAGCCGAGAGATGTCGAGCCGACGGAGAAGACGAGACACGGAAGAGGGCGGCGAGCAAGGCTCTCGCGGCAGCAGCCAGAAGCGAGCAGCGGACGTCGTTGTTGCAGGAGAGGCGGCGCGAGAAGCCGCAAGTCAGTACGGTAAGCGGCACGCCGCGACCGCCAGGCATGAGGAAAACGCCGCGCCGACACTGCTCGACCTCTCGTCATGAAGTAAGTTTCTTTTTTATAAGTATATCTTGTATTTCTCTTTTTCCCCGAGAATTTCGCGATTTGTGCCTGCGGCGGTCTATCAAACTTGCTCCAAGCACATACTTACACTGGTGCCGGTCAGTAAGTAGTATAAGTATAGCCATTTACCTCGTCACTTGTGCGCGCGCCGCATAATTCTTTGCGGTCTGGTCTTCTCTTGCGGGATTTCGGATGGATTATGTGCTATAATAAGTACTTAAGTATACTACTTATACCCGCTGTGTTGCGCGGCTACGAGTTTTCTTTGATCTCTCGCTAGAATCGGCTAGAATGCGGCGGCTGCATTCAGGAATGTATACAGAGTAATTCAGTTACTGTACTTAAATTACCACGAACAAACTATAAGTATATAATTCGAAAATCTGAACACTGTTATGTAAGAATAGAACGCTCGCCGATTGTTTTGAAACGTATTTGAAATGTTCCGCTGGAGTTACGCGTAAGCAACTCGTAAAAGCAATGTAAATGAAAGAAGGAATCAGTGCTCATTGATTCGAGCATTGGATAATCGCTGAATTGTCAGTGCTTGTCGAAGAAAGAGAGCCCATGATGGTCTAGCTGTTATTCAAATTCGTCGCGACCACGTGGCGACGCAGTTCGGCGAACACGAGAAAAGGGGGTACCGGATGTTCACCATCTTGTTCGGTCGGCCGCACCGTTGAAAATATTGCTCTGCTCAAATTCGATTTCCAAGCCGTGGGAGCGGCTCTGCCTCGAGGGACTCGGCGAAGACGCTCGGCGATGCAGCGATTTGCATCGAGAGCCGAGCGCCGATGCGAGTCATTTTTTGGCGCTCGCGTGGTCGACGGAGAAAAAAAGGCACTCGCTCGCCTGACTCACCGGAAGCTCGAGCCCTGTACGTCGGCGCCGGAAACTCCACCTCTAGGCGGACCGCTGTTGCCAGCTCTCCTGCCGTGACCGTCACGCGACCGGTGACCCTTCGCTACTCCTACTCCTCCGAGAGCTAGCTAGAGGCTAGAGCGCTGGATGCACTCGCTGCAGCATCGAGAATGACGGTCACGACGACGAAGACGAGCAGGTCCCCCCTCCCCCTGCGTGGCAGAAACGCGCAGCAACCTCGGCGCAGAGCAGTCATGTCCCGGATGCAGCGCCATCTTGCGGGGAGCTCTTTGCGCGTCTCTTCCGTCTCTGATGCTGTTGCGGGCACTGGGCAGCCAAAGCTCGCCGAGCCGCACGACGATTCGGATACACAGCGAGCGAGCGAGAAAGAGAGAGCGCGCGAGGCCCGGCCGCCCCCAGGTGTCAGTGCGCGTGCGCGCGGACCCATCTCGTCGAGTCGGGAGATCCGGAGCGGAGGGACAGAGAGAGAAAGTGTGTTGATCCAGTCGCCATGTTTAGCAGTGCGGTCGTGCGTCCTTGAGTGCGCGAGTCGGCAAGTGCGAGGAGGACGGAGCGAGAGGACGCCGGTGGCGCCACGCCGCACACAGTGAGAGAGACAGAGCGCGGAGCCACGTTCGGGCGCGGGCAGCTGTCGCGGGTGCGAATCTCTCGAGCGCGCGCAGCGAAATGCTCTCCGAGGCCCAGCTCCGCAGAGCAGCAGTAGCAGTAGCAGCGGCACCGCCAGGCGAATAAAGGGCTCGAGAGGTCGCCGTCGCCTCCGATCGCTCTCCTCGCGGCATCCATTTTTCGCGCTACCTGCTCTGCGCTGCGTCCGTCTCTCTCTCTCTCTCTCTCTCTCTCACTCACTCTGTCGCTCCTTCGAGCGAGGACGCGACTACTAGCGAGCGCAGACACGCATTTACACAGAGACACACCGGGACCGCGAGCTCTCCCTCGCGCGTGCACGGATGGCTCGCCGTCGCGGAGTTTCGCTGATTACGCTCTGGTAAGTCTGCTAAAAAGCCCTGCTCTGCACAGTCCTCTGCGGGCTCGCTCTCTCTTTCTCTCTCTCATCGTATCGGCTTCCCCTCCCTCCCTCTCTGCAGTCTGTCTTTCTCTAGTTCGCGCGCGCCTATATAGCACACTCTCGCAACGGCGCTCCAATATGGCCGACGGGAAATTTCCTTTGTGCGAGGCGAGGTCTGCAGTCTAGTGCGAAGCGCCGAGTCGGAACCCGCGGACAATAAGCCCTTGGCATTTCGGAGCTCCTGCCTCGGACGCGACTGTCCTACGCATTTTCTGCACACCTTCAAGTCCACGACTCGATAGCTTGGAGGGTACGCTCGCCTTTTTTGCACCGATCGTTACCCAGTATACTCTTGGCTCTCTCTCTCTCTCTCTCACACACACACACACACACACACAGACACGCACGCACACGCTCCTACACTCGTTCTTTTTTCTGCCCGTAATTCCTCAACTGTTCTAGCGCTGCTCGACTCTGTACACGCCTGTCTTGCTCTAGTCCACGCTCTTGCTTTATACGCCGCTCGATACACGTCTGCTTTCCAACTCTTACTCTGCTTTAATCTCCCAAAGCTGTCTTCGCTCTTTCCGACATTACTCTTTTTTTCGCTCTGCGAGTCGCGCCTTCGATAGCGTAAATATTTGTGTATTTCTCACAATGATGTGCGACTGCCGGCTACTACATAGCAGGTAATACGAGGATGTGGATGCATTCGAAAACTTCGGGCTTCGATTTTTTTCTCACTCTCTCTCTCTCTCTCTCTCTCTCTCTCTCTCTCTCTCTCTCGCGTGTCTGCATGCGCATCGATGTAAAGTGAACGCCGGCTCTCTCTTTCTCTTTTGACTTTCCACTTCCATTACTTCTGTACAGCTTTTTTGGAACAGCGAGAGAACGCGCACAGCGTCGGATAAGCCGTCGTTCTCTTTCTCCCTACTATAGTTTTTGGTCGTCTTTGTGTAGTTTTTTCAATTCCCAGATTCTCACTTTACTTTGTTTTTACTTCGTGAGCATAATAGCTGCGCCTTTGTTTCATTGACAACGACGCGCTGTGTTCAAGTGTAGAGTTCGCAAACTTATGTCATGTGCCGTGCGGAAAAATAAATCGGCGCAATTTTTTTCCTTCCTTTTTATTCAAATGAATTGATTAACAATGCGCCAATAGACTTGGAGCGCTTGCGAGCATATACGGATCAACTTTTTCTTCCGACGAAAATAAGTGTCGACAATTGTTGTCTGCTAATTCTTATCTTGATCCTCATTTGCAGGGCTAGCTTATAGGTACACTCGTACACTGTTTACTTTACGCTTGCGATGCTATTCGGCAAATCGCGTCGATAAAGTAGATTGTTTTATTTCATTACGGTACGGGGATGTTAGTGTATCTTGTCAATTTATACACGAAGATGTAGGATGAAGGCTGATAAATATAACAAAGTAGTTTACAATTCTACAGCAGTGGATGCTCAGACAATCAAACAATTTAAAATAACTGCCCTTTCATTCTTTGTTAATAAATAAGAAATATACTACACTATGTATAAAAATCCAATTGCTTAGCCACTTCTGTGCTTATTATTGAATTTAAAAAAATTGAACAACAGCAAAAATAAGATAAATCATTGTTGCATCACTCGTGTTAGCATTATTTTTAGATATTTCTTTTTTGTTTCTTTTAAGAAAATCTATAAAGATGTGAAAAACAGGTTATTATTCTCTCAATGCTCATATTGATAACATTGTTATTGTTGAGCTATAATATTATAAGTACATTTTTATGTTAAATATAAAAGTCTAGAATAAATATTACTTAATATATTAAGGCATACAATAATCCCATTTAATAAGTTTCATCATACAATCTTTAATAAGTTTTAAAAAACTTGTTTTCAGTATCATGTGTAATGAGTGATAAGCAAGGTGCGCCTACTTTGCCGCCCCTTACTGGGGGTGGAGGAAACAATGGGGGAAGCAATGGAGGTGCACCACAGCAAACAACTGTCAGTTTGCAACAGGTCTTTGCCAATGTCCTTAACTCAGCTAACGTACAACAGTTTGTCCTTGCCTCTCCTGGTCTTACGCAGGTAAATACTTATATCTGTAAATCCTCAGTTATATTTGTATAGATATCATTGAAGGTACAAATATATTACTAGAAAAAATATCTTTGAAAGGGAGTGTGTTTCAAAATATTTTATGATGTCAACTATACCGAACTAGAAAGAGCGAATAAATGTACCATTTACGTCGATCTTCCTGATAATACCGAGGCATTTGTCTGAAAAATAATTTAAAAAATTTGAAATTGCACTCGGCCACTTTCAAATCAAAATTGCTATAAAAGATTAATTTTTTTCAATTACAGGTTATTCCAAGTGGCGGTACGACGAACCAGCCAATCGGAGTCACACGTATCGTCAATCTGGCAGGCACAAATCCACGCGTTAGTGTTGTCAACGTTGCAGGTGCCAGTGCTGCCGGTACTAGTACGGCGCTCACATCACCCGGCCGTCAGAATCCAAAACTCGTGTTGACAACGTCGCCTAAACTTGTGCGCACCTCCATTACCAACATGTTCGTCACACCGACAACGGCATCAGCGCAATCACCACCAGTAAAAAAAAAGCGGCTCTCTGAGGGCGGCGAACGAAGTACCTCCATTGAAACGAGCGACGCAATGGGTTACCGACGCCGAATAATAGAACATAAACTCAAGCGGATGCGCGCCGTCCGCGACAAGTACAACGACAATGTGTCTGAGCTGTTCTTCCTTCAGAACGGCGGTAATCTCATGGATTATTATACTTGGAGGAAGAGGCCACCTACGGAAAAATATCTGCAGTTCATGAAACAGCAGAGACTCGAACAAGAGGATGATGAGCTTGAAACCTTAGGTCAGATGGTTGCACCAGCGGAGAACATATCTGCGGCTGTCACTACTGCCACGCCGGTGACGAATACGGCCAGTACGACGACCGTCACTGCCGCTACCACTATTACTTGTACCACGACTTCCGTCGTCACGACGTCAATGACGACGGCAACGACGATCGCAACGACTGCTCAAAGTGCGGAAGTTGCGGTTTCCGGCGGTACGCCTGTTGCAGTCTCGACGACCCTGCCTCCAGCTGTGGCGCAACTTAATCAACAAGGTAAGATTCATAAAGACTTATTTTCTATGAGTTTTTATCATCTAGAAGCAATTTCTTGATTGATGCAAACATCACGGATAGGTTCCAGCACAGTTCCCTTGCATTAATTTTTATTTTTAGAACCTTATCTTGATCAAAAAGTTCATAATTAATACTGTAGTTAATTTTGAATCGTTAAATTCTTTTATTTAAGCTTCAAAAACATATTCGAAAATCAATATTATAAAATTGTTTATATTTTTGTTGTATATCATTTTAATCTATTTCTGATATTCAGATGATTAAGTGTTGCAAATAATTATGAATTATAACGGGACACAATGAAAAAATTTTTACGCAATAGGGCAAATACCTGGTCGGCCTCAAGGGGGCCGGCATGGCATGGTCTTTACCTTCAGAGCAGCAATTCAGGCTTCACCAGTCACAGCTCACCCCTCACCTACTGCTACTGTAGCACCTGCTCTTATTATAGGTGATTACTGTAGGTCTCTTGTCAATGTCTCTGTTTCTTGCGTATTTATTGGGGAAACGAATTCTCCAGATTAATTTAACAATACAAAAATCAGTGAAAGCATCATCAATCATAATAATATTAGTCTATATCTTGTTTTGTGATAAAAATTCATTGTACGTACATTTTTCATTATAAATGATACTGATTTTTTAGGTAATTACTGAACTACCCATAATTCGTCTCCCTAACATTTTGCTCGTGTAACAAAATAGACATTTTTCAACTTTGGATTTTATCAAAAAATTAGATACATATTTTTTACAATGTACATTATTTTGTGCACGTGTACTAATATAACAACAATTCCAAGCAAACAGTTGATTGTTGCTATCAGCATGCTCATTTTATGTGCATTATTAATTCTTCATAAGTTGCGCATGTTCTTATGCTATTATCGTTTCCGTTTAAAATGTCTTATTTGTTCTTAGTAAGAATTCGAAAATTTTTTGCAAATAAACATAAACTTTAAATTAATTTAATAGAAACTTGTAGCATATATTCTCTTTTAATTTTAGTAGGTAAATACATTTTGATTCATTACTTTTTATTAATTGTACATAGGAGCACCCATGTTATTTATTCTGCTGATTCTAGACTTAAATTATAGAACAGTTACATATAATGTGGGAAAAACAAAACAAAGCATATGTAAGGCTGAGTGATAAAATTTGTTTGGCCTAAGGGCGCTTTGTGACAAAAACATTGTTCTAGAATGTAGGTAGAAATCATAATTTTCAAAAAAGCAATTATCGATTCTGACTTTTAGGTGGAATCAGCTTTAATTTATTGTAATTTAGTTAATTTATTTAATTTATTTATTTTCATTACATTATAATGAAATTAAGCAAATTAGTAGATGAAAAAATTTAATAAATAATAACTTATCATAGGTGGAACACCGATTGTCATAGATTCTACAAAATCTCATTCAACATTGACAAATAATCCTGTAGCGGAAAAAGCATTAACAGCTAATTCAATTGAAAAGCCTGCCACTCCTCCACTTATGTCTAATCAGCCTATAGTCAAACTTGTGAAATTACCTGCTTCTTCGATAGCAGCTTCCTGTGATAATGTTAGTAATCAAGAACAAATTGTAGAAAAAGCAAAACAGGTAAATTTAAAGTTAATTTTAGTTCTTAAAAGTGTTGAAATGTTAGTTCAAAATTATTGAAGTGTACTTAACGCATTTTTTGGTCCATGTTAGGAGGCTTATGTTATGCAAAGGATTGCTGAATTACAACGAGAAGGTTTATGGTCTGAACGAAGATTACCTAAAGTTCAAGAACCTGCAAGACCAAAAGCTCATTGGGATTATTTATTGGAGGAAATGGTTTGGCTTTCTACAGACTTTGCTCAAGAGAGGAAATGGAAAAAATCAGCAGCAAAAAAATGTGCGAGAATGGTTCAAAAGTATTTCCAAGAGAAGGCTATACAAGCTCAGAAGGCAGAAAAGTTGGAAGAACTTCGTTTGAAGAAAATTGCAGGTTTTATTGCAAAAGAAATCAAAACATTTTGGGCCAATGTTGAAAAGGTTATTACATTTCTACAAAATCAAACAAAATTAAAAATTTTAGCACCCCACACAATAAGCCGGCAATTTTAACTTTACCATGTTTCAACTGTGTGCTCGTTGTGGGAACATTAATTCTAAGAAATACATACATGACTGATTCTTTTGAATTTCAGTTAAATACTATTTTAGAAACAGTTTTCTCAAAAGCTTAAAAAATTATTTATATAAAATTTTTGAAAGTGGCTACAATAATTAAGAAATAAAATTAATTTTTTTAGCTGGTGGAATACAAACAGCAAACGCGATTGGAAGAGAAAAGAAAGAAAGCTTTAGATCAACATTTGAATTTTATAGTTGATCAAACTGAAAAATATTCATCTTGGTTAACTGAAGGTTTGAATAAACCTGAAGGAACGCAAAGTACACCTGCCTCAATTCACAGTTCTAGGATATCTTCCCCAATTACAGCTGGGAAACATTCTGATGGTTTGTTTGGCTTTATTAAATTCCTAATTTTTTACATTTGATCAGCATATAATAAAATATTCTTTTAGATGACTTTAAACCAAACCAGGATTCCGATGATGATGAAGAAACAATAGCAAAAGCAGAAGAAGAAATGAAATCTAATCATAAGGAAGAAGTGGAGCTTTTAAAAAAAGAATCAGAACTTCCATTAGAAGACATACTTAAGGAATTACCTCCAAACTATTTGGAAGAAAGAGATAAAAGCTTATCTCCTTTGCCCAAAGAAGTCGTGGAAAGAGTATGGACTTTTTATAATATAATTGTGAGAAAGTGAATATTTTATTAAATATTAACACGCAATTAATGATTTGCAGAGAAGTGATAATGTCGAGGAAGGTAAAGATACGGAATTCACTTTAGCATCAGATCAATCTACAGATGATGAAGAGGATACAATTCAGGAGCAAGAAAAATTAGAAAAAAACGTTAACCATAAACAAGAACTGGATGATCTAAAGGCTGAAAATGAAATGTCAATTGATGAACTCAGAGCTAAATATGCAAATGTTGCAGATATTTCAATGGACGTCGATGAGTCGGATGAAGGTAATAATTTAAATCTGTAATTTATATTACGTCAATTGTTTATACAGTATGATGATAATCTACCGAATGGCTGAAGGTTTCCTCGTGCTGTTTTAATTTCGAGGCATTTGTCTGACTATGAAATAATATAAATTAATTATTTGTTGAATTTGATTTCAATTCAAATAAAACTAAATATATGTTCCATTTACAGAATCTGATAAAGAAGAAGAGGAGGAGCAAGAATCTGAATCAGAATCTGAAACTGAAAATGAAAGTGAGGACGAAACGCAGGATGATTCTCAGACGCAAAGTGACGAAGAACCTGCTGTTGGTTTAAAATCGTTACTTGAAGATTTGTCGGATGAAAATAAGAGCTTGAACGAAGCTACGGAGAAACAAAGCGAAATGGATTCTGTTGCAGCTTTAGCAGAAAGTATACAGCCCAAAGGAAATACTTTACTTACTACTAGTGTAAGTTTAATGATTAATAAATATTTTTTTATAGCGCAACACTTATAAAACCTTCTTATCCAAAGTGTTTGAATAGAAAATGTCATACAACTATTTCAGGAAGGTAGATTAAATACAATCGCAATTAACTTATCAAATTTAAAAAATAAAAGAATTTGTTTGGATATGCGATTGTAATATTGCTTTTTCCGGAAAAACATTGATTAAAAGTTTTTTTTTTCTTTATTCATGAATTAATGTTAAAATTTAATTTTTAGGTTGTTACAAAGATCCCATTCTTATTAAAGCACAATCTACGAGAATATCAACATATTGGTTTAGATTGGCTCGTTACTATGTTTGATCGCAAATTGAACGGCATTCTTGCTGACGAAATGGGTTTGGGTAAAACTATTCAAACCATAGCACTTCTAGCTCATTTAGCATGTGAAAAGGGAAATTGGGGTCCTCATCTTATTATTGTACCAACGTCTGTGATGCTTAACTGGGAAATGGAGTGTAAAAAATGGTGTCCTGGTTTTAAAATTTTAACGTATTATGGAACACAAAAAGAAAGAAAACAGAAAAGAACAGGCTGGACAAAGCCCAACGCATTTCATATCTGCATAACGTCGTATAAGCTTGTGATTCAAGACCATCAAAGCTTTCGGAGGAAAAAATGGAAATATTTAATTCTAGATGAAGCTCAAAATATTAAGAATTTCAAATCGCAACGATGGCAATTGTTATTGAACTTTCAAACGCAAAGACGATTGTTACTCACAGGAACACCTCTCCAGAACAATTTGATGGAATTGTGGTCGCTTATGCATTTTTTAATGCCAAATGTATTTCAATCGCATCGAGAATTCAAAGAATGGTTTAGCAATCCTGTGACCGGGATGATTGAAGGAAATAATGAATACAACGAGAATATCATACGTCGTCTTCACAAGGTTTGTAATTTGTTTTAAGCATTTTAAACTAATTCTTTCGCCTGTAACAACGATACTGTGTACATACCTGTAATCGTTTCTCGTATTTAAATGGCGATATATGAAAATTTCTTTATTAAAACTCGTGCGTTGAAAGTGGAAATTATAAAGCGTGCGTATCCTGTCTAGAGAAACAACTATTTGATAAGTCTCTTTACTCCTGATATATAACGGCCGTGGACCATCGAGGTGTATGGATACGTTACTAATTAAAATTCTTTTTAGTGCATTTTAACTTCGTGAATCTAAATCTGTAAGGAGCGTTTCGCTTAAGCGGTACATTACATATAATTTAGTATTAATGAATATTAATACTAAAAAAAATGTATTAACAAACAAACACAAAAGATATTGGCAAATTTTTCGGAAAAAATTCCTATGGATTCTTTGCACATTTCTAAGCACTTTTTCATTTGTATAAGTTTTTCATAAAATGGACTATTTTGCATAAATAAGTTTACATCGAAGTTTATTTCATAAACAATATACGCGTGTTTTTTTTTTTTTTTTTTTGCAAAAACGGTCAACTGTATGAAAAACTTATACAAATGAGAAAGGGCTTAGAATTGTCAAATGAAAACAGGAATTTTTTTAGAAAGTTTGCGATTATAGATTTTGTATATATTTGTTGATAAAATAATTAACGATTAATTGATGCATCGCTTTACTTTAAAAGACCTTGCGTATTTGGGTTTAGAGGTCAGAATACATTTAAAAAAAAACCTTGTATCCGCGAATCTCAATGGCCCACAGTCACCATGGAACTACTTCCGGACTAATACTTCTATTGAAAATGTTATTTGTTTAATCAATAATATATTTAATTTGTAGGTTTTACGGCCATTCCTTTTAAGAAGGTTAAAGTGCGAAGTAGAAAAACAACTGCCAAAGAAATACGAGCACGTTATCATGTGTCGCCTATCAAAGCGACAAAGGTATCTTTACGACGATTTCATGTCAAGAGCGAAGTAAGTAATTTTTTGAAAACTAGTGTTTTTTTTTTATATATAAAAACATTAATATAAAAATTTATATTTTACAGGACAAAGGAAACCTTAGCCAGTGGCAATTTGCTGAGTGTAATAAACGTTCTTATGCAACTGCGTAAAGTTTGCAACCATCCTAATCTGTTTGAGGTGCGACCGACAGTTTCGCCATTTCAAATGGAAGGGATTGATTTTCATACTGCTTCGTTGGCATGGAGTGCTCTTGACTATGATCCTTTCGAGGTACGCAGATTACATATTTGTTTTAGTAATCAGCCATTTTTTTCTTCAGAGAAAGTTAATTTAAATATTTTTTCACCCACGTTATTTATTTGCTAATTCTTTGTTAGAAAGTAGAATAGTTTTTTTTAACGTGGAGAAAACAAAACAAAGCATTTGTAAGGCTAAGCAATACTTTTTTTCTGCTTAGCCTAAGGGCGCTTTGAAACAATATTTAAAAAAAATTTTTACATCAGAATACTCTGTAGTATAAAATAATTTAATATAATTTAATATAATTTTTATTTCAGCACGTCGATTTATCATGTTTGAATTTTTTGCTCGTTGATTTGGAGTTCAGCATGACTGCATTCGTAGCTCACAGAGTCAGAAAATTTGCAACGCCAAGAAAACTTATTGAAGAAATTGACAGTCAATCAGAACTACCTCCACGATGTCCATCGGGTAAAATAAAGATTAACGTTAGATTGTCTAATCAAGTGTCAAAATCTACTACTCCAACCCAACAAGGTCAGCAACAAATAAAAATTAAAAGTTTTCCTGGCATTTTACCAACGCCAAGAGTAGGTACATCGCCATTAGTTAAAAGTGTAAACAGCCAAACCCCAACGGCACAAGGTGTAACTTTAAAAGTTGCCGGTGGACAACAATTACAAGGTTTTTCTGTACAATTAGTACCACATCAAGGTGGAGTTAAAGGTAAGAAAGTTTTTTTTTTATATATATTTTTGTGTTGCTTATCTCAACATCATTGATTAGTCATTGTAGAGTTGCAAACATTTTTGAAACAGTGCAAGAGCAATTGCAATCGAATCTGCTTATCTTAATCTGATTTCCATTCAGCACGAAACATTTTTTCATTTATGGGTCCATATACTTTGTTTACATTTAATGCTTCTACAATAAATGTCTATGCTTGCAGCTATCCCAGTAGGAACAGTTGGGCAAAACATTCAAAGTACAGTAGCAGTTACTTCTACAGCAGCAGCTATTAATACTCAAAGAATAACAGTTGCAAACGCAAATGCTAAAGATGGGCCGCAACGGTTAACAACGCATACTTATACAGTTAAACATGGCGATTCCGTCCAAAAATATCAAGTTCCTAGTTTTGCTCAGTTAGTCCAGACATCAACCGGCAGACATATCATTCTTACTAATCCAAATCAACAAACATCAAATGCCCGTAAGGACATTTTGTAGTTTACATTCAAATTTATGAATTTTTAAAATATATTAATTATTATTTTATATTTTTGTATGCATAGTTTCTTTTCCGGTTATGACATCAACTGGCCAAAGGTTAACAGTTCTTTCGAAACAAATTATGGGATTATCTACAACGCCGGTATCAGTGAACAAAGTTATCGGTGGTGTTGTTACATCGACAACGGGAGGAATCAGTGCTAGACCTGTCATGCGAGTTCCTCCTTTGAATGTGAGCACTTCTCAATCGGCCGGACAAATACAACCAACACAATTTCGATGTGGTGTAGTGACGAGAACAATTCAGAAGGGCACTGAGAAAATTCAAGTGAAAGAAATACCCAAATCTGAATTTCATCTGGTAATTTTATTTTCCAATACTTTTAAATGCAATTATTTTAATAAATGTAACTTTCATACACGCTGTTGTTTCAATGGCATAAGCATCAAGGGCGAAAAGAAAGCGATAACCGACGAGTATGATTATCTTTTTTTATTAATACCTGCACCGGATGTTACTTTTAAAGTGTATGTAATGGAAATCAAAAAGTAGCTCTATTTTCCTTTCTTGAGTGGAAACTTGAGAGTCCTACGATGGGAAATATTTATTATTTGCTCAGAGATAACTTTCCTTCATTGGATTTGAATTTCTGACCAAGAGCGAAAAAGAGCCACTTTTCTCCACCAATACTTGCATGAAAAACGTTTGGTGCAGGTAAGACAAAAAATCTTTTGAAGCGAAGTAGAGCATCACCGATCAGTGGTTGTACTATTGCAAGCACTTTTGCAGTGGTGCTAGAATAAATAAACTCAAGCCAGCTTGTGCGTTAGTCAAACATTTATAAAACGTGCATTCTAAACTAGAGATGACAACTTTAGAAAAAAATATAATAATTTTCATTATTGTTGAAACTTATGGTTTATGAAAATATTACAATAACGTTTCAATTCCATAGCCTCATTTGGAAGAAACTAGACGACAGAGACGGCAGGCTAAACTCGCAACCTTGGCTGACGTAAACGAACGAAGATGCGCGGCTTGTCCATTATATGGCGAAGATTTGTTCACAGCTCTGAGGATTACCAAGCCAGCAACAGGTTGTCAATGGCACAGCGGTTGGCTTCACTGTAACGCCAAGAATAATGTTGCGCGCACTAGGCGTCAGTACTTCTCACGTACGGAAGCTCTGGCCGAGGCAATTCGTTCAACGGAACAAATAGTGGAAGAACTCAAGTCGGTCTTCGATAGGTTTGTGGTATACGTTCCTGCTGTGCGCGCACCCTTACCTCGTTCTCACGTATCACATCCACCACCGCACAAACTCTGGAAAGAGCAAAGAATGGAAATAGAGCTGCAGCGTCAATTGTCACCGAAAGTTGCACTCTTCCATCCAATTACAAATGCCATGGTCACTCAGTTCCCTGACCCCAGACTAATACAATATGACTGCGGAAAGTTGCAATCACTTGACCTCTTGCTTAGAGAACTAAAGTCTAACAGCCACAGAGTTCTTATTTTTACACAAATGACAAGAATGCTCGATGTACTGGAGGCTTTTCTCAATTATCACGGTTACATTTATCTACGTCTCGATGGTGCTACTAAAGTTGATCAGCGGCAGGTACATATAGTAAATTTTAAGTATTCTTCTGGTTATTCTTTCTGGTGAAAACGTAAGAAAATTAATACAATCTTTCTTGTAGGTTCTGATGGAAAGGTTTAACAACGACAAAAGAATATTCTGTTTTATTTTGTCAACAAGATCTGGTGGTATTGGAGTGAATTTAACAGGAGCAGACACTGTTGTATTTTATGATAGTGACTGGAACCCTACTATGGATGCTCAAGCCCAAGATAGATGTCACAGAATCGGTCAAACCAGAGATGTTCATATTTATAGGTAAATTATTAAATCAATTCAATTATTATTTTAAATGAAAAATTCGCCACCGACCACGATGCTTTTGATTGTTAACTGCAATCGTGCTTTATTTAATTGGCGATATATCAATGATTCTTTATAAAAACTCGTGCGTTAAGTGGAAAGTATGTAGCGTGCGTATCCTGTCTAAAGAAACAAGATTTTAGCAAAAAAAAAAAAAAATTACTTTTTTCTTATTTCATTCAAATCATAACAATTACTTCTTCATTTTTAGGTTAATAAGTGAAAGAACAGTAGAAGAAAATATTTTGAAAAAAGCTAATCAAAAAAGATTACTTGGAGATCTTGCTATCGAAGGTGGCAACTTCACAACTGCTTATTTCAAAAGTGTATGCATCATTTTACAGATATTACTTTTAAAATGTAACATGTAGTGTTGTAACTAATTTTTTTCGTGTTTTAATTGCATTTACATATAGTCGACCATTCAAGATCTATTCGACGTTGATCAATCCGAGACTGATGCTTCGACGCGAATGGCTGAAGTGTTGGATCAAACCAGGGATAGAGAAAAGCATCTACAAAAAGAACCAACACAGCCAGAAGACAAAACGGCAATTGGTGCACTGGAAAGTGCTCTTGCTGCTGTTGAAGAAGATCAAGACGTACAAGCTGCAAAAACTGCAAAAGCCGAAGCTGTGGCCGATTTGGCGGAATTCGACGAGAATATTCCTGTGGATGATGCTGATAACGATGAAGCAGGAGTTAGTAAAGCCGAATTGGAAGTACAGAACATCGTATCTCAGGTATTTTTATTTTTTTTGTTTTGATAAATATTATACAAAAAATAAATTACATCTTGATAGTTTTGTTACGCGATTTATTTAATGTTTTTTATTGTTGTTCATCTCGTTTCCGACAACAAATCTGTACAAATATTACAGTTATTGTTTTTATTTTTAAGGCGAGAGAATAAAATCTCTATTAAAACTCGTGAGTCGAAAATGGAATTAGACGGCCTGCGAATCCTGTCTAGAGAAACAAAATGTGGCTTCTAATAATATTTTTTAATTTTGAACAATTTTTTAAAATATAATTTACGCCTTTCTTTATGCACTTAGCTTACACCAGTGGAGCGCTATGCTATGCGCTTCGTAGAAGAGTCGGATGGCAGCTTCTCAGCAGCCGTGCTCGCAGCAGCGGAGCGAGAACTTGAGGAACAGAAGAAGGAATGGGAACTAGACCGACTGCGGGCCATGCGCGAGGAAGAAGAACGGCAGATGCGTATGACAGATGACGACGAGAATCCCCTCACGTTCACTCGCGAGGATGCTCAGAATCAGGTTAATAACAGCTCTAGCAATTCTAGGCGCGCGTCAAGTAATAAAAGACCAGCGAGGTTTGTAAATAGGCGTGGTAGGGGTAGGCGAGTTACTCCGCGTCGTGTCGGGCGTAGGTCGAATCGAGGTAGAGAGCAGGAAGAGGAAGAAACAACAACTTGTGATTCCGAGTCGGAGACGACCTCTATTTCTGAAAGTGACTCAGGAAATGATGCCACCGTCCCGCAGGGAGGTAATAGTACCGATGAGGAAGAAGTTAGGTTTAGCATCGCGGGTAGTTCTACTGAGGAAAACAATGAGAACATTGACGAGGGTGATGATGACGACGACGACGAAGAGGATAATGAAGATGACGAATATGAAGGAACGAGACAGTTGCGAAAAGCACATGTTACTCCAAAGAACAGGGTCCTTAGTTTATCGAAGAAAAATTATTTTGACATTAATAGTCCTAGAACAAGATCCAGAGGCGATGTTAAAATTAATCTTTGGACTTTGGATGTGAGTCCGATATTACCGGAAAAGAAGCCGAGAAAAAGGAGAAGATCTAAAAATAACACATCGGCTGAAAAGTCCGAAGATAGTTTTAAAACAAGAGAAGGTTCGGAATCATTTAATGATACGTCTAAGGCAGTGGATAATTCTGTAAACTCAAGTGCTGATGAAAGCATGTGCGACGAAGAAGAAGGTAACGATTCTGCAAACAGCACCAGTATTTTTTCAACAAGTACACCAAACATAAAAACTGTGAAAAAAACAGTACCAAAAATAACAATCAGATCAAACTTGAAATCGTCTGAAAAAGAAAGTGAAATATCAAGCGATATGATTCAGTCAGTTAAAGTTGAATCAAAATTACTAAGCGTCGAGGTAACGGATATAGAACTGAAAGTATGCGGCTCAGAGATGCAAAGTAATGAAATGAAAGTAACTAGCTCAACTCCCCATAAGACACCTGGTAGACCACGAAAAACTTCTCAGTCGCTATCGACAACTCCGCCTTCTTCTGATCCGCATCTCGTAGCAACTTACTCTACTAGGTCTAGTAACAAATTGTCCACAGTGCGTCTTTTGCCAGACAAGCGGACGGTACCGCCAATTAAAATAAATTGTAAAGATGCGCCGGTAATCTGTGATATTAGTAATACTTCTAATACCCAAAACGAAATAAAAGAAGCGAGTGAAAAGAGCACTTCTGCTGCCATTGTATCTCTTGTTAAAGATACACCGGCACGGCCTAATGAAACTGCCGGCAGTAGTACTGTGTGTATAGACGATGAGGAGACGGTAACTAAAGATAGCAAAGAAGAGTCTAGCGTAGTTGAACAATCTGTCCAACAAGAATCGAGCAAAATTGTAACGGAAGAAGTCAATTTAGAATCTGCTAATCTGATGAAACATCGTTCTCCCAGTCCAATTCTTAGTGTGAAAAAGGTTATGTTGACGCGATCTTATTCACGAATTCGTACAGAGTTAAAGGATAAAAAACAATCTTTCTTAGTTACTCCCCTTGATACAGAAATTCAATCGTCTAAATCAATGAGTAAATCAAACAGCGCATGTGAAGAAGAACCAGTGCCAATGCCAATGGAGGTTGATCATTCCCTAATAGTAAAAACTATTGATAATGACGGGTCCACGTCAAACAAATCTGTCTCTCCACATAGATCTAGTCCACTTCTAAGGCCTATAAAAATTACGCGCTCTTCAGTAAGATTTATCACAGATGCAAAAGAGAACCCTATAGCTTCCGAAACAGAAATAGAAGTAAAAAATAAAGTCATATTGCAAGAAGTAAGATCAGAGGAATCTAAGTCTATAGAAAAATCAAAAGATGTAGGCATTGTACAATCTGCTGCAGAAATTGGCAAAAATGTTACTAAAACTGCTAAAGAAGAAAATAATCATGTTCATCAAGTCAAAGGTAAATTAACTCGATCGTCTGCACGATCAATATCTGAAATTAAATTAAAAGACAAAATGGATTGTACAACTTCTGAGTCTACTTCTGAACAGACTAAATCTAAAGTTGAAGAACTCAAAGATTTGGAAACACCAATGTCATCCTTAGATTTTAAGATGAAGCCAATGCAAAAGCACACAAGTGAAGATGTGCAACCACATGTTTCTGTGAAACTTACTCGATCAATTGCAAGGTCAATCTCTGAAACACAAATTAAAGTTTCTAAGACAACTCCAGATATAAATACTGTTAGCGAAGAACAGAGAAAAATTACAATTGAACTGTCAAAAGCTGAAGAAAGTACTACAATACCAGTGAAAGAAACAACCGTTGAAGCTGTTTTAAATCAATCAAAGTTATCTGAAAAGGAGAAGAATAAAGAGAAAGAAACTGTTACATCAATATCTGAAGTATTAAAGCGCCCAGAAGCTTCTAACGAAGTCATTGAAGATAAAGTAACAAAAGAACAACAAACTACAACACCTGTTAAAGATTCCAAAGGTTTAGCTGAAGAGTCTCCGCAGTTTTCAACTCCAGAGTCAAAAACTAAAACATCTAAGTCAGAGATACCGGTTATAGGAGTAACTACCAGGCGTTCTCGAGTGAATTGCAATATTGATATTACTCCAGAGACAGCCACTGTATCTGTAGCATCTACTGTCACTAACGAAAAAGTCTTTTTAAATAAAAAAATAGATCAACCTTTCAATAGAAGTACTCCCGTTACTGAAAACCAGTTGCAACAATTAGCGAATCAAAATGATGATGAATTGCTCGAACAGCCAAAAACAACAAAATCAAATATGCAAGTACCCAATCCCCTGTGCAAACGATTCCACAGTCCAACAAAGACTCTTCGACAAAGACCGGACACACCTATGCCTGCATTCCATTCTATCCGTCCCATAACTCGATCCTTGTCTAACAGTAGTAGTTCCGATAGTGAAGGTGGAATGTCTAGTACTGCAAGTCAACAAAGTCTCAGCCCACGCGGTTCTAAAGCATCACTTGATAATGGATTTGTGAAACCATCATCACCTCCTGTAGCAGTGCGTCGTAGTAGATCTACGACTTATGTTAAAATGTCCGAACGCTTCGCTATGGAACGTAATGAGGTTTCGATACGTGGACATAACATTACAGACGTTGCTTCAGGGGAAAGTTTAATTATCAAACAAGTCATTAAAAGACGTCCAGGAACACCGCTGCCCACACCTGAACAACTCGCTAGAGTATCAAGAGCACATATAGACAGTATGCACATGCAGTCGCCAAGATTATTACCACCAATACCCAAACTTAAACCCATACGCAAACTAGTAACTTTACCTCCTCCTCCACCATTACAGCCGGCACCAACTAAACTATTTGAGCAGCAACGGCAGCAAGTAAATTCTGAAATAGTAGATGGTACGGATTCTAACGGCAATTCACTTGACACAGAAATTGAAACGTCTTCTAATGAGAAACCTCAACGTACTGCTAAAGTCGTTGCTATCTTAAGTCTTGACACTAAAAGTGGTGGTAGGTCTAGTAGCAGCACCAGCAATCAGTATAATCTCAGCCCATCTCAGAGAACGAGACAGCTTAACTCTGAGAATTCCGTTATGAATCACGTAAGATCGCCCAGGTCAAGCAGGAATGCGAACGTTAACAAAACTTCAACCACTACTACAAGTAAAGACAACACTAGCAGTAGTCAAATGATAACAATGATTGATATTGAGGACGACTCCGAATCCGAGTGCGCTGAATCTATGACAAATGACTTGCATCCAGTTGGTAGAAGGAAGAAACGAATGCGACTGAGCACTCAGCTCTGCACGAAATCGTCAATGAACAGTTATTACAAGTCATCACCTGGCAAAGAGATTCAGACGATCGAAATAGATGACGATGAAGAAGACAAAATACCTTCAAAAAAATCGACTCGCAGTAGTGCACCTCCTCCTGCCTCGACCTTTACGGCCGACAAGCTTAGTAACAGTAACCCCGCGTCTTGAAATAAGAACGACTGAATGGTCGTCGCAAGCGCATTCGAGAAAGATGATCGGCTCAGCGTTCGAGAGCTGCTCTTATTCCGATGACTTAGCGCTGGTGACGGTCGATATATTATATATTATGTATTATATAAAACAACAAAGGAAAGGCGCGTTGCATAGAAATTTATATTTAGTTTTAAATCAAATCGTACATTCTATTTCCAGCGCTCTCGTATATTTGAGATGAGAACTTATGGGAATGGAAAAATAGCTTTGGGGATGCGTTCTCTCGTTTTATTTTGAAAACTTGATAAAGGGAGGGGGGACGGTTATCCTGTATGTACATAATGACAAATATGAATCAGTAGTTTTTAAGATTTAAATAATTCCGTACAAGCGAGCGAGTGAATGCAGAAATAAGATTTTGTTGGAAAAATGGAGTTTATTATGAGAATGTCTAGTGTTTCGAATTAAGCAACGTTCAATTCGTAGTTGATTCATTTTCTTTTTTTCTTTTAATATTTTGCGCGCAGTTTCTTATCCAAATGCTCTCGTTAATGAGTTTAGATATTTAAGTTATTTTATAATTTATGTTTCGTGATATAAACATCATTAATTAGACTCATGACTGTACTATATTTGTTATGAACCACACTGCAAACCGAAAATGAATAAAAGCGGAACCGAGAAAATTTTGTATAACAATTCTGTTATGCATATCGCGCCGTAAACATAAATGCTCTTGTAGGTGGCGCTCGATTTTAAGGTTTAAAGATAGCAATATTTCAAAATTATCAAAGTACAGCAAACGATGACTACACACGCGGTGCTCATACACAGACGGCGTAGACAGATTTACAACATTAAATACTATGCAATCTTCGTGCAAACGTACACACTCGATAACACAGCATCGCGTATTGCTGAATCGAAAGACCTATTAATTCAATTGCTATTTTTTTCAAAACCATACGATGTCCATCCTGCCGATGAGGATGTGTCCTATTGTAATTAATAAGAAGATTGAGAGCGACTATATATAATATTAAGTTGCGTGCCTGTATTTTGTATGATCGAATGAGTCCTTAAAAAGGAAATAAATGAAATATTCCTTGCTATGAACAAAAATAATAAACGTGTTTATCTTATTTCTTGGTACATTTCCAAGTCTGTTCGATCAAAGGTTCAGTTCCGTTTTGGTGTCAAATTTGCTCAGTGTGCTTGTTTATATTTTGAAATTTATTGCACGTTCACATTACGATACATTATCAGTTTGGTGTGGCAAGGCTGTCATGACCGCATGATAATTGATCTGACTAGATTTTTTGAAGGCTTGCTTTTAATTTACTTCGAATTAAATAAAATTGAATAAACGTCTCAAAGTAAAATGGCACCAAAACACTGCCTTTGCCATTCCAAACTTGGATTCAGCCAAGATATAAGCAGGCACAATTATGAGCGTTCGCGAGGATTATTTCTTGTAAGTTTTTACTTAGCGATGCGCCAAGAAAGGGATGAAATGAGTCTTTGAACGAACAAGACAATTTCCTTGAAATCCCAATAACCTGAGTAGTGTTCAGTAAATTGAGAGAACATTAGCTTTTAATGCAAATATTATAACTTTCAAATTGATGGTTATCTGAGAAAAATAATTTTTGATTTAATAATATCAATGCATATATTTATTCTCAATTTATTAAACAATAGTATTTTTTGTCTATGCTTTTATTCAAATCTTTTTTCAATTTTGTTTGTATATTTCTTATAATTTTATTTATTGATTTATTATTTAAATTTATTGTTTATTATTTGTTAACTAATTTAGATTATAAACAATCAGTTTTTAACTTAAAATTACAAATTTTCAGTTTAATAGTTATTGTAAATATTCTTTTATTATCAAAATGAAACTTTAAATAAGTACTCTACATAAAGCATGCTGAATTGAAACTAAATAATGTGGTGTAGTATTTATCGCAGCAACTGTGAACTATGCCATTAATTTGCTGACAGTACTACAAAAATCTTCAAGAACTTATAATTTATTCTCTGTCTTGCAACTTACAGATCTGGTTATCAGAAAATACCATGGAGCAGATGCCGGTTAGTATCAAATTATGTTTTTATATTATTTTCTTAGAATTACCATAGGTATCTCAATTTTGATACTTAAAAGCTCCTTTCAACACCTTTTTTCAATAAATTCATAGTCGTACAGAATAATATAATTTTTTTGGTAGGGGGTAGGACATTTTAAGGTTGTAATAATCTTAATTTTGATTACATACAATGTGTATTTTAAAAATAAGTCTTTCGGCATTTTAAAATGCCCACAAAATGTTGTATAAAAGTATCAAATTTTAATTTTGTCTGTCTTACTAGATGTGGTGCCCGCCAACACCACCAACATCAGACAATGATGTATACATCGATTACTCCTTGGGTTTCCTTTACGATAATACGCCAATGTCGGAAGCACAATTGCCGCCAATCTATGTCAAAAAGGAAGCGAAGAGGAGTAGAATTGATGTTGGTCCTACTGATAGAGATGGTAAGGTTTTAAATAGTTTTGTAATATTCATTAGAAAATCGATAAAATTGCGCACTTTTCGATACTATACCTGTACTATTGAATTTAAATTATTTTGCAAATAATTATTCATTGCTTAATCGATTACCTAAATTACTCCATAAATATATACATATTTCAAATTTAAATTTTAAAGGTCGACGCCCGGTAAAAGTGAGACATAAGGAGGAATCCGTGTACGCTCCCCGTTCGCTCTTCGACCGACCATCGCCAGCTCTGACGAAGATGCGTCGAGATATTAAACTGCACAAGTACCGGGGCATGATGAGACCTCCGCTGACGATGTCTGGAGTTAAACCCTCTCCCTTACTTAAGGTTGCCTCTGAACAAGAGCCAGCTCTTGAATGGATGATTCATGAGGATTGGGCTCTGCTTCAGGCAATTCAGATCTACCAAGGTTTACCGCTAAACCTCATGATTATCTCACCGGGACACACACCTAATTGGGATCTTGTAGCTGACATCGTCAACAATACGTCGAGAATTTATAGATCACCCAAACAGTGCAGGAGCAGATATGAAGCCATTATCGTTCCAAGAGAAGAAGGCAAGCTTTTATATGACACAACGCCGAAAAAACAGAAAAAGCAAAAGGGAGTTTACAAGATTCCTCAAGTTTCAGAGGTAAAAATTTAGTCCATACAAAGGAACTCTGTTAAACTTTAAATAGTTAAATATATACATTAACAAATTTGAATTGTATCAGCAGCAGAGCAAAACAAACCGGCCTATGAGGACATCACAGCTGTACAACCAAGACAAAAATAATTCGTTTACGACGATGTGTTCTCAAAGATTCGATACTATAAAGTCCGTCTCGAATAAGCGTTCCCCTACAGTTAAAGCATTATTAGTCAATCCGATGATGAAAAATCCAAAACATGCCGCGGTTTTGGCAGATTGTGGTATTCAGTATGACAGTCCGTTAGCTCCCATAGACGTCGCCACTAGACGGGCAGAAAGACTGGCCAAGGAAAAACTAAAAAATGCTGTGAACTCTTCGGTAAGTTTAATTTATATTTAATCAATGATGTATGATGCAAAAATTAACCAGCAATTTTTATATTTTCTTTTGGTACTTGGTTTGTAACACATTGAGTACTACATAGTATAACGTTTTGATTTTAAGTCAGAAATAGAGATGCAAACGCAAATTCTGTAGCACTCAAACTGTTAGCTCTATAAAAATTAACTAGTGTTATTTTTTCAACTTAAATCATAAATGATGAATATGATTTCTGTTTAGACAGCCAAATTTTAAGATAATAAAACTAAAGGACCCTATCACCAACACTGACAAGATCTAGTCCTCTTCTTCTACTACCTCTTCTTTGGCCTTTTATCTAAGTTTTGTTTAATTTTGGTCGTAGAGTCAACTTGCAAAACTAGTCGCGCAATTCTTGTATGTACTATAGTGTAAAATTATAAGTGTTTAATGTTCATAACAAATAAACGTCGATAATGTTAGTGATAGGATTTACGTAATTAATTGGTCCTTTCACTGATTAATGATTACACACATTTTACTATGTTTTTTTCCCATTTAATATCAACAAACCAATAAACATCACCAACGTTTTTACTTTATTCTAAAGTTTATAATTTCGATTCTGTACATTGAATTGATTGATTAAATGTACTCGCCCTATTATAGGTAATGACAGCGGAACAACAGCAACAAGCTGCAGCGCGTCTTGTTCAACAACAGCAACAACAAATGCTAGCTCAGCAACAGCAAACTCAGCAAACTACGTCAACAACCGGTCAAACTCATCATCTTGCTCAAACGACGGCTACTGCAGCAGCTTCAGCTAGCGGTATTTCGACAACAAAGTCCTCGAGTGTTGCTGCGAGCTCTCCTACAATCGTTACAACAAATGTCAAGGCTCGAGCAGCCAGTGCACTTGGAATGCAAGATGTTCGCTCTACCCCCACTATTGTTGCAAATCTTCATCCTAATCAGCGACTCTCTACTGGGAATCTTGCTTCCACTACCCAAAATCCCGCGGTTATCGCTCAGAAGAACATTGTTGGTTACACTGTGGCTAATAGCAAAAATCTGACACCAGCTCAAATTCAATACGTGAAGCAACAACAGCTTCTTCGACAACAACAGTTAAAAGTATTACAAGCTCAAGCAGCTGCTAGTGGTCAGAAAGTACCTGTGTCTGTGTCTGTGTCAGCTGCGGCTGCTGCTCAGCAGCGAGGTGCTACATTAATGAAACAAGTTGGAGCCGCTGGAACCGCACTTACACAACAAGTAGCAGTCGCAGGAAAACAGAACGTTACAACTCGGCAGGTATGATCAATTTAAATATGAAAGAAATTCTTATATTTATACCAGAAACTAATTATTATGGGTGCATCCTAATTTAGCTCCATCGAGCGATCTGGTCATTTAAAATAATAGAAATTTATTATTTTAATTGTATTGTTTATAGGTTTCTGAAGCAGACATGGCCGCATTGCTTAAACGTCAGCAACAGCAACAGCAGCAAGGAAAGACTGTAACGCAAGTTCAGGTACCCGCTCAAGCCGGATTGGCAGCCACGCAGGTATTTACACAATCTGGTCTACAAGTACAACAGGCTGGAACTTCCGGCGCAACTGCGCCTGTCGCAACTCTTGTCAAAACTGCGGGCACAGTCACAGGAGTGAGAACTGCAACGCCGCAACAGATAAGACACTTGGCTTTGCATCCACAAATTTTGGCACAGCGTAAGCTACCTGGTCAAAAAGTGGCTCAACTTGCTCAAGTAGCTGGTAAAGGTGGTGTTCAAACACAATTGATAGTTCAACAGAAAGGCACTCTGCAGGGCACAATGACCGTTCAACAACTGCAACAGGTTATGAAGCAAGTGCAACCAGGAACTACTATGCAGCAGTTTACTCATGTAAGCGTTATTTTCACAATAACAAACATTTTCATCTTTCCTTTTGTAACTAGTAGATGAAAAGAGTTAAAGCAATTATGTATTTTATAGGTCTCAGCTGGCCAAGCAGGTTCTGCTCAATCAAGTCAAGTAGTATTGGCAAAGTCTCCTCTTCAGACTCGCGTGATTCCTGTATCCTCAGGATTAAAACAAACTATTCAAGTTGTGTCAGCTAGCACAGCACAGCTTAGACAAGCCACACCAGTTCAAGGTAAACCTATTGTAACAACTGCAAGAGCTAGCCCAGGACCGAGTCAAGTAAGATTACAGACTATGGCGCATCAGCAAGCAGTAGCACAGCAACAGCAACAACAACAGCAGCAGCAGCAGCAGCAGCAGCAATCGCAAAGTTCAAATGATTCTCAACCGAAATGAATACTAATTTTTCGCACAAATTCATTAAAAGGTTTAAAGTTATTACAATCATGGCAACCTATGTTAAATGGTAAATTACTGCGGGCTGTTCTTATAGAATTCAAAATGTATATTGATAATGAAACATTCCATGTTTGCTTGCAGTTTATTTCAGCCTAATGATTGTATGTGAATTGCTCTATGCGTCAAATTTTTTTATAAGACTTATTTTTATAATATTCAAAATTATTTTCAGTTCGTATTTTTTCTGATGCCCAAAGTTGTTCTTGAAATAACGTATTATTATCAGAAAATTTACTTGATTCAATTACTAAATATTTACACATTTCTCCTTTGTTTAGTGGATTGAAGAAGTTTACTGAGAAAGTCAGGTACAACATTTATGTCAAGGAATAAACATTTTTTTAAATCCTTAAGTGACCTGACTAATACACAATATCACATGAATGCATTGGCAATCGTTTGAGTTTTTATAATTAATTATATAAATAATCCAGGAATAAGAAACTGGTGTCTTAGATCAATTTCTTGTAAAAGATAGTAGATATACATTGTCTTGCAATTATTGTAAGATAATGACATGAAAGAGACTGATAATCCAATATTTCGGAATAATGATTAAAGACTAGGAGAGTACATCGTGCATTCATTCTTGAATTTTTGTAGATTTTCATTTCTTACAATCATGTTTAGTTAACATGTTAGTGTAAAATAAAATTGCTATCAATTTCATAGCTAATATTATCGAAAGAAATAAATAGATTGTTAATACTCTTCTAGTTTCAAATAATAATGATTCGTTCACATTTTATCATTTGTCATCCGTCGTGGATATTTTAACAACACTTTTAGATATCAATCGCTCATGTATTGGTCGAAGAATTGTAGAAAAAAAGTTTTAAATAATGAATTTTGTCAATAAAAGCTATGTTTAGCTTAGCAGCAGTATATTAAGTAATTAATTAACTAATATTGTTACGTCCGTGGAGTTTATGCCATAAAAGTTACTATACATATTAAAAAATATTAAGACTATTTAGTACACACCTTTGATAATTTTACTTCAATTTTTTATTTACATTTTTTTCTTTTTTTCATAACTTAAATTTATAATTCATCTCAAAATAAGTTGACATTGAATAATACCCTTTAAGTTTTATAATAGCGCAGATGTAGTACTCTTTTGTGCGTACTTTTTAAAAAAAAAATTAGACATGCATGCGGCTTTGATCATTCTCATAATTGTCTTCCTCCGATCTTTCGCGGCCGTAACAATATTGTAAATATCCAATGAATTTTGTACTTATCAAATATCTTGAGCAAATTGAGAATGAGTGTATAAATTATGTGAAAATCAAGTAGTAGACTTGTAGAATATAAAAATGACGAATGTTGTAATACATTCGATGTATATAAATGTTAGTTAAAACAGCCTTTCATGCAGTGTAAACCTGTAAAGTAATATTCTTTACACGATTGTTGAAATTGGTAAAGTTTACACTTTGAACATTGCCAATTAATAACAAAAAAATCACTATGCTAAACTCTATAGGAAAGAAGGAAATTGTACACATTTTAAACAGTATTTATAGAATTTATTTTACATGGACAGCAAGAATAATATTGAATATATTTCATTAATTTCATAATTTTACTTTATGTTCCACTTGGTATTTAAATTATTAAAAAGAAATTATAATCGATTCATTATTTGTATACGCTTTTGAAACTGACATGAAAATCATTTTAAAGCATAAACTTGTATGTATTGTATAATATTTAAGTCCGCTCAATAGGGTGTAAGAGTAACTTTCGTCAGGGCGAATAAGATTGTATCGATATTGTATATGTTTAATTCGTGTACTATAAATACTTCAAATAAATTTCTTCTACGAAGAATTGTAATGTATTTATTTCAATGTTTTTTTAAGATCCAATCCATATTTCATAATTACTTTTATTAAAATGCTCGTATTGCTATAACTAGTGATAATGAATACATCACAGCAATTATTTTCCTTGTTAGTTTGATTTATATCTCCATGTTAAAAGCCAGACCAACCGACAATGGAATGAAAATACTAAAACAGTTATGATTTTTCTTTTGATGTTACAACAGTATGGAGAGGTCTACAAATTTGAAATTGGATATATTTAATCACTACAACCTTAACTTGACTACACTAGTAAAGTGATAATCGCTACTTATAAAGGATAACTAGGACACATTTATTGGATAACACTATTCTTTTTGCGAGACATTTTCAATAGTATGTTCTATAGGTTTTTTTTATAAAAATTATTTTAAAAAATTGTCTAACATTAAAAGTTCCAATAACTGTACGACTACAGCTAACCGGATGTTATCTCTACAAAGTTTGCGACACCGAATAAACTAAAATCATTGTTTCGATTTGTTAATCGAATTCATAACAGCGGAAATAATTTTTAAAAAAATTTTAAATTTATTGAATAACAAGACTTGCTGAAACATTATCAAAAATTTCATCAAACGTCGAGCAAAGATATTTCCCGCTAGAAAAAATGTTTCCTTCACGTAGTAACCATTCTCGTAATAGGCCCCAGCGCCGAAGTATTATAAGAATATAATGCGGAATGACGCCATTCGACCTCTCGGCGCCGATCGAGGAGGTTGTCCCCGTACTTCATATAAAATCATCATCGCGGTAAGACTATTTAGCTTCAATTATTCTTTTTCATAATATTATAAATATCTATTCTTAAATTACTTTTCACTTTTTCTGCATAGTTCTCGAATAAAAAGTTTTAGTCTAATACGATTTTTACTTTTTTCAGAGTTCACGAACTCGTGGGACCGTTCGAGCAATGTGAGGCATTAATGGCTGCATGCGCTGTTTCGGAGCAAGGAAACGCTATCTTGCTCCGAAATTCACATACAGACCTGATGGTGAGTTTGCTTCAAAACTTGTAACATCTATAATTTTTTATAATATGTATAACTTAAGAATAACTTAATCTATATCTATAACTTAGGATATTGATTTTTTTACTTCGAATAAAAATTAAAATAATAGTTATAAATCTATTGCAGCTTATTCGACAAAAAATTGAATTTCATTGATTATTTTAAGATCCCGACCTATACACGTTACGTTGACGGAATATTACAAATATTCATGCCGCGCACGTGGTTAGATATTTTTATTTATTTATTTTTATTTGCATATTCAAAGGCTTCCAAACAACGTGCCTGGCATTTGACTATTATTCATCAAAAATAAAAACCAATTAAAGTTTATGATTTTTATTACATATAGGTTGCAGACTAATTTGCTGAATACCGCGTGTAAATGAATGCCACGATCAAAATGGGAAACAAAGAAGTTTGCAGAAAATCAACTAAGCAAAGGGACCAATGCAAGAACTGGTACGGAGAAAAAATTTTTTTTTATTTAATTATTAACAATCGTGCATAAAAGCTCGACATATCGTTTACTTTTATAACTATAGTTTACACGAAAAATGTATGCAATTCTTTATTCCCAAAAATCGTGAATCAGGTCTATAACGATGAAAAAATTGTTTGTTTTTTGATTAAGCGTGAGAACGTTTCTCAGCTCGCTTCTCTTTCACGTTCAAAAGATACAACGTCTCGGGGTCATAAGTGCAATCGTGTTGTTATTTTGACCGAAGAAACGGTCATTTTTTTTCCTTTACTATATATTCAAAAATAATACATGCATGTAACAAAAATATGCTGTAGCATAAGTCAACCTCTGAATTAATGTCGATATACGAATTTATAATTTTTAATTATTGTGAGTAATGCATACAAATGATAAGTTAATTAATCTTGTGAATTTTCTGCTTGCTTGTTTTAGATGGTCCCGAGATGAAGAAAATTTTGTGAGCTAGATTTTAATTTAAAATAATATATAGGTGTAGTTTTTAAGTGTTATATTTTAAACTTATTCAAATGTTGTCTATATTAAGCATAGTATTTTTATAGGTATTTTCAACTATCTTGTCTATTAATTATTAGTTTTTAGAATTAAAGTTTTGTACATATTATTTTCAAATGAATACTAAAAGCCTTAATTATTAAAAAATATTTTACAACTTGAAACCTTTTGATTATTCATTTCTAAAATTCTGCAAATCGATTACACCTCATCCCTAATATAATATAATATAATATAAAATAATATAATAAAATATAATATACTGCGTATTTCCTAATTGTTATATGTTCCTTGTTTTAGTAAATCAAACTATATAAGCAATACCATGCAAGGAAAGCAAATAACTTTTTGTAATTTTTGTAATGTTTACAAAAAATTAATAACTTGATCTCTGATCTGCATCCACAGTTATTTAAATTAGATAAACAATAATTAATATAATCAAACGAATTGCAAAGCATTTTGCTTATGTACATGCTTCTCAAGACGCAAACTTTCTTCCGTCCCGCGCAGTGATCTGAATCTGAAAAGAACATATGTAGTAGGTATTTCCCGCAAAAAAGAAAAGCTATAATTCTAGGAAACAGGTATATCATGTATTCATGTATCAATATGTAGGTATATATACAATTATACACTAGACCAGCGGCCGCAGGCCGAGGCCAGGTTGCGATAGGCACATAGGCAGTATTGGCACTATGGCAGTAATCTGCAGTAATGCAGCATGCACAAAAAATATCTTGGTATATAGGTATACACTATACTTCATTGTTCGTCCTCTCCCGCTGCAGCACCTGCATCTGCATGGCTGCATCGCAGTTTCCTTTTTCCTCTACGGGCTACGGCCGCTAGGATAGGACATAGTAGATAGTAGGTATAGTGACTATAGTGGTGGTGGAGTTGGCTTTTGCAGGAATTGCAGGAAAGAGGAAAGGGAGCAAGAGAGCAACGCAGCATAACACACAGCTATCGGTAGCAGTGCCCACTGCAGCGGCGCTCGCGCTCGTGAAATACAATACGACCCTCTATCCACTCTCTGACTCTCCTCTGCGAGCCGTCGCCGCGACTCCGCAAGCGAGCGTGAGGTTATACAGAGAATTCGCTCGGGTTTGTGTGTGTGTCTCTCTCTTTCCCTCTATACGTAAGATGTGCCGACAGCGTCTCGTCGCCTGCTGCTGCTGCTGCTGCTGCTGCTGCTGCTGAATGCCATGAACGTCTCGAGTTCGCCTAATAAAGCGGGCATCGATAGGCCGAATCTCCTCAGCAACCTGCGGAACTTTCGCTTCCAGAAGAAGCCAGTGAAGAAGATGTTCACGTGTAAGCATCGCATTTTTCTTCTCTACGTTCGAGATATTCATGTATACGATTATATTCGAGCAAAGAGAGGAGATACCGTTGCTCCGAAACGTTCGCTCCACTGATTTGCTTATATACTTACTTGCCTCCGAGATATTGTTGTTGTTGTTGTTATTGTTGTCGTGGATTCGTCGTTTGTTTATGTTTTGCGCTGCGTTCAATGACATGTTCGATTTCCGATGTCAATCAATCGTGTACTTGTGTACTTGTGGTTGCGCGCCAATGATTCCAATAAGTAATGTATAAAGCGTATACGAATGGCAAGTGTATGCGCTAGAGCTCTTGATGCGGAAAACTTTTGCTATTAAGAAGGCTCCGAAGTATTCCATAACACTAGTGATTTTCATTTAGTTTTTACTGGCTATCATGTCCATTTTAACAGGTTTTTAAGTGGCAATCACTGCTCGACATTTCCGTTGAATTTTAGTCCACAGTAAAACTAGTTTTAATGGAAAGTTTTTTTTTTCTAGCTGACGAAGATAGTAACTTAGCTACTCCGGAGGTTCGTCGAAAGATTGTCAATAGAATTTTAGACAGCGACAGCGATGGAGAGCATCCTGCCAAGGGCTCAGGATCCACGTCTGACTCAGAACAAAATTCAGATGTTAAGGAGAAAGAGCAGAAACTTAAGTACCTGACCAAGTTATTTCCACACTTTGACAATATAGTAAGTTTACGATTATCAGTTTATTCTTTTAAAAATGTAGAGAACCCTTGTGTTTAATGCATTATTTTACTATAGTACCTTCAAGATGTACTTGTGAAAGCGGATTGGGATGCAAAAGTGGCTGAAAAGAAACTTGAAGAAAGTCGTAAGAGACCATCTGGAAAAAGTACGAAATCTAAGAAACACAAACGAAAAAAGTATGGCGATGAGGAGGATGGAGATGCAGATTCAGATGAAGGAGGTCATTTTAATAAAGAAAAAGTTTTTGATAGGTTTGTATTAAAATACATTTTTCCTTTATCTTTTTTGTTACTAATGATTGTAAAACATTGTCTGTTTTCAGTGATGATGATTCTGATGTTGAAGTATCTAACGAATTGACCGGTGATAAAAAAGCAGTATTAGAATTTATGCAAAGTGCATTACCTACAGAGTTACTGTTAATGAATCAGTGTTCACAAAAGAAAGTAAATGCAATCATTGAAGCTAGACCGTTTGATGATTGGAGAGATCTAGTTACAAAATTCCAAAACATCAAATTTTTAGATACTGAACTTCTTAACGCAGCTCAGGTACATTCCAAAAAATTTATCAATTATACAAAACAAAAATATTTTAAAAATATATTGATTTTTCAGGATTTGCTGCAAACAAGAAATGTCATAGGAAATTTAATGAAAAAATGTCTAAAATTGTCTGAAAAGATGGAGAAGGCAATATCAGCAGGTGCATCAGCTATTAAAGAACAACCGAAAGGATTAGCTGAAAGTTTAAAATTAGCACCTTATCAAATGGTAGGTTTGAATTGGTTGGCTGTAATGCATGCACAGAATGTTAATGGTATTTTGGCTGATGAGATGGGATTGGGAAAGACAGTGCAGGTCATTGCTTTTCTTACTTATCTCAAAGAAGCAGATCTTATTAAGGAAGATGATGGCCCACATTTAATTATAGTGCCTAGTTCAACTATAGGTAAACATTTTTACAATTATTTTCGAAAATCATTTTGATGATTTACCAATATAATTCTTTTTCATTATTGTTGCAGAAAATTGGAGCAATGAGTTAGAGCGATGGTCTCCAGGTCTAAAAGTAGTTAAATACTATGGTCAACAAGATGAACGTAAACAAATGAGATTTGGATGGCGAAATGGTGATTTAGATGATGTTGATGTTATTTTAACAACATACAATCTTATTAGTAGTACACCAGAAGAACGACGACTGTTCCGTGTTATGTCTACAAAATATGTAATTTTTGATGAAGCTCACATGTTAAAAAATATGAGTACATCAAGATACGAGAATTTATTTAAGATAAACGTGAGTATTCTGCTTAATTCTACGATTTTATTGATTAATACTTAATTTTCATCAACCTAATTTTATGTATTTCTTAGGCACAACATAGGATTCTTTTAACTGGTACTCCACTCCAAAATAATTTATTAGAATTAATGTCTTTACTAATATTTGTCATGCCATCAATATTTGCTGGAAAACAAGATGACTTAAAAAGTCTTTTTTCTAAAAATCCTGTAAGTTATACACACATAATGGTATTTTGACCCATTCATTGTACTACTCATGTAATGTTTAAAATATAATGATTTTCGTTATTTTATTCAAGAAAATAGCGGCAAATAAATCCAGTGAAGATAAACCTCTTTTTGAAGAAGAACAAGTTAAAAATGCTAAACAAATTATGAAACCTTTTGTTCTTCGTCGTCTCAAAGTTGACGTTTTAAAAGATATGCCACCGAAAAGTGATGAAGTGATATATTGTTCAATGATTAAAAAACAAGCAGAACTATACACTAACTTAGTTGCCAGGTTTTCAGCTGAAGCTGGAGAAAGTCAACAAGTAGATGGTATAGGAATGATGATGCAATTACGAAAACTGGCAAATCATCCTCTTTTAGTTCAAAATTATTACAAGGAAGAAAAATTACATGTTTGTAACTAAATATTTAATTTCTTTCTAACTAGTTAATTGTAATTTATGTACTTATTTATTTCATTATTTTGCAGACAATGTCTAAAAGACTAATAGGTGAGCCTGGTTGGAAACAAAAAAATCTTCAGTATACGTATGAAGATCTGTCATGGATGTCTGATTACAAAATTTATCAGCTTTCGCGAACTTATAAAAGTTGTGCTGGATTTGGTTTACCTCAAGACTTAATACCAGAATCTGGCAAATTTAAAAAACTAGATGAACTGTTACCTCAATTAAAAAATGATGGTCATAGAGTCTTAATTTTTAGTCAATTTACTATGGTATTAGACATATTGGAAGAATATTTAACAATTAGAGGGCATCGATATCTTCGGTCAGTGATTATATCTTTTAGTAAATTTATGAGCTTTATTACATTTGATTTTTAACATCTGTAACTCTGTTTTTCTTAAGATTGGACGGACAAACGCCTGTTATGGAGAGACAAGACTTAATAGATGAATATACCGAAAATCCCGAAATATTTATCTTTTTGTTGTCTACAAGAGCTGGTGGTCTAGGAATTAACTTAACTGCTGCTGATACAGTAATCATTCACGATATAGATTTTAATCCGTATAACGATAAGCAAGCCGAAGATCGTTGCCACAGAGTTGGGCAAACGAAGTAAGTAAATTTTCCGATAAAATTAAGTTTATTCTTAAAATGTAACTGACATTTTTTTTATTTCTCTTAGAGATGGTTGAATTTACTGAAGCAAAAACATTTATATTTTTTCTTTGATTTCAGACCCGTAAGGATAATAAGATTTTTAGGTAAAGATACTATAGAAGAAGGTATGTACAAGATAGCCCAAGAAAAATTGAATCTCGAGAAAAAAATTACCGGCAACGAAGGTAACTAAAATGCTATTTCAATTATATTCTGTGCATTTATACTTATCATACTTTATACTTACAAATATTTAATATTTGCAGAAAATGATAATACAGAGAAAAAGAGCGTTTTGAAATTATTGAAAATAATCCTTGGAATAGAACACAACAAATCATTATCTCTATCACCAAGCAAAAACGGAGCGTCCAACGGTTTTACAGAAGATGATTAATCAGCGTATGTGATATAGTAATTTTATTTATACAAGTTTCGTGTCGGATTTTGATACTGAATATATACTATTAGATGACTCAATGTACATGATCAATAATTGTAAAAATTTTGATTTAACAGACAATTTGTATAATCAACGAGGGGATCTGATTTAGGGGATTAAATTAAAAATTTCAATTTTACACTCAATGATGAGTCGAAATAGCAACTTCATCTGTTTTTAAAAAAAAATAATAAATAAATCAATCAAACAAATAAATGCCATTCAGCGAGGTGTTTACAGATTGGCTTTAAACTTCACAAAGTAGTGTACAATTAGGAATGCAACTAAGGGCAAATTCTAAATCAAGTTCAGTAAAATTATTAAAATGCATTAATATGCTTTTATTGAAGTAGCATCCATCTGGATGGCATTTTGAACTTTTTGAATAATATTTAAAAAATACTTTTTAAGCATGCAGACCTGTTTTATGCATCATGCGATCCAAGAATCATGAGGAATTTATCAACCTAGGTTCAAAACAAGTTTGTACTGGGAGATCATTTCTAGTCAGGTTGTTATCAGCAAATCACATAGTTGTTTTTCGACTAATATATTGTGGAACGAAATTAAAATTTTTAATTTATTGTAACAACTTCTTAACTTAATTTGTCTGACTTAATTTTACTCGATATATTTAAAACGCAATATTTTTTCATTATAATGTGATTAACGATTAAACCATTCCTTCATTTTTATATCGGCTTTTAAATTATTTGTCCCATATTGTATGTGTAATTGTATAGTGACTGAAATTTAAATACGAATGAAATTATATTTTTATATCTATAAATCTTTGTTCAACGTCGTGTCTTGTTGAAGATTAGGCAAATAAACTAACAGCACGTTTTATAAAATACGAGTTATAGTGTAAAATTTTATTTATATTATCTCTTTAAAACACGCATCATATGATAAATTATGAAAAAATTAATAACGGAAAAAGCATGCTCTACCAACTGATTGACTGATCAATTATAGAAACAGCATCGGGAATGCGAATGCTAGAAATCAAAAACAAATATTTAGTTAAAATAAAAAAATTGATTATCAAAGCTTCTCGATAGAAAAATGTATGCAGAAATAGTATATTACGTGCCTAGGGAGGAAAAAACTTGGAGAGTCCATATCTCGTGTATATTGATACCCGAGCCGAAGGCGAGGGTGGCAAACACGAGATATGGGCTGTCCGAATTTACTCCCGTGGTGCGTATACTATTTTTCTTCACACTAGCGCCGAAATTACCAATTTCGCTCCTGGGCGCCCGTCAATATACACGAGATATGGACTCTCCAAGTTTTTTCCTCCCTAGGCACGTAATATACTATTGGTTTTTGCGTCGCTAATATATAAAGCAGACAAATGAAAACCTTTTAATGTGTATTTCAAAAGTTTTGCAACTCAGTATAGCAGGTAAAATATCTCTTAATTAATTTGACATAAATAAAAAAAATATACCGAAAAAATCATGAATTTTTTCTGTTTATTATTACATAATTTAATATATATCAAGTGGTATGGCATTTGGAAGATCATTCAATAATTTAAATGCTGTTCTCCGAGCTATATATGTTAATATGATAAAATTGAAATTTTGTAAAATTGTCCGTAATTGCATAACGGAGATTTTTCGAAATATTATTTTTATAACTCCTATTATATAAGTTAATTAATTGTTTATGTGTACTATATTGTGGCGCAAAATTTTATTTTATTTATTGTTGTATTTTCTATACAACCGAATCAATTTTTTTGATAATTTGTTATTTTGAATGTTAATAACATGCATATATCAAATCCAAATCACATTGTGCCAATGCAAGTAAGTATTTAATTTTCTACTTGGATATAAACAAATATTTTTTTAATTCGAAAATATGTAGAATAAAATCGAATGTTGATTAATTTTTTTTTAAATCAGTAAAATAAAAGCTATTAATGACCGTAATTAATAATAAGAATAAAAAGTTATAACAGCGCTTTAAAAATGTGAAAAATGTCTTAAAATTGAAGAAAATTTTTTGTTCTATAAATTATAAAAATTTTGAAAATTTTTTTTATAAGTAATATTTTAATAATGTTATGCGCAATAAAACAGTTAGTTTACAGATGCTAAGTATATGTTTAAGTTTTTTAAGGCCTTATAGAATTTTTCTTATGTAGTTCAATTTGTAATCGAATAATAGTTATGAGCAATACCTGTTAGAAATCTTATCATTTTCGTTTATGTACCTATATTAATGAAATATGAGGTCATATTTACTCGAATCGTATATGATTATACTGCAGTGTTCTTTTATACAAAACACATGCTCTGATTCATATATATATATATATATATATTGCATTTTTATGCAAATGATATAGTTAAATAAAGTGGCGTGCGCGTTCTAATTTTGAAATAATAACTTCACCATTAAATCAAAACGACCTGCGTATAGTTAAAAATAAACTGTAAAAATATATTGTACTAGTAATGATAATTGTAAGAAGATTCGCGGAACTAAATGTTTATTCGAAATCAAGCCTGTCTATCTTTCGTCTATTATTTTAATTTCCAACAAACGCAATAATCAGAACTCATCGCTTGCATGAAACTTTGACGGAATTCTTTTTTTCAAATAATGTAAAATAAGTTATTATTAAGATAAAACTACTTGAGACGCGCGCCCCGTCTCTCTATCTAAAAGTCTCATTCTAGTTATTATATAACTGCGGCACCGTTTATCATAATAATAGTAGTATCAGTGATATCTTTTAAGGTTTAATTTTTTTATTAATATATAGAATTTATAATAAGGCGCTGTATGCGCAGTGTGCATGGTCTATTAATTAAAAGCCATTATTTAATACATTTGAAATAAATGCATGATATGTATTTTTTGCCTCGCTTTTGCAGCAAACGCACGCGAGTTTCTGCAGTGTGACTTTTTCAAAAACTACGACACAATTATTAAGGGGACGAATTTGCAGCCGAGGAGCCCGAGGAAAACACGGGCGCGCGCGCGCACGCAGTGCAGACAACAACGCTGCCGCGCTGCGCTTGCACTGCTTGCTCTAATGCTCTTGCAGGAGTGCATCGCCGCGCGTCCGAGCAATGCGGAGATTAGTGCAGAGTGCAGCGGGAGAACTCACTCTACTGCAACTGCCGTTCCCGTTTTTCTTCTCGGAGCAGACGGAGATCCGCGCGACCAACAATTACCATTAGCTGCATATCGATAAGCATATACTGCAGGCTCAGCGGCTCGAAGCCTACAACAGCTATACTTATATACGCGCAACAATAATAAGTTCCCGAGAGATCGACGAGAGACTATAAGACATAAGTATAAGAGAGAGCCTAGACTAGCGAGACACGTGACGAGATTCGCAAACTCTAGACTCGCAGCGCGCTGTGTCTGTGTTGTTAAATGTGAGCTCTCGAGAGCAGGCTCGCTCCGGAGGTGGAACCTGTGCTGCTGCGACACGAGACGGGGAGAGAGAGAGAGAGAGAGAGAGAGAGAGAAGCCAGTGGAAAAGAGGTCGGGAATCTTCGCAGAGGAGAGGACGCGCGAGGCTGTTAGTTGGGAAGCGGACGACAGCATGGCTGGAATCTTCGACATCGAGTTGCACGACGGTGAGACGACGAATCGCGATGAGTCCGACGACGATGTCATCGAGAGCAACGTGGTGAGTCCGAGCCGAGCTGTTCCCACGCGCGCGCGCGCGCGCGCCTTCAAGGTTACGTTCGCTATCGTAAGCTCTCTCTCCATTGTCCTAACGCAAACCTTCTGCTCTCTTTCAGGCCGACTACGACACAGCTCCGAGCGTCGACTCTATGCTAGAGTGAGTATCGCCAGCTTTTTCCTTGCTCTTTGCTTTAGATTTTGCCAGAGCGAGAGAGGTTTCCTCGAGCTCGCGAATCACGCTGCTCATGCTGTGCATGCACGAGCTCTGCTCAGAGCTCTGCTTTGTTTTGGAGCATCCTTTTGTCTGCAATGTGCTTCTATATTGCTCTGTCGCGATGAATACCTTGGACCGACTTATATTTATAGGACGAATTACTAAATTGATGTATTCTTAATGGCTGTTTATTGGTATTAATAACAAGTAGGTCACCCAATTGCACTCTATCCGACACGTACAGTCTTTTGGTTATTGTGAAAGTGGAGTAAAACTCTGTTTTCTCGTCCTTTTTCTTTTTTACTTGGCTACTGGCTTGTGCTCAAATTCAATGTGCTTTCTCTTCTTTGTTACTATATTTAGAGGTGACCATTTGTTCGCCAGGTCTGAGAATCTCGAAAGAGTTCAGCTGTCAGAGCAGAATGTTAATCCTGGTCAGGAGAAGACAGGACCACAGGACTTTGAACTTTGCAAAATTCTTGGCGAGGGTGGCTATGGAAAGGTCTTTCAGGTACGAAAGATCACTGGCAAAGACAAAGGCAGCATATTTGCCATGAAGGTTTGTTTACATTGCTTAAAACTTCATTTCTCAAATTTCTTCCTCCTGACTTTTCAGTAACATGTGTTGCATTGTTACAGGTATTAAGAAAAGCATCGATTATAAGAAACCAAAAAGACACAGCTCATACCAAAGCTGAAAGAAATATTTTAGAAGCTGTAAAAGTAAATATTTTGTTATTTTTCAAATCTTTTTTTCTTTTCAAATTATGAAAATACGTTAAGCATGAATAATGTTCTATTTATTACAGCATCCGTTTATAGTAAATTTGATGTATGCCTTTCAAACTGGTGGTAAACTATACCTTATATTAGAGTATCTCTGTGGAGGAGAACTTTTCACTTATTTAGATAGAGAAGGAATTTTTCTTGAAGATACAGCATGGTAAAAATAAAATAAAATATTCATTTAATCAATTTTCTCCAAGTTACCGATAAAAACATTATAATTAAATTGTTTTTTTACAGTTTCTATTTATCAGAAATCATTCTTGCTTTACAACATCTGCATAATCAAGGAATCATATATAGGTAACAATTACATTTTCATGTATTTGATTCATTTCTTTTTTATGCAGCATAATGTTTACAAATAAAATTATTGATTTGCCTCATTAGGGATTTGAAACCAGAAAATATATTATTAGATGGTGAAGGTCATGTAAAATTAACTGATTTTGGCCTTTGCAAAGAGCACATACAGGATGGCACAGTAACACACACATTTTGTGGAACTATTGAATACATGTAAGCTTTTTTTGTAAAGTAAAACAGACTTAAAAATAAATTAAAAAGAAGCAGAATCTAAAAATATCGTACATGTTATGCAGGGCACCTGAAATCTTAACACGAAGTGGACATGGTAAAGCTGTAGACTGGTGGAGTCTTGGAGCACTAATGTTTGATATGTTAACGGGTGTGGTATGTAAAATAATGCTTACTCCAGATGTTAATAGCCTCAGGCATTGAGCTATAGTTAATTTTGCATCTCTTATTAGCCTCCATTCACGGGATCAGATCGAAGAAAAACTATTGAAAAAATCTTAAGAGGAAAACTAAGCTTGCCACAATATCTCACAGCAGATGCTAGAGATTTAATTCGAAAATTATTAAAGGTATACTACATTATAAATAATTAAAAGTAATTGTGTTACCTTTACTTTTTCATCAATTTATTACGTATTACAGAGACAAGTAGCACAAAGACTAGGTTCTGGTTCAGATGATGCAGAACAAATAATAAAACATGATTTCTTTAATCACATCAACTGGCAAGATGTTATTTCGAGAAAACTGATACCTCCGTTTAAACCTTCTCTAGTAATATAATCAACTATATTTGATTGCAATATTTTTTTATTTGAACAATTATATAAAATCTTAATAAATTACTTTTCAGAAAAGCGCAGATGACACATCACAATTTGATGAACAGTTCACCGCAACAGTGCCTGTCGATTCACCAGTTGAAAGTATGCTGAGCGAATCTGCAAATATGATATTTCAAGTATGTAAAGTATATTTTCGAGTTTTTTTTCGTATTTAATTGAATGAGTTTTTGATAAAAATTAAGTGCTAACTATAAATGGATAGTATGCAATAAACTTTAACATTCATTCTATAGGGTTTTACGTATGTAGCCCCTAGTGTATTAGAAGAAATGTATAACCAACCACGAGTAGTAACCCCCAGAAGTGAGCAGAGGCTGAGCAGTAGCAGCCACAGGCGTAATCATGGTTTTACGCCTAGAACACCAGACGCTCACTTGCGGCCACTATCACATTTTCATCATCACAGGTAAATTTTGCGTCACAATTTCATCGAACATTTAAAAACGAAAAAAAGACGGTTTTGATCAAATTCGAACTTGTTATTTCAGGCTCACAGTTCCCGGGCACCATAGCGCTGATGATACCGAAATGATGGAAGTTGGTCCGTTACCTGGCCATGTATAGTATAAAAAATGTCATAGTAACAGTTTTTAAGCAACCGCCAAGTATTTTTTAGTAGCGAGCTCAAAATCGCGAAGGATTTCGTTCACATCGAGAGGCATGTAGTTCGCAAAATGTGTTATGTCGTATGTACGAATCCACAAAATCTGGTGATTGCAATTAGTTAATTTACCTTTCTTAAACTGCAAACAATGGCAAAAAGTAATGCTAACAGTGCAGCTTAAGGGAATAATTTGCTTTATCAATAGGTCAAGTCTCTTGCAAAGAGGTAATGCCTGTAATGAGCATTTTACACAAACTGCCTTGTTAATAGTTTAATAACAAAGCGGAGTTGTGTGTGCTTTTGTGTATGTATGAATATGTGTGTATATATATATATATATATATACATGTAAAGATATATATATATAAATATATATATAAATATATAGAGAATATGTTCGCGAAAAAATCGTGCAATTTGGCAAAACTTAGATATTTTCATCTTCCCAGGGCCGAAATACAAAGTAATTGTTGTCTTAAATTTCACAGGCGAATAGATAATGCCTCAGAAAAAATATTGCTTATAAATATTTTTTAAAACTAACTGTACATAAAATCAAATAGAAAATTAAAACTAAGTGAGTCTTTGGGGAGATGTAGGCAACTTAATACATTGATGAAATTGCATTGAGATAAAAATATATATTGAGTTTGGATTTCATTAATTTGTTAGTCTTGCTAGAATAACTTAAAGAAAAGTATAACTGCATTTTAAAAAGTTGGAATTCACAATGTTCTGTACAGTAAAGATTTTCGCCAATCGATAGGAAATTATTGAATCTGACTCACTGATAATTCTTAAATAATTTTGCACAGTGATTATGTCAGAATCATTTCTATGAGATACCACAGTTACCTATTTCAATAGAATCAGTTGGATCATTTATATCTCAACATTATTCATAAATGAATATTGAATATACAATATAAAAATATTTAAGACATTGCAGCTATGATTATTATAGCTAGTAAATATGTTTGACTCAATTGATTGACCAATTTTTGAAGAGGGTATTCAAATTTATCAATGTTATAATACTAACATTCTCAGAGTAACCATTCTTTATTATTTATTCAAGATTAATTACCTTCTATAAATGAACAATTTTGATGAATACTTTCATTTTACCCTTATTTTTCTGTAACAGAAAAGTAACTAAATATTTTCTCATAAAAATGACTTGCAAAACAAAACCAGTTTTCTAATAATGCTGTTTAACTTAGAATTAATACATTAATGTTTCAAACTTAATTTTTTGAAAACAAAAAAAAATTATGAATAAATATTATAAAAAATATATATATTTTTGGCATATTAATATTTCAAATTGACACAGAAACGACGAAATAATTAAGTAGAACAATTGAAAATGAACCACTGATTCTAATATATTACATGAAATAAAGGAGCCAAGAAAACATGGAATCCATGTATGAGTGATAGCTCAGAATTTAAACTGCCCAAGTGTTCACCGCCAGAATAGTTGGCCGAATGAATTTCACATAATACACGCATACTGTATGCATAAGATTGAAAACACTAGTTACTGTATGTATATTGTTATTAACTATTATGGTACAGATTGAGAGTGTAATTATATAATACAATCAATTGATCATTGTTTGAAGATCTCTAAAATGACTTTGCCGATTTATATAAAAAACGATTTTATTTTCTTGTCAATAAAAATAGGTTGATATTAATTCATATAATTAATTCAGAATTTGTATTTGAGTTAGAAGTAGAGATTTTATTCTTTGATATAATTTACATTCAGAAAATTTATAATCTGCGTTTAATATTACGAAACACATAAATCGTAATGAATTGATCATTTGCATAAACCATGTAATATTAAGAATTTATATGTAAGAATGTAATTTTGGTATACGTGAGAATATGTTTAATCACATATTTGCTAAAGCAATTTACTAGTGACAATTTAAAACGTTATTGTAGTTGTGTCATTTCATCAATTAAGCATTTTTATAATAATTTTATTAAGAATTTTTCGGTAATTTTCGAACTTATTGAATGTGTTTTTACATAAAATATATATTATAAATTATAAATAATAAATACAAAATATTTTTTTCCCTTCCAAACTAAAAAATTTATTTTAAAAGATGTAAAACATTAGTAGATGTGGTTTAATCTCTCGGGTGCTAAGTCTTCTCTGGAGAAAACTATGTAATTTTGACACTAATGTGAGGAGAAATAGCAACGCTTCACGGAAGTGAATTCGTATATCTCCTGATCTACACCTTGTCTATGACTTGGGTGGTAATTTACACAAGCTATGGACTGTCCACGTTTTTTCCTCCCTATAGGTGTGCAATATATTATAATTTCAACGATAAGAGATCTTTGCCTTTCAATATAAGCTTGCGCAAACGCATTCAACAATAGAAAGCAGAAGAAATGAGGACAATTCATAATAGAAAAACTTCGGTTATAATTATATTTTCTAAATGCAAATTTTTTAATTTTAACTATTATTTATCATTTTGAGTTTCAACGACCTACAATAAACTTGGCCAATTTATATTATATTAAATTAGGACCTATAGTTACTGTCCATGTAGTTCACTAAAAAAGTAAAGCCTTTTTTTGTTCAAAAGAAAGTTTAAGTGTTGTCTTTTTTAATATTTATCCATTTTTCATCCGTGCATGTGCGTTAGGTTGAATAATCCTCATGACAAACATTATAAAGTTTTTCAACATCTTTTCTCACCTTGGCTTTGTAGAAAGTTGTATATATAATGTAGTATATATTGTGGAAAAAAGACAAAATAAAACTACTCTTTGCAATTTAAAAAACTCACCTTTAAGTTTTTAACATAGTAAACTTCAAATTTTGAAGAGTGAAGTATTTAAAAAAAGTATTTAATATTGATTTAATCAATGCTTTATCTCCTGTAACAGTTTTACTCTTATGTGAATTACTTTTTCTCCATCATTGAAAAGGTAAATTTTGTAACTATCACTATTAAAAACTTTGATTGAAAAAGCAAATTTTATAACTTCCACTATCCATACAAAAATTTTCATAATTGAGATTTCAATTAATAAAATTAATATAGTTCGTTTCTAAAACTTAATAAAAATTTAATCTATGTTGGCTGCAATAGTAAATGTTTATAATTTATAAGAATCAAATTTCGGAGAGATACTTATGAGGATTTCATTGATCCATAAAATATACATTTAAATGCAATGAATAAGTTTCACAATAATCTATTTTTATTAAATATATGTTTAGGTAAAACTTTCATAAATATATGAACGGTAAATGATATATTACATATGTATTTAAGTTGACCAGATCCTGTATTAGCCATAAAATTTTACTTCATTTATGCTAAAAGTGTATATTAACACGTTTTTCTTCATATTTTATAATTCGCAATCGTAAAATAGTACAATACATTTTTTAAAAAATAATAAATAGGAAGACAACATTAAAAAAAATACTTAAAAATGAATATACATGCAATATAAATACACAGTTTTTCGTATTATTTACTATTCATCGAAATAAAATTGACTTGTTTCATGTTGAACTGTAAAAAATTTGTAAGATATGCACTGAACTTCTTAAAGTTCTAATGTTGTAATTACGATAAAAGTATTACTCTTTAGAAATCCTAATGTTTAATCAATTTAAAGAACCGTATAATAACCCGTAAATTTATTTGTCTAGAAAACTATATAAATGACGCATTCATTTTTTATTAAGTTCATAATTTAATTATTTTGATAATACAAATGTAGATAATAAATTTTATTGGCGCAAATAGTTGATTATAATTTACCCCGTTCTGTTTTAACCAATTTTGTGTTATGAGTTATGAAAATTTAATTAATTTTATGTATATATAAAAATTAATTCTTTACATTTTGCAGTTTGAAAATATTTTTAATTACATTTAACGTACCATTCATAAATCCCAAATCGTTTAATACTCTATCATCATAAACTTATATGTATTTAAGTATTAAATTAAAATTGGTTGTATATAAAACTATATACAAAAAAAAACTAATTTATTTATTTCCTTCGTCTCTTTTCATCTCTGTGTCTGAACCTTTCATCATTACTTGATTCACTTGATCTTCTTTTTCTACTTCTTGATTCGGTAGAACTGGAATGCGATTTATGTTTATGATTTTCTTTTTCATCTTTCACTTTTAATTTGTGATCACTTTTTGAACTCCCACTTGACTTTGATTCTTTCCTAATTTTATCATTTTTCCTTTTTTCTTTCCTTTTTTCTTCTTCTGCACTGGAACTACTAGAATTACTGTCACTTTCACTACTGCTGCTACTGTCACTGCTACTGCTTTTTGAAATTACTTTTCTTTTTTTTGATTTCTTCTTCTTTAATGACTTTTTTTTCTTTTCTAATTTTTCTAATTTTCTGAAAGCACAGGTATATTAAGATAAGATCCAATGTTTTTTCAATATATATAGTATATATGTTTAATGTACACATAAAAATTTTGTAAACAATACCTTAGAAGTTTTTTCTTTTCCTTTTTAGACAAAGATTTTATGAAAGCCACTTCTGACTGCTCTTCATCTTCTTCTTCAGAAACCATCAGGTCTTGATGTTGAGGTACACTTAAATGTTGTTGAGCATTTAGAGCAGATCTAAAAAATACAAGTGAAAATTGTAAGTTTCAAAATTATTTTAAAGTAAATGCATAAATTAAAAAATTTGTAGGTACTTTACTTTTTTAACGCTAGACCATCATCCCTCATTTGTTGCACTAGTTTCAATGCATCAGGTGCTGGTTGTGGTTCCTCTGTACCATTGTTACTAGCCAAAACAACACTCATTGCTTGACTATACAAAGGACATTCTTTGTCTGAAATATTTATGTTAGAGTTCCTTAGATTCTGATTATAACCATGTAATACTGACTAGATTCGATAATTTAAAACACTGCTTTTTACCTGTGTTGATGTGACCCCATTTATGACACTTTATACAACGTACATTTCGCACTTGAATTCCAAATGGCTGATCTCTGATTTCACTATCACCTTTACAATAGCTTTCCCTAGGTGCATTGTATTTACGCTGCCATTCAAATTTATATTCAGGCTCATTGTCTTCTTTTTCTCTTTCTTTCTTTGCCCCTGGAGGAGGTTCATACATAAAATTAACACTGAGCTTGTCTTTACTTTCCTTACTCAGCAAAGCTCTGAAAAGTGCAAAAAATACGAATATATGATTACAGAGTTTCAAAAATCCAGGAATTTCTCATTATTTCAGTAAAAGTCAGGTACAATAGCGAAACGAATCTCAATAGGTCATTTTACACCTGCATCTGCAATCTGCATGCAAATGGAGCAGAAATAGCCATAACCTAAAAACTGAAAGTACTAGTACGCACTTGTTATTGTGTAGATCTTGCTCTTTCTCATACTGCATACGCAATTCCTCCTGTTTCTTCTTGTACGCTTCGGCTTGCTGCTCGGCCATCCATACCTGCAAAGATAAAAAATGTGTAATTCAACGGCATTTTTCTGAAATCCATAGCCTAAGCCCTTCTTGAACCGATAGGCTATAGGCGCACAACGCGTTCGCGTCTGTGCAACGACGTACGGACAATACTCACTCGCTTGAGATTATCCCTCGAGGCTGGATGGAAGAATTTCTTGCACATGTAGTTGTTAAAACCCTTGCCCATCTTGACAATTGATCGGATCAACGATGATTTAAAGGGACACAAAGCGGGGAAAGAACGTCCCTAACTCGCAGTTTTTCGACGACTGCGTACAAAAACAATAACTCCCTATGCGACTCTTTTCTCTTCTAGTCTTCTCTCTCTCTCTCTCTCTCTCTCTCTCTCTCTCTCTCACTTGCACTCACGTGACCATGGTCAAGTCGCAGCGGCGGGGCATTAGCTACAAAATACAAAAATAACGCCTCGCAGTCGCAGCTGCGACGCTTATGGCATCACTATACATATATATTATATATATAGGTACGCAATACACTTACTATATACTTTATGCCTCGCGCAATTTTCTGTATACTTATTTCAGTACTTATACTTAGTGTTTACAGCAGTAAGCAGTTTACAGGTGCCGAGAAGATACTTGGACTAAAGTACGAACGTGAATTTTATCATATTCTACAACAGTATTTATTCGAAAACTATACTTACTTTTTTTTTTAAGAATCTGTTGTGAAGAAAACGGGAAAGTAATCCTTTTTTAATCAAAGATAAGTACATAGTGCAGAATAATTTGAGCAAAATAAGAGAAAACATAACCTGTCATGTAGGGTTGTGAGAGTGATGTCCATGAATCATTCCATCAGCATCCGATAGATTTATTTATGAATATCGAGCATCAAGATGCGCCTAGTTGACTCGGTCAGACTGAAGCTGTGAGCTGTGCTGTGAGTAAGATAGACGTGTTTTTGGCTAGACTTCAGGTCGAGCGTTCGTGACCTTAGCGGGAATTGTTTGCTGATCCACCCACCCTGTCTACGTGGTATAATTCGGACTTGCCTAGCGGCGAAAGTCCAGTGGCTCCTCCGCGAGATAAGCAATCGAAAAAGAAAATGAAGTGCAACGAAAAAAACATGATAGCTTTTGCAACCTCGGCCACGCCAGTCGACCGCGAAGGCTGGCTAAACAAACGAGGAGAAGTGAACAGAGGATACCAAAGGAGGTGGTTCGTGCTCAAAGGAAACATTCTCTTTTATTTTGATCGTCGAGGGGATAAAGAGCCAGTGGGAATGATTGTGCTCGAGGGCTGCACGATAGAGTTGGCTGAGGACGAAGAGCAATTCGGATTTAAGATTGTCTTTCATGGGCCTAACAATAGGAGTTATATTCTAGGGGCAGAATCTCAGGTGGGTGTCTTAATGGTACATGTATAATTTATATTGTATGTCAATATTAAATTTTATTGATGCCATTGTGTAAAGAGAACTAATTTTTTGTTATTGATGTTGTTATTGTTATACAGGAATCTATGGAACAGTGGATGAAAGCATTAGCGTGCGCTAGCTATGACTACATGAAATTGATGGTTGCAGAACTGCAACGCCAACTAGATGCTGCTGAAGAGGAAACTACAGTTACTCCACCTGTGGAATTACCAAAACCACCACCTAGGCAGCGGCATAATCCATTTAATAGACCAGAGTCACATCACAGATCTCAAAGCGTTAGGTCTGCACCAGGTAGAACTGAAAATATTCCTAGAACTAAAGTGTCCTTTAAAGATATTCACAACATGTATGGAAGAAAAATCTTAGCTGATCTTAATAAATGGAGGCATGCCAAGAGAAATTCAGAAGCTCCCCTGATAATTCTGTGACCATAAAACATGTAAATACATATCTAAATTGTGAACAGCAATGCACTAAGAAAATTATTTTTTCATGAATGTCATAATTTAGTGGTGCTTAGTTAAAATTCATTTATTCATTTACTAGTTATAAGCTTATTTATTTTTTATATACAGTGGAACAGACTTGACTGGCTTCAATTCACCATGCGTTAGTATTGATGTAAAATACAAATTTGTTATTATGATGATTTAAATTTGTATATTATGTATAGAATCTTATATTACTTGCCAAGGTATTATAATTAATGAAGTGACATTATTATGAGATGGTATTTTAAAAATCTTTATTTTCTATTTATTTAGAGTAACAGATAATTAAACAGCCAGCTGTGTTAAAACAATGCTAATACAGAATTGTAAAAAAATACATAATTAAATATACATTCAAATCCAATATTATCTACTTAATAAGATTGAAGCCTCTACTTCTACACTCCTGACAACCTGTACACATATAATACAATTTTTAATTAGAATAGTTTCTGTCAAAGTCGCGTTTCCAAAACTCTTACAAACGTGCGATAGAAATTTATTTTTACAAAAATAACATATTCAAATATCCAATTGAAAGTCTAAAAATCGAATGTTATTACAAATATTCTAACAATCGAGTTCAGTCAAGTTACTACCGTTTAAATTAATATTTTATTTAAATTTAAAGACACTTTTTTTTCTTGCATCACCTGGCAGGTGTCTTGCACCAAGCAAAAGACGAGCTTTATCTTCTTCTTGAGGAGTTACTTCCTCTTGCGGACCTCTTGGTTTAATTTGCAGCTTCTGCTTAATTGCTTGACTAAGAATGACGCGTCTAGAATCGCTTTTCATAGCCAATAAAAGATCGAGCCATGTCCATGTCACGTTGTGATACTCCAAGGTTGGTATAACAAGAGCAAAATCTCGCACGTCTTCCAAATTCTTTTCTTTGTTACCCTAACATGAAATCAAATGTTTACAAAAATAAATATTTATACCTTAAACTTAGATATATTATTATTATTGAGATTTTTTTTTATAAAATAGAATAATAATACTCACCTTATAAGATACACGAACGGGTACTTCAGGTATTTTTATGTAAATAAATAGTTTATTTTTATCAGCTCTTTCTTTCATTTTTTCTACATCTTCTCTTCTTTCAATGGGTACATAGAATGATGAATCTCTTTGAGGAACAGGTGGTTCCTCAATACCGTCAGGGTCCCTCTCAGGAAAACAGAATTTCAACATAGTGTTGAAAAATTTCTTTGTTAAACCTAAGAAATGTAAGATATTAAAATGATGTTGCATAGCATTTTCTTGTAATTTTTCATCTTATCAAAAGCGTGTTTGATACTGCTAATCATGAAATTTAGAAGATTAATAATTAATCTACTCAATCGAATTTTGATAAAAATGATAACCGAAACATTTAAGTATAATAAAATCGATATTATTTTGTATTAAATGAACCTACCTATAGTCAATGGGACGACATTAATCTCAAAATGCTCCTTAACAGAAATACCGGCCACAGGTGCCTTTTCCCGGCAGAAAACTCTAAGCGCCCGCTGCCTGTCCACCGGCATATTATTTTGTAATTCTGTAGGAGTAAGGACATCGGTGTACACCTGATTTGGTAACAGATTTGTCATCCTTACGTAACCTAATTCTAGCAAATGCTCCACAGAGTCGTCAGTTTTACTTGTCTTAGTGTACAAAAAATTCGTCAGTATGAGATCTGCAATACCCAATTGTCCATCTGCATCTGTAAGTCGCCATTGAGCATGTTTAAAGCAAATCTCTGCTGCGCGAGCCACTGCTGCGGGTTTATCTTTAAGTGTTGTAGAGGCTGCCGCTGGAGCGGTTGTTTCTTTATAGCAACTAAGCATCACATCAAGTTCCTCTGCTTTAGCACTCAATTTTTCTTTGCATTCGAATACTCTCGCCTCTAGACGTTCAATTTCAGCTAGTAATTCAGGGCTGGATTCTTCAAGTAAAGCTTTTTGTACAAGGTATGTCTCTTTTTCGAGACGACGCAACTTGGAGACTAGACCACGCACAATATTCTGGCGCTCCTGAATCGGACGTTTCTGATCCTCTTCGGTGTGTAACTGAAGTTGGAACCTGCTTTTTAAAATTTTCTAATGTACCGACATTAAAAATAAATAAAGGAAATTTAAATTAATCGATATTGACCTCATGCGCTGTAATCTTTCCAGAGCTTCTTTTCTTCTAGGCTCCACGTATAACAACAAATTATTTACAATATCGAGAATCATTGCATATTGCAGAGAATTAGTGCATACGTCGAGATCGTGATGCATGAGAGTAAATGCATCAGCAGCAGACAAATCCTTGCGTTCCCAGGGACTAATTTCTTCGCCAGGTGGTGGTGGTACCTCATCAAGAGAGCCTGAATCTAAAGCTTGTCCATAGCCTACGTAGAAAAATTCGCATTTACAGCGCGATACAATTCGTTGTAATTGATGCTGAGGTCCACCACCACCTCCCACAGTTTGACTTACTACACCACCGACGCTTTGACCTGAACCTACAAGGGCTGGAACATCCGGTAAGCCAGCTATCACTGTAGAGTCTTTTTCCTAAAATCATACATGACTTTTCCATATAAATAAATTTAAAAAAATGTGAAAGTTCCCTCAATTATTTATGAGGAAATAAGTCGTAAAAGATACCTGAATGTTATCTAACGTCAACCACATTATGTTATCGTCAATGTTGTCATCGATATTTGCGTTTACTGTGGCATAATATTGCATGCATTCCAAAGAGCCGACCCAAGTTGTTTTAGACATCAGAGTTCTTTCTTTCCAAACAGGCCTATGAACTCTTTGGAGTATTTCTGCTTTTGCCGCCGACAGAATAACGTAGCCTCGAGTTTCAATACCTTTCAATAACACTTGACTATTGACGAGAGCGACTGCAAATTAACAAATAATTATGTTTTCGGAATTCTCAGAGAATCAAATAGAAAATTCCATAGACGGTGTCAGGCACGAAATATAAGAATTAAAAAAAATGCTACAATTTAAACTTACTTAGCCAGTTTTTATGCAGTACATCATCATGATTGCAAGCAGCAAGTCCTCTGAGTTGCTGGCCTCTGGTTTGTACAGACATGTCATCACTGAAAGCAACCGGTTTATTAGCCGCTTCAGCAATGAGCTGTTGTAGCATACCAGCAGCTTCTCCTTGCTGAGGCTGTTGCTTTGAAGCCGATACCGGTGTCACTTGACTTGTTGGTGTATTACTCTGGCCCTCGATGGCTCGTATGCGGTTCTTGTGGGGTGTTAAGCTATTTTCACGATGAAAACCCTTGAGCGCAGCCGTTGACAGATTTTTCTTCAGTTGCTGAGTTTTAATAAACGAGTCGAAAAGTGCAAAGGCCACATCACGATTCGTCTTCGTCCAGGCACCCTTCAAGTCATGGACTACCAAACGGTGAATTGGCGTATCATTGCTGATACCGGCCACTACTGCCTCTCTGTATAATTTTTACGCAATTAAATAGCGGCGTACTATTAACATCTGTAAAAGTAATAGTAAACGAACAATTTAACAAACCTTCCGTAGCTGACCCGAGCAACGCTCAGACAATAGCATTTTTGCACTGGTTGTCTGAGCGAAGTACTTTCTTCTTCCTCCTGTAATGCACTTTTAAGCCAAATTTCAGCATCGCTGAGCTCGCAAGTCATATACACGATTGACCATTCAGCGCGCGGTCGATGTATCAGACCATCAGTAATTGGATGCAATGTAAGAATGTGTTCGGAGCTAAGAGCAACTCGACCACCAGTGACTTCGAACCCCCGTTGCATCGCGAATGACATCCAGTAACTCACGTGGAATCGGTGAAAGCCTAGAGCTAGCCGAATCTTACGGTAGTGTCGACTTAGTTGCTTTTTACGTGGCCTGATATTACGAAATAGAGGTCCTTTTCGTGTTGGACGTGTCGCACCGGACAGAATGAATTTAAGATTTTCGAACCAGCGGAGGGTACTACCGTAGAGGATTGCTGTTGGAGCGCTTGCTACCGCTGGAGATACTGTCGGTTTTGTCTCAAGTGCAAGTATTACGTTAAGGTTCTGCAAATAATTTTATTTAAATAGATTAATTATTTGAGGTCAAGGTTAAGCAAATAAAATATTTTTAAACATTACAAAAATGTAATATTTGTCAAGACATACCTGAGATCGAAAGGCACGAAATGAATCATGTTGCTGGTTACTTGTGTATTCGGGTAGTTTGTCAGGTGCACAAGGTAGTGCAGCATGATGGTCTCGTGGATCACCGAGACAAACCCAGATAAGTTTGATGCTTAGTTTCACATTGGGTAAGTGCAACAAGCGACAATCGTCATACTTGCTAGCAGTACGCACGTATACGTCCAAATCTCCTTTAACAAGGATCTTGCCTGGGGTCCAGTCGAGTGCTAGGTCAGACCAAGTAAGTTCCATTTCTTCGGTTGTGTTGTATGGGTCGAGCGATGCGTGCAAAAGAACCGTTAGCTGTTTAACGCACAGAGTTATACGACCGTGAAGTATTAGACGCATTTTATCCCAGAAAGGCAGCGGTGGACTCGGATCACGCGACGGATGAACTATTTTTTCAAAGCTAAGGTTGCACTGAGCTATGACTGGCTCCCAGCATGGACCAAAGGCGTATCTGTAAATTTTTTTCTAAATTACATTTAATTCGTAAAAATATTTTTAATATTCGGATGCTTGTTTGAGTTATCATGTAATCTTTACCTGAATTTCTGAATATCCCAATTAAGATCGTGATAATACTTTAATGATGTCATTCCTCTTTCGATAACGATATCATCCCATGGCGCGCCAACTTCAATTCTCACGGTCCTTCTAGCTCTTGGCGGCGCAAGCGCTTCAGCACCTGCCAACCTACCCCAAATACTCAGAGCTTCGACCAGCAGTAGAGGCTGTGGAAAGTCCCTCAACTGAAGTTTCCACTCGAGGCACTTTAGCGCAATACCTCTGACCCAAAGCGTGTTAAAATCGAGACCGTCCTCCGGCCATGGAGAATCTGAATCCATTTCTTTAATGGTGTGCGTAGCACGTTCCAGACCATGAATCGATGGATCAGCTAGAGCGATAATCTCCAAGTCCAGCATTGTCCAGGCAAAAAGTCGCGTGCGTGCTGGACCTGCACGTTGCATTTGCTTCCAACGTTGCACATAGATCTCGGCGTTCTTTTTATTTAAACTGGTGTAGAGCTCTTCAACTTTACCTTGAGGTAAAAGTAGATGAGCCCGACAAAGTTCTTGGACTTTCGCATCTAACATCTTCTGGCGCTTTAAACTTTCTTTATACTCATCTTCCAGTAGTTCGTAATTGTCGCGCAGACGCACTTCAAATGGATCGTCACTCACCTCGAAGATCCATTCCTTTATCTGAAAAAAAGAAGCTCAGTTGAGTTTAATGTAAAAATGCTAATTAGTATAAATATTTACTTTTATGACTAGATCGCAGGGTAACGGTTTCTTCTTTGCTGAACCAGATGAATGAATTTCTTTTAGCCATTTGCGCAAACTAAACAATTCGCTCTGGATTGCTTCAGCAAATTGATGTTCGTACGGAAAACAAGCCTTTGCTAAATCAATATTTAGTGCCCAAGTTTCGTTCCAATCCAATTCGAATCCCTCGTTGTGTTGTCGCTCCAATTTGACTTCTTCACTGTCCACAACTTTAATCAATTTGAAACCCTCAATCATGATAACGTCCGCCATATCCAAAGCAGCTCGCAAGTAATTAAGTCGCCATTCTCCTTGTGACCATCTCAAATGATCTGAAGACAGTTCCAAAAAGTGCCTTGGTGAAATGTCAATGGTTAAGGATATTCCACCAGTACACAGTATATCCAAAGGTCGCTGTGTTTTAGACTTATCTAGTATTTCAACAAATAAGTTATTGTTGTAAATATTATTATTATATATTCAATATTTATAATTATTGTTATAAAAAAGTTGTTTACCATCAATGACAGACACAATTTTCCTTTGAAAGGCTATTTCTCGGAAGTCTGCCGACTCGATCCATAATTGCAGCAAACGCAGGTGTAAATTAGGACTCCACGCCAAGTTAGTATTATCTAGACTAACATTTATCGCAGTAGGGGTAATAGCAGTCTTGCATTTTCTAACTGCTAAGAATGGATGACTTAACGCTTGTGCGTGCTGACATACAATTGGTTCGTTTTTATTTAGCGTTATTGCACAAACGCCCTCTGCTACACCAACGAATCGTTTAGCACTTCGTTCTAAAGTTGCTGAATCCAAACGTACCATAACTGCCACTATAATCAAAATTTGTTGATAAAAAATCAAAATCGAAATTTCATGATTCAATACCATTATCAGAAATAATACATACACTCATTCTCTGCAATAAAGAAGAGGTTGCAATTTGAAACTTTAAGATTTAATTGTGCGGTTTCACTGTTGAATCTACTATTTTTCGAATCCTGTGATTTTTTCCGTTCATTGTAGTACCTAAATCAATAAATCAAAGTATCATTTTTACCATTTTATTTTAAAATTTAAATGCTACTTAAATGATGAACGTATTATTACAGCAATCCACGTTCAAGAAATTTAGCCAGTTCCAAGCTCCACTCTGTTCTGAGGGCATCAATAGCAATTCCTACAGCATTCTTACGAGTAGTTGCAAGAAACACTCCAATAGAGAGAGGATTTCCCCATCTATGGGATGCATCCGATACACTGGCATTAGTTCCATTAAATGCACAACAAAGTGATTCAAGAGTTAATCTTGTATTCCATTCATCAGCATTATCTGAAAGTAGAGAAAAAAATATTAAATATTGTTGTCTTCATATTTTCAAATATGAAAATATCAAGAAAAGTTTACCTGTTAATCTATCCATACAAAATTTTACATGTGTTACAGTACAAGAAGTTTCTTGAACCTCTGGTAATTTTATAAATAATGAGCCCTCATACAATTCAGTAATAGTATGTACTTGTAGCCATGCAAAAGAATTTTTGGATGATGTTTCAACATCGGATTTGAGAATATCCTCAGCACTGGAAGTTAAAACTGATTCCCAATCTTTATAATCATAAGTCATAGAAAGATTGTTTAATTGTGTAGCAACTTTCAAAATATTCTCCTCCATCTAAAAACAAATATAAATATCTTTATTGTTTTGTAAAATTAAAAATTCAATACAAGTTGATAGAAGTTTTGTAATACCTTTGATTCAATTGATAGAGACCGTAATGATAGAACTGGAAGCTTTCCACGAACAGATATTCCATCCATATTCAAGGCTAAATAAAGATGAGGCCCAGCTGGTTGAAATTTAGCATTAACTTGTAAACTTTTCATAGTACATTCTAAACCTAAGTGAGAACCATCTTCTCTTCCAGCAATTATAGAAGAACTACCTAATTTAACTAATAAGTTCTGAAATCATTAAAATTAATTATACATTTTAAATTTATACAAGCTATAACAGTTTGCTCACAATACCACCGTGTCATTACAATTGTGAAGTGCAAGATTTTAGTAGGATACTAATTTTCATATTATGATATAAATAAATTACTAACCTTTGGCAAAATAGGAGCAAAACGGGATAAGACATCACCACTAAATTGTTTTGGTGCTGTGGAGCTCAATGTTTCAGGTGCCAATGATTTTCTGTCCTTTAGAAATTGCAAAAGACCAACACCACCCGATCCTTCAGTTTGTGTTATTCCAATAAACAATTTCTAAAATATTATTTTGATTTAAAAATTTGTACTATACTAATTGTAAGGATAAAAAATTAAATTATTTTGCCATTTAAAACAAAGAATAACATTAACAAAGCCAAGAAGAATTTCAAAAGTAAAATATTCTCAACTAAATTAGTGTGTTTTAATTTGTACCTCAAGTGACAATTCTCCTTGAGCTCTGAGAGTTCCTTCAATGGTGCCAGCAAAATTGATTTGAGCCAAACATGCATCCGATGCATGACGAAGTAATTTCATAGTTCCATTAACAATGGTTGCAGTCCCAAGTAGAGTGCGAGCACCATGTACAACACTGCCATCAAGACTGAGTGTCTCAGCACTGCCATTACCTAACCAGCCACTTCCAAGAGCCAAGAGGCTTAAATTTTCAATATTTATTGCCAAAAACTATGAAATGAAAAATACCTTTGAGTTATGTGCATGAAATTCTTTACATATTTTCAATTGAAAGTCATTGTAAAACTTACTTGTACAACTGTTATTATAAAAGATGGAATTTTTGTATTCCGGAAGTCCAAAACTTTATTTGAACGATTTTTATGTTTTGCCGAAACTGCAGGAACATCTATATTAACCCGAACCCCACGCAACATTACAGATAGTAACTTAGCTACTTCGCTACTAAATAAACTACTTCGTACACTACATTCTTCAATTTCCTGTAATTCGATTTATTTTATATACATTTCAATATTCAAATTTGTTAAACATTCAACCAAGACTTACGATTGTGAAACCATTTGTAGAAATATTGACATCTCGCACTATAAAATATGGAAGTGAGATGTGTCCAACTTGTAAATCTATTTTATATTTTCTTTTAACAAGCCATGCCAAAAATCTTGGAACAATCCTATAAGAACAAAATAATAATTCTGAAGAATTGAACATTTAAAATAATAAGATGTGCATACAAACATACATATGCATATATATAATAAATATTTTTCATTCCTTACCATGTACAAATGCAATACACCAAAAAACAAATAAATAAGAATGTTACTATGCCCATCATCTTGAAATCTTTATTGAAACGTTGTTTTGTAAATAAAAAATATCACATATCTTATAATTTATTAGAGATGGGTAAAAAACAATACTGAATAAATGGAAAAATTTATAAACATTTTTATTTGATTTCAATTTTGGAGAAGATAAGTAAAATCTTGTCATATAAAATTTCTATTATATGCACTTTATCGTTTCTAATATTCGCGAGATTTCTCATTTTATTTTACACTTGAAATTTTTCAACAGATGATAACTGCGATGAACGAATCGTCGGAGGTTCCTAACCTTACCTACTTTCGAGTTTAACTATATATGTGTGTGTGTGTGTGTGTGAGAGAGTGTGTGTATGACGTATGTATATCAGTATCAGTAATATCAGTATATAGGTATATATATACAATATAATATACCTAATCTACAGTATGTAGTCGTTTACTCGTTTGATTCATTTACCTATATGCGGGTGATTCTCTGTGAGATCGAAGATGAAGTTTTTAATCGGCCTTACCAAAAAATTATTGGAAATTGTTCTAGAGCATATCACGAGATCTCATAAATTTTTTTTCATGAAATCAGTGATTTTTACATTTTTTGTCTATTTTTTTAAATTATTTGTAGCTCCTTAATGAAGCGTTTTTCGTCGAAAACGCATTTTTCTCTAGTTTCCACGAAAAATGCTTTCAATATGATATATACACGTTTCAACAGCTTTATATACAATTTAGACATTTAAATTCAAAATTTTGAAGGTTTCAATTTTGATCCTTCGGATTGAGATATATAAATTTGTGAAGATAGATTTTTTGAATAAGTATAAAAATCCCAAAATGCCACTCAAAGTTTAAGACCATTTAAAAAATCAAACATCATTTGTCAAAAACAAAAAATTGGATTTCTTATTTCAAAAAAATATATTTAAATAGTAAAAAAATTCTAAGACAAAAAGTATTCTTCAGATTTTTCTTAATTTTGCTTCGTTTCTCTGAAAATGTAGAATTTTAACAGTTAAGTTTAATGCTAAAAGGAAATTCAATTTTTTGTTTTTGACAAGTGATATTTTGATTTTATAAGTGGTCTTAAACTTTGAGCAGCATTCTAGGACTTATCCAGATATACTTTTGTGTTCAAAAAAAGCTATCTTTACAAATTTTTTTATCTCAATCCAAAGGATCAAACCTTTAAAATTTTGAATTTAAATGTCTAAATTGCATATAAAGCTATTGAAACGTATATTTATCATATTGAAAGTATTTTCCTTGGAAACTAGAGAAAATTTCCTTAAAAAAGCATTCTATGCGTTTTTGACAAAAAACGCTTCCCTGAGAAGCTACAAATTAAAGAAAATATATACGAATAGGCAAAAAATGTAAAAATCACTGATTTCATGAACTTTGACTCTCTGTAACGCGAAGGCAGTTTATGGAAAAAATCTGAAAAAATTCATGAGATCCCGTGACATACTCTAGAACTATTTCCAATAATTTTTTGATAGGGTTGGTTTAAAAATTTCATCTTCGATCTCACAGAGAATCACCCTTATATATATTACAATATATGCATTGTATAATATACATACAAGACAATGTGTCGTTCTTCAACTTAATTACTTTTTTTTATTTCAAATTGGAGCGATTATCTATAACTATTACATAAAAAATGTAAGATATATTTTAGAAAGCATTTACTGTATGGAAGAAAATTTTAAATAAGAACATAACAAAAACTAATGTTTGTCTTTTTATTACGCAAATCATCGAACAAACTTTCTAGTCTAATAATACACTTACATTCTGAAATAATAAATGGTGTTTTAAATAAAATAACAAAAATTTAGATTCATCAGTATATAGGTATATAATTTTATTTCTTTGTACAATACTGTGTGACATATGTTTACATCGATGTATGATATACAAACAATTGTAACACGTGATAATATTCGCTCTATACTCTACGATTGCTCTCTTTTATGTGGCTACAATCACCTCGATATAGATTCAATCTTTAGTTACATAAATTTTTCGCTGCTTCTTTTCCTTACCATTTTATGCAATGATATGTGTATACTGTCCAACGTGAAAATGCTGAGAAATACGTTTCCAATATAATTTCTTTATGAGTTCTCTATGATAATGCCTGATTAACAAATATATCATTTTGAATGAGATGATTAACAATGGTTTTATTTCACTCAAGTGAAACAGTGCTTGAGACTACCTTACATCAATCTGCACAGTAATTATAATCGACATGCACGTGATTCTCCTCTTATTCCTGCTTAAAATTTATTAATTTCATATAGCATGATATTGAAATGATTTACTCGGCTATACTCTTAATTAATTTTTTTAAATCGCAATGATTGTTATCTGTGATAGTACAAAGTATGAAATCAAATATATTGATAAATTGTAACATTGTAAAATCATTATCAACTATGCAGAAAAAAAGTTCTACTTTGGAAGATTTTTATGTGTAGCTATTGGTTTTGACAAGTCAATAACGAGCTTAATCCTAAGGTACTGAGATTTGAAAAAACGTTGGCGATATTGTACAAGGATAATTGTTCTTTTAGTAAAAGTACAATTCTGCGCAAAAAGAGAACAAGTCTTTTATCAATGATAACATGAATATTTTATAAAAATTTAAAAAACTCCTTACACTTCAGTACCTTAGCACTTAATTACAATATATTTACTTTGATAGTTTTAAATTTTAAATTATTTATAATAGCGCAATTTACATAAGGTATTATAATAAAAAAAGACTTAAACTAGCATATATAGAAATCTCATCGCTGTTTTACATTCGAAATTAGTTTTGGTACATGATGTTTGTTATTTTTCTTCCTTTTTTTGTCCAGTTAAAAGTTTCTTTGCAATGCAAAAGTCTTGATTGTATTTATTTTAATTGTTTTCTTCATAATATACTCTTAACAATTGACAAGGAATGAAGTCGCGCGGACTGTTTCCTCAGGTCAGAAAAAAAACTTGTAAGTCCTTAAGGTCTACACTATCTACTCTACAAAGCATAATCTAGTCTTTAGATTATCCTTGGTGCAACTGTAATACTTGCTTTAAATGGCGATAATCATTTCAATCACTTATCGTCTCCTATTACAAATATTTATAAAATTTCTATATATTATATACATATACACGTATGTAATGCAGTGTTTATTTTTTTTTCTTCAACACAGTGGATCAGTATAACCTGCCCGAGCTGCCTCTCTACTCACACTTTCAAACACTGTGCTCCGTTTTGCTTGTTACCTTTGTGTTTTTCGTTATTTCCGAATCAAGGATGAACAACTGACAGTAAGTATGTATTTAATGAATTAGATCATGGAAATGCACTTTTCGGTTCTAAACGAGGAGGTGGGTGATGAAACGGAGTGAAAGGCCAGAGGATAAAAAATACTTTGCGCTTGTGAGCCTTCTTTTCTTAAGTAATAAATACTTAAAATTCATTATTCTTTATAGCCTTTTGTATAGAGAAAAGTTGTAAATAATAATAATGTTTCAGAAGATTTAACGAAATTCCCTGATGTGAAATTAAATGTAATTACGAAGTTTACAAAATATATATATTTCATACTAAAAACACTCAAATGTCCAGAGTTTATAGCACATGTTACATGATAATATTACCAAAGTATTCCAAATTGTGTTGAATCAAATGTAATGAAATGAGACATTTCGAGTGTTTTGCCGTAAAGGATACTCTCCCAACTGCCTTCGCGCAATGAACATATGTTGGTTGAACTAAGTAAACCTAGAATAACGTAGCTAGATACGCCGAAAAAACTATTAAGAAAGTCCCTATACTGGTTTGATAAGGACTATCTTGGTCGGTTTTTCGCTTCAAATGATACAGAGTATAAATCTCCCTGTGCCGGTTCGATATAAATACTACAAAAGAACGCTCGCACTAGCGAACAATGATGCTTTTCTTCTTTCCTTCCTTTCCAAACAAACGTGAAAAAAATATCTAAAAGTTACGGTCAATTCAAACAGCAATAAGAGCATGTGCATTCCTGCCTCAAACAGAAAAATCTACCACTCTGCGATCATAATGTAAACGGTTAAAAAAAGGAAAGAAAATTAACAGTACATAAAAGTTGTATAAAATAATATACTCATAAAAATAATAATAATAATAATAATAATAATAATAATTAAATAAATTAAGTCGCATAATCCTATCGCGTGTATATACAAAGTATACACAAATAAGAGCTGTCCGGCCAAGTCAAAAGACGAAACGAAGAAAAAGAAGAAGAAGAAGAAGAAGAAGAAGAAGAAGAAGAAGAAAGCCCCGATGAAGTCACTGAGATTTCGAGGTCTGCTGTGAAAGATGCGTGCTTTTTTAAGTTATACAAAGTATGTGGCGGCGGTCGATAGACGGAGAGAAAAAGGTACAAGGTACGAAATCGAAATCCTCGTTTCTCGCGAAGCAAAAACAAGCTATAGTTGCGGGAACGACGCGCGCGTACGTCGAACCCTCGCGCGCTTTTCCCTATACGTATATTATGCATGCACGTAGTAAACGATAAACCGCGACTACAGATATTACACGAGCGTTTCTCACTTTGCTAAACTAAGCCAAAGCTTCTATCTCTCTCTCTCTCTCTCTCTCTCTCTCTCTCTCTCTCTCTCTCTCCTCAGTATATCAAAAGTATATTTCTCATCATCACGTTTTTCGTTCTGGACAGTGCGCGCGGCTGCTAATCTTTTCGCGCAGGCTTCTCTCTCTTCCTTTCTATTTTCATTGCGTTCCCATCTCATGTATCCCTCTCGTTCTATCTGATTTTCGAGCTACTTCAAATTTGTCATCTAGATTCGTTGAACGGCGGAAAGGAAAAATCAGTCGGAGGATGATTGACGCTCCCGAATGCACAGGAAAGCGCAGCGAGCGCGGCGGCTCCTGGTTCATATGTATACGCGTAATCTGATCGCGAGGCGATAATTGCAGCCGTCGAGTATTTCTCCTAAAATAATGCACTTATTAGCAACCAGATTTTTCAGCCATTTTACGTTTTTCGAATTGCACTACAATAAAGTACAACAAAAGAGCTTTAATTTAAAAAAAAAAAAGTAGCAGTCTTTATCATCTTTTGGCTTACAGAAGAAAGTCCGATCGGTCCGAAAGCTCTGGCTTTAAAAAAAAAAATTTGTTCGCTTCTGGACCCCTGAAAGTGCATTTTTTTAAGGAGAAGTCGACATATAGCCGAGCTTCGCGCAGCCCGATTCGATTGTTAAACGTATTGCGCGCGGATTACACGCGCTGTGCAGCGATTACTTGCGTCTCATGAAACCGCAGCATAGACCAAACAGAGCTCGCCCGCTTCGAAACTCAAGCTCCCCGACGCGCGTATAATTTAATACGAAAATAGTCGTATGCGTATCTCTCTATCTCTCTGTATACGAATCGTATACGCGAATGTGATGTGTCTGTACTGTGCGAGCTTTCTCTCTCGGCGCGATATCGGTAATCGATGGTCCCAAAACTCGTATCTCGCGGGAATAGGCATAACAAACGCGTACCGACCGCTTGGCGAATGAAAGAACGATCGGCGCGCAAGATGAAGACGAAGCTGGAAAAATCGCGATCGAGACGTCTCTCTGCAGTGTATTTGGGAGGGGGGGGGGGTGAGGGGGCGAGGAGTCGCTCGTCGAGCTTCCGCGCGGGCGAGGGCCGCGGTACGCGCCGCACCTGCGTCGCCTGCAAGTATCCATATAGGATTAGCCGTATACGCGAGCTCTCGACGTAAGTCTACTCGTTTCGGGGAAAAAAAGCGCGCGCGGGGGCTCGCTCGTCGATCAATGTGCGTTTCGCGCTTGTATGGTCGCGCGGCGCGCGACTTCCTTTTTCAGTCTTTTGCACGTATACAGTCGTATGTGGATTTTCAACAAGTTTATACATTTATGCGCGCGCGCGCGTAACTAATACAGGTAGAGTATAACATATGTAGAATAGCTGCAGAGAGAACTGCTGCAGAGGAGAGTCGGCCGCGAGCGAGCCCGCGGGAGTGCGCAGCGATGGAAAGTATATGCAAAGAGAAGGAAGGAAGGAAGGAAGGAACGCACTGGATGAGCAATGAGCAATGAGCGCAGTAAGCAGTAGAAGCATGGTGTGAGTGTGTGATACGTGTGGTTGTGGTAATTCTCAGCTTGTCGCTAGACACTCTCTCGTCCGCCGGCTGTGTCTCTTCCGTCTTGTCTGGCTCGTGTGTGCCGTTGTCTCGTGACGCTCCGCGGGTGTCGTGCTGAGCGGGCTGTGCAGGAGTCGAGGAGGCGACGCGCCTCGTGCTCGCGGCGCGTGCGCGGCCTCTCAGCCCTAGAGAACAACGTCGGGCAGGGTGCAATGCCACTAGGCGAGTTGGGTCCCGCTTCTCGCCCCGTGATGGTGGCCCGAGCCGATCATCGAGTTGCCGGCTCCGCCGTAGCTGTTGTTGCCGATCATGTGCTGCTGCTGCTGCTGCTGCTGCTGCTGCTGCTGCTGCTGGTGGTGGTGGTGGTGGTGGCCGAGCTGGCCGTGGCCGCCGCCCATTCCCACGGCCACGGCTCCGCTCCCGATGTCGTCGCGCACGATCTTCCGCTCCTTGTAGTAGATCTCCTCGCTCTCCTTGTCGCAGAGCAGCAGGACGGCGCCGCCGAACAGGAAGATCGCCGCGCCCCAGCCGACGCCGTACGCCCAGCCGAATTCCCACATCGGTCGGTTGCCTGTTTCACGCAATAACCAGTCAAATTTACACCTTTATTTTATTTACTTGATCAGCAACTACTACCCCCCACTTGGTTTCTACGTTTACTCTGTATACTGCCTCAGTGCTCAGTACTTGCTCTTATTCACACAAAAGTCTTTTTCAGACAATTATCACCCTTTCAGTAAAACTTCAATTTCTATTCTAAAAATTAAGCACCTTTACAAAATCATAGTCAATATTTACTGCTTTCAACTTTTTTTTTATTATATGTTTGAATCCATGAAACATATTTGCGAATAAGCTACTGAAAATGCGACAGTTTGACTAATATTCAAGTTGTAATTATTTACTTCCGAAACGCATGATTTTTAATTACTGCAAATGCGATAAGAGAAAAATTATACCTTTGTTAATTTAAGGCGAGTATACATCTCTGGCTTACAGGAAGAACAACTTAAGAGACTTTTTCGTGTTTTCAAGAAAAATCGATTTCAATGTTTGGAGTAATACGTACGATCGAAATGTTAGAGAAAAGATCAAAATATTGGCTCATTTGATTAGGTATACCTAATAGTACGAATACAACCGTAGCATTAAATTTGTAAATAGTTTCTTTCTCGACGCGTATTTCGGGCGGGGCATATTCTTAAAGATTAACTCATGCTCTTTCCAATGGTGTAATTGACATTTTCGAAAATTGTTATTAAAAACGACAAAAAACGGTTTAAAAAAAAACTGGCATGATCTTTTCACAATTTTTTTTTTAATTCAAGAACGTTTTCATTTGCATTGTACCTGAAACCCCTCTAACCAATGGAATAAATGTCCAAACCCATAAAAGATACGTGATTTGTGAATTGATTTTGAAAACTGGCGCATATTATATAATTGAAATAATTTTTACGAAGACTTTTACGAATTTCTTATTCAGTAACCAGGCACTTTTGGAAAAAATTGTAAAGGCTTATATAGGTAATGAGATATATATTATACAGCTTTAATGTACTCCACGCTGTGTATCGCGCACAAAAATAAAAAAAATGAGTGCACTTAAGTAGTTCTGCGGTAACATTTTTACAAGAAGAGCAGTTAAGTGATTATACAATCGGTTAACATTTAAAATATATGTGTATCTCGAAAATGTTATTATTGTATAACGAAAAAGGGTACTAAGAGCACCTCGAATTCTTCCTGTAAGCCACAGATATATTTATATATTATTTAAAATTGTGAGTAATATTCTTATAAGTATGCTTCATATGCGCTTATCTTTATTAATTAAGAGTCCTATAATGATGTGAGTCTAGAAATACTCTATTAGCTAGATTTTATACCAGACAAAGTAGTTCACGTGTTAAATTTCTGAATAGAGTAGTAAGTTCAATTAATAAATTCTGGACATTAGATTTGTAAAGCCTTTAAAGTGTTGTTTGCTTTCCAAAGCAGTATTAATCGAGGTATTAATAATGATGATACATAACACTTTAAATCATTTACATACCTATACTAAAGAAAGTTTTAAAAAATTACTTTTTAACATTTTTTTTAACTTTTTAACGTTCGGATCTTTATAAGAATTTGGGTTTATAAATGAATATTACATCATTTTTACGATCAAGCATAAATTTTTGATGTTTTCAGAGTTATAAAGACCTTTATGTTAGGATTCTTACTACTATACTTAAACGTCTTTTCATATTTAATTTACTAGAACAAGATAAGAAATATATATCACTAGTATAATAGTTATAATAATAGGTACTTACAACAATAATATATATCTGTGGCTTACAGGAAGAACCACTTAAGTGACATTTTCGTGTTTTCGAGAAAAAGCGATTTCAATGTTTGGAGTAATACGTAAGATCGAAATGTCAGAGAAAAGATCTAAGTATTGACTCATTTCATTAGGAATCAATTATTCAATCGAAATTGAAATTTTCGAAAATTGCTATTAACAATCAGAAAAAGCGGTTTAAAAGAAAAAAGCATGATATGACTTTTCGACAATTTTTTTTTTAATTCGAGATTTCAAGAACGTTTTCATGTGCAATGTATCTGGAACCCCTCTAACCAATGGAATAAACGTCCAAACCTAAAAGATACGTGATTTGGGGGTTGATTTTGAACCTCGGTGTGGTCAAACTGCCGCATATTATAATTGAAAATTTTTTATGTAGACTTTTACGAATTTTTTATTCAGAAACCACGCACTTTTCGAAAAAATTTTCAAGAGTAATAAATTCTTAGAATCAGCTAAGGAATACGTACGAATTTTATCAGAGCGATTCCAGTAATTTTTTTTTGTTTTTGCAAATTGACAATTTTTGAAAAATTTAAAAACATTATAAAAATTTTTAAAAATTTAAAAAAACCGACGAATATATCGGTATAGGCAATTAGATACATATTATACAGCTTTAATGTACTCCACACGGTGTATCTCGTACAAAAATTTAAAAAACGAGTGCACTTAAGTGGTTCTGCGGTAACATTTTTGCGAGAGACGCAATTAAGTGATTATGCAATCGGCTGGCATTTAAAATACTTGTGCATTTCTGAAATCCTACTATTGTACAATGAAAAAGGGTACTAAGAGCACCTCGAATTCGACATAAAAAAAATTTTCACAAAATGTCACTTAAGTGGTTCTTCCTGCAAGCAGTGCAAGCCACAGAATATATACTTACATCATTCTTATATTATTATTATTATTATTATTATTATTATTATTTAAAACTCAATATCTGCAAGTACTGACACGTAAAATTTCTTAACATTATAAAACCTTGATTGGTTTCTGTTTTAGAAGTCGAAGAAATAAAGCGCTTTAAATAATTATTCAAGCATTGCGTGCAATCGATGCGTTTGGCTAGTGAAAGACTAACGAAAGATTGAAAAAATCATGAACATTGCACATGCGCGGCTCAAATATTTGAATCGAGTTTTATGTTTCTTTTTTACGTGATCCAATATACATAGTAGTTGATTGTATTCGAAGCTTTGCATTGTAAAAAGGACAAAGATGAATACTAGGTATATTGTACACATAGTATATATATACGCGTATTCGAATGAAATGGAATAAAGCGTTTACAGGTGTAATGACCGAACGGTCGCGAGTTACACGCAGCAGGATCCAATTAACCGAGACCTTTATGCAACAAACGTGTCACAAAGCATTGTTGCACATCCATCGTCGATCAACCGGTATATACAAATAACAACGTTAGTGTTACATGCACTAAAAGTTAATAGCATAAATGTTTATATACGTACCGAAGTTAAGCTCAGCAGCAAAACAGACCGGGTAAATGACCAGCGCTATCAGAAGGGCGACAACTGCAAATATCAAAGAAGAAAATTCGATTAAGCTCGCAGGGAATTTTCTCTACGGGGAGAAAGTTATCTGGAGCTTGTATGGTTTATATCAAATGTGGCTAACTCATTCTTTATACGACCGCGGCTTGTACAAATAAATATAGTGTTACTTCGCACTACATTTGAAAAGGATTACGGGCTTTTGATTTCAGCCGGTATGAAAAATTCTTTGTGCTCTTCAGACTAGATATATTTACCTACTTTTTTATTTTTATTTCAAAGAATTCGTATCAACTACAAGGTTACTATAGCGATACTAGATTTATTTTATAGTGAATCATTGTATTGCGCTTATCAGAAGTTAATGTACAAGTATCATAGATCAGTTGCCACTCACCTTCATAAATATTATATTTATTTTTTTAAAACGCTATATGTTTAATACTTTACAGAATTTAAAAGTATTTATTTATTATATGCATCATTATCATTCCCTAAGTCAAAGTTGGGTATAACTTAACACGATAAGGCCAATTTTATAAGAAGAACTAATTATCATTCGATTATAGGTATTCATAAAGTTAAATTAAAATGATTATTAAGATATTAATAACTTTTACTTTTTTTCATTTCGTATGACCGGAAAAGTGAAAGAAAATGCTTGGTTTTTAGATAGCTAATATTGATGTAAAAAGAAAACTGTTAGCGCATATTGCTAAGTATCAATGATATTGATGTTCGCGATATGACTGCAGAAGCTGAACACGATTCGATACGGTCGATGGATTTTTCTCTTTACACCTAAATGATTTTTCCAAGTTTTGACAAAGATTTAAAAGATCTCTCTAAAAATAAGTAAGATTATATTTAAAAACAAGTACTTTAGTTGTATAATACAACATGTAAGCGCATGAAATATTGTTAGACTATTAAAAACGTTGTAAAGCTGTTTAATTTCTATTCAAAAAATGTAGTAAAAAGCATAAATCGAGCATCGCAGATATATGAGTGATTCGACTGAATACCGGAAACTTGTAGGGGGCTGGAAGTCGGAAGAATTTTCGCGAGGGCACGCTTACCAGACCTATTTTTTCTGGTTTCTGGGACCCCTCTATTAAGTGTTAAAATCAAAGCACTGGAGCGACAGTAAGAAGTTTGAAGCAAGGAAAAAATGTCTGCGGTTTTTGGAAAAATCGAGCTACTTCGTCAAAGTCAAACCAAACCACTTTTTTCAAATTGTCATAAACTTTGATCCCGTGATTCAATTTTGACGTTTAATAGCTTAAATTGAAGCTCTTTTCCTCGGCTTTTTTGTTGATACGGATTTTTTTGTAGTGAGCTATATATATGCTTCTAAAGCAGATTGGGTATTTGAAAGCATATATATATAGCTCACTATAAGTATACCAAATTTAAATTTAGACTTAAAAATGAAATAGTTGAGAAAAACAGCTTCAATTTAACCTATATTAAACGTCAAAATTCAATCATTGGATCAAAATTTATGACAATTTGAAAAAACTGGTTTGGTTTGACTTCCACGAAATAGCTCGATTTTTCTAAAAACCAGGCATTTATTCTTTGCTTCAAATCCTTGTGACTTTCGATCCAGTGCTTCGATGTTAACGTTTAATAGCTCAAATTACAGCTCTTTTCCTCTAATTTTTGGTTTTTAAGACTAAGTTCAAATTTTTCCAACTCCCCAGAAGTTTCCGGTATCCCGTGAAATTGTACTCATTTATAAATTCTTGAAATATGGATTTTTAACTGCGGGATGAGCCATAGTGGATATATATAAGCAACGCATCCGCGGACTGCTTCGCACGTGCATATATATAAATGGAATTTTAAAATGGTTTCCGGGGCGATAAATCCATTAAAAGAAGCATTGTATATAAAAGTAAAAAATAAAACTTACGGGCCACTCCCATGCAGAAGACCGCAAATCTGTAGTACTTGCGCTTGTCACAGTGATCCTGGCATCTGAGCCCGAGACCGGTGAGTACCGTCGCCGCTATGTCGGCCAGCAGGCACACCACGCAGAGGGCTGCGGCCGCTCTGATGTAGCCTGTCGAGGAAAATCATTTTCTCGCTCAGATTAATTCTGATAGGTAGCCGCGCGGCTACTGCGCTATCACGATATTTTCGACGAGAGAGAGAGAGAGAGAGAGAGAGAGAGAGAGCGAGAGCAAAGTGAGATTTATGGCTTGCTGCGACTTTGCCGCTGCAATGTACGCGCACGCAGCGAGAGTGAGACAGAGCGACGAGCTCGAGCTGTATTTTCCGCGCGCGCGCATCCTTCGATATATCGAACGCGAGCTCAGAGGGAGAATTATAAATAAAGCGCGCGCGAGTGTATAAACGCATATTCGGTTTATTGGCTTTTGCAGTGCAAGACTGATGGACCTTTGCAAAATTGATATATTACTGCTGCGATGCGCAGCTGTATAAATTTCAGTAGATTTATTTGACGAGAACATTTCAAACTGCCCTTGAGTTGTCGCACGTAACGAATCGCTCGAGAGTGTCAAGCGGCCAAATTCACTCACACTTTTCTCACTCTCTCTTTGATGCTACGCGCATAGAGAGCAGCGATTAAATATAATACAAAGCTCGACAGAACAATAATAATAATAACAATAATTATGATGATTTCCGCGCGCGTCGAACCTATACTGCTCGGAGGGGGAAAAGTCCACGAAACAAGGCAAATTGTTCGCGCGAGGCGCACTAATTGTCGCTTTTTGCTTCAACTTTAATCCACTTAGGCAAGTCGGCCGAAAACAGCATCGACTAATATAGTTCGGCAACTAGATTCGGGCAAACGATTTAAGTTTCGCGCGCGCACAAATCCCGCTGCTCGCGCGCGTACCGACTATATACCTATATGGAGATATGCGCCTACAATTTCGAGAGACATAGTCTACGTGAATATTAAATGCAACGCCGTGTCTGTACAGCTACGTACTGGGCAAGTGTATAGGCATGATAACATAATGTACACGACCAAGTCCGCGAACCTAATGCGCGCACTTTCCTTGGATTAAAAAGTCCTAAATTTCATTTCACGCGCATTTCCCTTCTTTCCTTAATTATATTATCATTACGTATCGATACATGTATATGATCGATTTCATTAATGAAACGCATTGCTCTACGTGCATATACTTAACGATCGCAGTTGCTTTTTTAGAATTTTCAGAGATCTATATATGTAGCTCATCGCATAATAAAATCATAGCCATCATAATGTTATTATATCAACTAAAAACGTTGAGACTCGAAGATTCGTCGAAAACCTTTCACTACGGACCAGCAAATAGTTGTGAGGATTGAATCTAAAAGTGAAAAACGAGCATGCGATTTCTGTATTTTTTTAAAATTAAATCCCGGCTGTCATTTTACTTTATTTTTAATGTCTGCATAAAGTTTGTTTGCACCCTTGGGACATTCAGTATATGTTTTTGCATAATCGATACTTTATGGTTTTTTCGTGCTAAATTTTTTTAACAAAACATTGTAACGACAGGAAAAAATTAATTATGTCTTAGTAATAACTTTACAGTCATTTATTTATGAATAAACATCGATATAATTCGCTTCGATGGAATCAATAAATATAAAGAAATGAGAGAAGCTCCGCAATTCTTTTAAAAACTGATATGTATCTATAGATGCAAAATTAAAAAAGACTTAACTTTAATTTGATATAATATGTCTTTCCTATGAAGTAATAGCGAATTATTCTACTGTCAGTAAAAGGTACAAAACGTTGACTACTTAAAAAATATAAGCGGAAAATTCGAAAGTTTTCACTGATTTATATTGTTAAGAAAATATAGGTAAAATTTACATTTTGAAATCCTCCTTCGCTTCATTTTTTATTTATCACAATGGACATAAAAAATAAAGAAATGTCTTGAAATTTATAAATTATTAATAATTAAAAGTTCGGATTGATTAATCTAAAAAGGTTATATTAATGATTAACGTTATGATTAAATGATAGAAGCTTTTCCCTAAAGTCCTTGATCAAACTTTCAACTACCCATGAATATTCTATGTTAAAATGTATCATTAAAAATTAATTTTCGAGGGTATCATCTCTTATTCTGAAAGATTTGCTTCTATCCGTGTAATCCAAGAAATGTTCTATTTGTTTTTCATGAATTTCATCGTATATGTATGTGTGTACGTGTGAAATTACAATAACAGAATGTCTTACTCGAGTACATTTTTTGACGGATTAAAAAATGTTTTTTTTCACTTGCTCTATTTCATTTATTAGATCCTAACAGTTATAAGAAATAATTAAAAAAGTGCATTTTTTAAATTCTATGGCCCCTAACAAGAAATCAATTAGTTCCATATTCAAAGTATAATATAAAACAGCTATTATGTAAAACAGCTATTATATAAAAAAAAATTTTTTTGTGTTCGATAAACTATGATTTGACAATAACTTTTGATCCGACGAATTAGCCCTTTTAAGAAATTTTATTTCAAATTAAAATTCTTGGCTTGGGCTTTTTTTAAAATAATATAGGTTCTTTACAAATGATCACCCTTATAAATCTCATGAGCATTTGTAAAGAGAAAGAAAATCGCATACATATAATTTTGTACAGATGTACGTCACCCCGTAAACGAAGACTATAGGACAACTCAAAAAAGACTCATTATATAAACTTTAACTTAATTGATTTACTCGAACTCTCTAAAAATGGAAAATTATACTTGGTCTTTTTTGAGTTATCCTAGTCTTCGTATGAGGTGGCGAGATTCTACCAGCACATTTAATGTTATATGAATTGTGCTTATTGTAATGAGCGTTTTAAAAATGCATTTGCTCAAATGAAAATTGTGAAAGAATGTTGAACTGTAAGGATGGTTTATATGCAATCAATCGCACGTGTTCTTTATAATATATAATGTATACAAATTATTTTTACTTGGTATAAAAGTTATCTTTGTATAACATATACTTTGATCACAGTCTAAATGATTTTTTGTCAGGGCTTTGGGAACTTGGAACAAGCCTTTGAAGATAGACTATTTTTACCTAGCGTATTATGAGAAAATAGTATAGAAGTGAGATAGAATGTTTTTCTTACAAATTAGGGCCTAAAAACAGCTGGGTGTGAAAATTTTCGAGTCTTAGTCTTGAGAGAGAGAGAGAGAGAGAGAGAGAGAGAGAGGAAGAAAAAGATAGACTCACCAACGTCTCTGGCCTGATAGCAGCCAGGAGGGTCGGGCATATTGAAGGGCAGAGGTGTAGGCGCGCCCTCCTCGATACAGTGGGCGAAGAGCCCTTGCCGCCAACCCAGCGACATCAGCCAGTCAGTCGAGGCCAGGCCCATTATCATCAGCAGTATCACGATCACCCCGCATATGAACGCGATTACCTGTGAACAGAGAGACAGACCCGTCCCGTATAATAATGCATTCTCTCGCCTTGCAGTAAACAATACATATTCCTGTAATGTGCATAATGTTATCGCTCCAGAGAGAAAGAGAGAGATTGAATGAATGATTTCTATACCAAACTGAAATAAGCGATACATCGGGCTATTAAAATCGGGAAATAAATAATCTATACAAGGACATGTACTTGTAAAAAATTGTTGCAAGTTGCATTTGTTATAAATATTTTATTTTAAAATCAACTTTTATACGTATACAGTATACACAGTATATACAAATAAATCGAGAAAGCATTTGCAGTTCTCAATATCTACTAAAATATACTATATTCGAAAATTTCATTTTCCCGACAATTATATATTGCAATCTCTACCCGCAAAGAAAACTTAAATATAGGTTTCTAAAACAATACAAATTGCGCATTGTGCAAAAATAAGACAAAGTTAGCTAACTTTGAATTATTTATATAAAGTTCACTTGATGTCACAGATCCGATACCAATTTTCACATGCAGGGTTTCGACATTAGACTATATAACACACACACACACACACACACACACACACACACACGTGCGCACACACACACATATATATATATGTATGTGTGTATGTATGTATGTATGTATGTATGTATGTATGTATGTATGTATGTATGTATGTATGTATGTATGTATGTATGTATGTATGTATGTATGTATGTATGTATGTATGTATGTATGTATGTATGTATGTATGTATGTATGTATGTATGTATGTATGTATGTATGTATGTATGTATGTATGTATGTACGTACGTAATGTGTATGCATGTATGCATGTATGTAATATGTATGTATGTATAGTGTATACGTAACTGGAAACTGCTATGTATTGAGCACATCTGCATGTATACTATGCAAGTAAATATACACCAAAAAGCATCTCAACAAATCCAGATCTCGGCAAATTGAACAGACAAGGAGACAAACCCCTTGCCTAAAACGTCCGTAACTTTGGACAGTTAAATCAATAACTCCTTTGTGCAGAGTACACACACTCACTCTCTCCCTCTCTCTCTCTCTCTCTCTCTCTCTCTCTCTCTCTCTCTCTTTCGAAAAATGAAAAAAAATCGACCGTATATAGCATGAGCTCGATAACATCTCGCGACGTGGACTTAATTGGAAGCGACGACGTTCATTAGTAAAAATTCGAACGGACAAGCGTGCGTGTGTGTATACGTAGGGTGCATGCAAATTTAATATCCATTTGTTTGCAAACATCGCATTGACGGCGCATATATGTATATATATCTACATTTTTTGGTCGTTACAATTTGCGCGGCCTTTTATTTTTAATTATAACGCGCGCGCGCGCGGTCAACCTGTCGCGCTGCTGCGCGCTCACTCAAAAGTTTCAATTTTCGGTCGTTTGACGTTGAATTTAATTACTTTCGACGAGAACCGTACACTGCTTGCAACCTAATGCGCTCAAACTGTTTCGCCAATGTGTATACGCGTAGTCGCAATTAATAACGGTTTGCTTTCTTGTCCAATGCTCTTTTCTCGTTCTGCTAAAACGCTCTTCGTTTCTACATTGTATCATCAAAATATACATATAGTGTGGACATTCATGATAAATACAATGTAGAAGTAGAATAAAATGTCAAAAACGCTCTTCGATAGCTCCAGACTCGTCAGAATTTTTCTATAATTATAAATTTCAAACTCACAATGCGTATATAATAATAAAAATACTAACCATAAAAAAAATTTTCATGAACCAACATTTTAAAACATTATATTTTTCATTATATTTGTTTTCTGTTTCATTAACTATCGAAAAATTAAATATTCTTTGAAATTTGTGCAGCTATTCCAAAAATTTTATCTGACTCAATTTGACACCAGAATAAAATGCTATATGAAAATGTTCTCTACGCTAGAAAATATAAAGTTCCGAGAGAAATAATAAGGGGCAGCTCTTTTTCTGAAGCTGATGATGATGATGATCCGCAGTGCTAAAAATCTGCTAGAGGCATGAGGTCTAGCCTTCCATTGTGCCTTCATTATTTTTAAGCGTTCGAGCAAGGAATGATCGGCGAAAGTGCTGCAGCCGACGACAGGCTTTTGTCAGCTCGAAATTACAGTCGGAGACTGAAAAGAAAGAGCCTATTCTTCAAAATTTCTCTCCCGAGTTTGCGGCTTGAGTTCGCGCGTTTGAGGGTGAAAAAAAATGCTCTCCTCACTCGACTCTCCGTAATAGTATATACAGCGCAAAAGGGAGATATGTCTAATTTCTTCTTGTCTATAACGCAGCTGTGCATTAACGGCCATTACTTTCTCTTTGGAACGTAGTTCGAGTGCTTTATTAAAACGTAAGCTTGGAGTAAAAAGCTTGCGGAAGAATTCGCGGCGTTGCGCACATTGTAGGCAGTTTATACTGAACAAAAATTCGAAATAGTTAAAAAAATATTCATGTCGCATATTTCTACCTCCGCTAATTCTTTGAAGAACTGCTGTACGATATATGTATGCAAAGCAAGTCTAGCGAACATTTTTGTTCTATAACACGGATATTCTGCGAGGGATTTCTTTGGCATTGAATATGTGTGCACAAAAGCTTTTTTTGCTCTTGATACATATGCGGCTATTAATAAGTGTCAAAAAACGTAGAAGTAACATACGGCACTGTTGTATATTTTATTACGGAAGTATACTTATGGAATTATTAAGTTCGGCTCTTAAAATACTTTGGGTGAACCGGAGTGAGATATACCTGTGTCCTCCATGAAATAGCTTATAACGTTGACTTTTTATTATTGATTTTTCACTTTTACTTTCACTTTTATTCTGCTGAACATAATTTTTAAGTAGTTTTGATTTTTTTTAAATATAATTTTAGATTTCATTATATCATAATTATTGTTTTATTTTTACTGGAAATTACTCTCTCGCATAAAAAAGTAAGTAAATACATTTTTTGAAGTTAAAAGAGTTACACTTTAATTATTTTTTCAAAATTAATTATTCAAAAGGGAATACAAAACAATTATACATTTTTGAAGTTTTCGATAACATTGTAGCTTATGTTGAAACTAGCTATATAGTACCTTAACTTTATATATATACTCGCACATTTTTATCTTTATATATCTTTTTTTAAAGCTTTGTTAATCTAATCATAATTGTAATTTATTCGCATGCGCATATTTTTAATTTCAATATATGTTCTCCTCTTAAAAGTGGATTATGGCAATAAATCCGCCCTCTCCTCCCTCCCCCGGTTTACTTTACATCGGAATCATATTGTGAGTATACATCGATGTTGATAAAATTTTCAAGTAACTTCCTTTGCTGCTTTGAAAATATTGATCTTATTAAATTTTAAAAATAAAATAGTTTCGTTTTTATTAAACATGAAGTATACACTGATGCTCGCGCGGGTCAATAACTTATGTATGTTTACAAGGCTCGAATATTTGTACTATATACAATGCAGTATGCGAGTGTGCATACATTTTTATGTGATAATTTATTACAACGCATTTTATAAAATGTATACGTGTATGTATAAAATAAAAATGGCCTCTGCGCTTACAATTACAATTAATTGCCGCGTACATACAGGGAATTAAATAAGCTCTGTTTTAAAATGGTGCGTGAATTTTTCACTTTTTTAAATAAATTCTTACTATAATATAGGAGTAATTATTTTAGAATTCATCCGTAAGACATATTTCGACGAATTACTTAAAAAAAGTTTCAGAATTTTCTATAAAGAAGCAGTCGATTTTCAGGAAGAGGTAAATAATAGCCGTATGCGATATAATATTTTGAAATATCTGATTCTATCATAAGTCAGTTGGCCATTTTGTTTTGAAGTTATAATACTGCGAAAATGCGTTTGCCTACTCGAGTAGGATGCTTTTCGGAAAAATTCTGAAATTCTAGATTTTCCAAAGCTCTCGTCGAGATAGTTGGTTTCCAGAGAAGTCGCTCCGATGAAATAGCCATTTTCCGAAGAATTCGCTGAACTGGTTGACTCTTTCGTCGACTATCGACCACAAGAAACTTCTCTGGTGATCAAACTGAATGAATTAAAGCTTATCGTCATTAAAATAAATTTCAGGCCACATATTCTCGCATAAATGTTGGGTATTGTTGAAATACTATCGCCAATGACATCGTGTTAATCGCATACTATTTATTCGATGCGAATAATTATAAGGGTCAAGAAGGGTTCATTATATATAGGCTATAACGGATGCTATAATAAAATAATATACAACACGCGTCTCGTATAAATAAACTATTGCAGTGTGTATAAAATACATATACATATCATATATATAGTCTTTAAGGGCATCACGACGATTTCATAAACTTTATAAAAACTATTATGCTGTTCACATTTCCATGATACTTTAAGAAATGTAAATTTAATATTCTACATATATCCGCGAAAATGTTGGTTCATGAATGGCGTCTTTATACGACCGACAGAATATCGAACTGCGTTAAAATGAAAATTGTGAATTTTGATCTTCGCAAAGACTGACTGTGGAATGGATTATTTTAAGGAATATGATCGTTAAGGCGAATACATGGACGACATATGTGTGTGTGTGTGTGTGTGTGTGTGTGTGTGTGTGTATATAGCGAATTCTTCGGAAAATGGCTATTTCATCGGAGCGACTTCTCTGGAATACACACACACGCGCGCGCACACACACACACACACACACACACACACACACACACACACACACACACATATATATATATATATATATATATATATATATATATATATCTGTGGCTTACAGGAAGAACCACTTAAGTGACATTTTCGTGTTTTCGAGAAAATCGATTTCAATGTTTGGAGTAATATGTAAGATCGAAATGTCAGAGAAAAGATCTAAGTATTGGCTCATTTGATTATCTATCTGATACGGATACAACCGTAGTATTACATTTGTAAATAGTTTCTTTCTCGACGCCCAAGCTAAACAAATTACTCGAGTTAAGTGGTTCTGCGGGAACTTTGCAGATAAGTGATTATGCAGTCACTTTCTTTGAGGGCTCGTAACTAATGTAATTTGCGATTAAAAAAATTCGGGCGGGGCATATTTTTAAAGTTTAACTCGTGCCCTTTCCAATGGTATAATTAAAATTTTCGAAAATTGTTATTAACTATGAGAAAAAACGGTTTAAAGGAAAAAAGCATGGTTTTTCCACAATTTTTTGTTTTAATTCGAGATTTCAAGAACGTTTTCATTTGCAATGTATCTGGAACCCCTCTAACCAATGGGGTAAATGTCCAAACCTAAAAGATACGTGATTTGGGGATTGATTTTGAACCTCGGTGTGGTCAAACTGGCGCATATTATAATTGAACATTTTTTACGAAGACTTTTACGAATTTTTTATTCAGAAACCACAAACTTTTGAAAAAAATTTTCAAGAGTAATAAGTTCTTAGAATCAGCTAAGGAATACGTATGAATTTTATCAGAGCGATTCCAATAATTTTTTGGTTTTTGCAATTTGACAATTTTTGAAAAATTTAAAAACGTTAAAAAAACTTTTTTAAATCTAAAAAAACCAACGAATACATCGGTATAGGTAATTAGATATATATTATACCGCTTTAATGTACTCCACACGGTGTATTTCGCACAAAAATAAAAAAAACAAGTGCACTTAAGTGGTTCTGCGGTAACATTTTTACGAGAGATGCAGTTAAGTGATTATGCAATCGGCTGGCATTTAAAATATTTGTGCATTTCGGAAATCCTACTATTGTACAATGAAAAAGGGTACTAAGAGCACCTCGAATTCGACATAAAAAATTTTTTCGCAAAATGTCACTTAATAGTGGTTGTTCCTGCAAGCCACAGATATATATATAGGAAAAAAATTGTTGACCTTCAGAATACGCATTTAATAAGACGCATCTTTCCCCTGATTTGGACTGAAAGGGCGAAAGATTTCTGTACTCATAAACCGTATGAAATAGACAGTAAAGTATCGGCGGCGAGTAGATGCAGCTCGATATAAGAGTCGTCGGCATAATCGAATCCTCAGATTTTCGCATGAAAGCTCGAAGCGTAGAACGCCGAGAAAGCTTCTCGAGCTACATTATAGTAGCTCGCTTTCGCTCGGCCTGGAAAGACAGGTTCGTCGCGAGAAGAAAATTGATCATAATAGATAGAAGCCGTCTGGAGAGGGAGAGAGAGAAAAGTAAGGAAGAAAGAAAGAGCCAGATAAGACTGTCGAGAGGACGAAGACTGCAATTCTGATCGATCGGCTCTTAAATCAGAGAGAAGCTCGCGCGCGATTCCCTTGGCACACAGACAGATCTTTCAATCGTCGCGTCGCTACACTTTCCTCGACGCGTCCCTGTTTTTTCTCTTATACACGTTTCGTTCTCTCTCGCTCTGTCTCTCTTTTTTCTTTCGGCCTGCGCGTTTATTACGAACAGCCAGATATACAGGTTTGATGAAAATCGGAGCAGCGTATGACACACTTTGTGGCCGAGAGAGAAAGACAGAGGGAGGGAGAGAGAGAGAGAGAGAGAGAGAGAGAGAGAGACAAGATTGATCGTTTCGAAAGAAGGTCGCGAGGATAATGCATCGCTCGCGCGTAAATGGATGAATGGTATATCGATAATCGCCATGCGCGATAAGTTTTCTGCGTTGCGCATCTACACATATGCCTACACAGTCGTGTGATGTGTTATATACGTGGAAAAGTTGCGGAGATGCGCGAAAATACCGATGAGGTTTGCTCGTCTTTAATGGATTGACTTCTTGCCGAGTCATTGGATAATAACAGTAGTCATTACCATATCCGATCGACTTTTGGGAGAAAAAGATAAAGGTAAGAAAATGTAAAGACAAAGCGCGTGTTGATATTTATAATTGTCATTGATACTGCGGAGAGGAAAGTCTTGAAAGAGATAAACATGAAACAATATATCCTCTTCGTAATTTCCGTGACCTGCAAAAGGACATTACTTCGCGTAGCTTCGACTTTTATAGCTCCATTAAACGTATGAGGCGTCAGTGGAATCTATTGCCCAAAAACATTCAACAGAAGGAGTCTGTTTTTCAATTTAAGGAGGCTCTTGCGCAATATCTTATACGTCGCCTGCATAGAACAAGAAAGAATGCGAGAAAGAGCTTTTATCTTTATTTTTTGCTAGCTTGAATTATTTGCGCTTTTTGGGCGTGGATATTAGCATCATTTCGTATGTCGAAAGAGAAATGGATTATCAAAGGAACCTGACAATCGGCAAGTAAAGCGCAAGTTAAAAAAAAAAACTATTGTATAGGGTAATTTTAAAACAGTGAAACTGCACTAGAATTAGAAGTACTGAAATCGGAAAAGAACAAAAAGGAGGAATGTAAACTCTCTCTTTTAATAAACAATATCTATATAGTATATACCCATGCCTTATATGACAATTGTCATGAAACATTTTATTTTACATCAACAAGTGTTTCCCTTTAATGCATAATCAACTTTTTTGGATAAAATTTGACAAGTAGGTACAAACAGAAAAGCACTTCTTTTGTATTATACCACGAGTCACACCATGCACAACGTAAAGTTTTTAGGGTTGGTTTATATATATTGCACTGTAAAAAAAAATTTTGTAGATCTACTACTCTCCCAGTTGTAAATTATGGGATCTATTCTGAAAGTAGTAAAATAGTAATTACACTACTTACTCCACTAAAAGCGTAAATTTACTACAATTCTTCAAAAATGAAGTTCACTTTATAAAAAAATAATGTATTACAAAATTTTTATGCATATAGTAGTAATTTTGCTTTTATATCGGAGTGTCCCTCATGATTTTCATATCCGAGAGTAGCAAGATCTAGAAAATATTTTATACTAATTTTGTTAAAAGGTAGGTTGCCCATATGCAATTTTAAATTTAGGTAAACATAATCGATTTTCTGAAAATAGTGTGTGTATATGACCACAATTCTTCTAGAAAAATGCACTTTTCGGGGGTCCAGAAATCGAAAATGTTTTTTTTACGCTAGAGGTTCCCGATCGATCAGACTTTCTTCTGTGGGCTGATGGATAGTCAAAAAGGCAGAGGAACATGGAAAACAAGGAACATTAGAATTTAACATGGGGAGGTACATGGAAAACAGAAAATCGGCTATTTGGATTTTTATTTACATTTTTTTTTGTCAAACGGACATAACTTTTAGTCAGAGTATCGAAACTGGGCATAATATTGTTTTTAAATTAAAGCTCTTTTATTGTAATTTATTGTGGTGTAATTTGAAATTTTATTTGTGCCTCGGAAACATTCGTAGTTGTCATTACTCCAGTATTTCGACGCATTAATTATTTGTAAAAAAAAAACGTAATCTGGCTCAGAGATATGGTTACTATAGTAACTTTTCCCATGTTCCTCTGCACTTTTGACTATCTTTTGACTTACAGAAGAAAGTCTCATCGGTCCGAAACCTTTTTTTAGCTTTAACAATAAAATTTCTATTTCTGGACCCCCGAAAAGTGCTTTTTTTATGAGAATTCATTCATTCTAAAGTCATATTTTGAAAAATATTGAGCTAATTCCAAGTTGCACATTTTAATGTATAGTTTTAATGGAGATAAAATGCGGCCCTGCTATAGAAATCAAAATACCCTTGACGGTTATAAAGGAATCAGAACATAAAAATCTTTTACTAAAATTTTTGAATTAATTTTACTTTATTTTAATAAATACTGATGAAATCATCGGTAAATATGGTATAGTTGAACATCAGTAAGGTTTCTATTGCAGCTACAATTACTTCATAACATCCACAAAATAACCAAAAGAAATTCAGACCCCTTTGAAAGTTATAACAATAAAATGAATAGCTATATAGCGTCATTTTTTAAGCTAACAATCAAAAGTTCCAATCTATATTATCCATATATATCCATGAGTTCTCTCTTTTTCCATTTTTGAAGAAATCTTATATATACTCTAAACGAAAAGAAGATCGAAAGACCAGATTGAATTTTTACCGACAGTACCGTAGTAGAGGGAATAAAGTACTATTAGAAAATATCAGTATAAGTATACAATAATGAATGATAAAAACGGAGAGGACGCAACTGTCTCTCGTAATAGTTTCTTTTCCTAAAGAAAATTAATTATCCATTCTAAACTACTTAATATCTTGCCGTGCGATTAAAACTACATGCATCTATTTTCTTGATATAGAAGAATATATCTGTGGCTTACAGGAAGACCACTTAAGTGACTTTCTCGTGTTTTCGAGAAAAAGCGATTTCGATGTTTGGAGTAATAAGTAAGATCGAAATGTCAGAGAAAAGATCTAAGTATTGGTTCATTTCATTAGGTATCTAATACGAATACAACCGTAATATTACATTTGTAAATAGTTTCTTTCTCGACGCGCAAGCGATAAGTACTTATTGCGGTCACTCTCTTTGATGGCTCGTAACTAATGCAATTTGAAATTTAAAAAATTCAGATGGGGCATATTTTTTAAGTTTAACTCATGCACATTTCCAATGGTGTAACTGAAATTTTCGAAAATTGTTATTAACAATGAGAAACAACGGTTTAAAGGAAAAAAGCATGGTTTTTCCACAATTCTTTTTTTTTAATTCGAGATTTCAAGAACGTTTTCATTTGCAATGTGTCTGGAACTCCTCTAACCAATGAAATAAATGACCTAACCTAAACGATACGTGATTTGGGGGTTGATTTTGAACCTCGGTGTGGTCAAACTGCCGCATATTATAATTGAAAATTTTTTATGTAGACTTTTACCAATTTTTTATTCAGAAACCACGCACTTTTCGAAAAAATTTTCAAGAGTAATAAGTTCTTAGAATCAGCTAAGGAATTTTATCAGAGCGATTCCAGTAATTTTTATGTAAATTGACAATTGCAAATTGACATTTTTTCAAAAATTTAATAACATAATTTTTTTTAAAATCTTAAAAAACCGAAGAATATATCGGTATAGGCAATTACATATATATTATACAGCTTTAATGTACTTCACACGGTGTATCGCGGACAAAAATAAAAAAAGCGAGTGCACTTAAGTGGTTCTGCGGTAACATTTTTACAAGAGACGCAGTTAAGTGATTATGCAATTGGCTGGCATTTAAAATATTTGTGCATTTCTGAAATCCTACTATATTGTACAATAAAAAGGGTACTATAAGAGCACTTCGTATTCAAGATAAAAAAATTTTCACAAAATGTCACTTAAGTGGTTCTTCCTGCAAGCCACAGATATTTATAGTACGAGTATTCTGTTGTTGAAGCATATTATATGGTTTATACACTATAAAAAAGGTAAATATTACTAAATGTTCCAGAAATCTGAAAATAACTACATCGATCGTCAGCTAATGATGTAGTGATAATGCAATAAAGTTTCTTTTAGATTTCAACAAGAATAACACATTAGGCACCTGTATATAGGGAGAAAAACATTGGGACAGTCCAGATATGGTTCGCGTAAATTCGCAAACAAAAGATGAAGGACATCGTTCGAATTTACTCCGCGGCGGAGCGGCACAGCTATTTTTCCTTACAACAGCGCCAAAGATAAGTTGGGGCGTTCGGCAACTATAGTCGCATGTGAAAAAAAGATCGGTTTTCAGGATTCCGATAATTGTATTGGTATATTCCTAACGTACAGGTAGACGTATATCACTCAAATGAACTGTCGCTCAGATTTTATAGAACTCGTGTATGTCGTACTTCGACGAGGAAGCCACAAATACACTACATGTATTATTGCATGTATTGTTCGAATCTCGGCCGTCAGAACTCACGAGCGCAGCAGACAAAGTTATATATATATTTCCAATAGCGCAGCTAAAGAAGAAAGCCTGCTTTCCGCGGCAAAATACGAAATTCCGAGCGAGCGCATCCTCTATTATCGGGATAAAATTAACTCCGAGAGAGAGAGAGAGAGAGAGAGAGAGAGAGAGAGAGAGAGAGAGAGAGGGATCAACTTGTCTTTTATTATGCCGCATTAAATAAGTATCGAAAGAGGCAATTAACTGCGCAACGACGACGCGAGTGAGCGAGCAGTCCGCGCAATGCGAGGACGATATCGATTTTTGCAAATACAACGAAATCGCGACGGGACAAAAGGATATCTAATATAACCGACTAATTGTTAGGTATATGGTGGAATAGTATGACTCTCTGGATAGCATGACTACTTGCCTGCAACTTTCAGGTTAATATTAAGTACATGCATATAAGTAAAAACTATGTAATTTTGCTAGACTCTCGCGATATTGTCGGGCTGTTTCAGGATGTTATAGCTGACACACATTTATAATATGCTAGACTAAATAAAGCTCTTATAGGCAGGAAAAAAGTTAAGCTCCGTATCACGCAGTGCAGCGCGGATTGGCTCGATTACATTATGCATTCGAGCCCGATCAGTATTGCAATAAGTATGCGCGCTTATATAATTTTCATAAATTGTTATGCCGTTCTCATTAGCATATCGACTTTCGCGCACAGCCAGCGCCATGCAAAGCGTTTACTGCAATAACAGTCAACGAATTGTAACATTGACTAATAAATAATGCACTTACATATATGTGCGTGCAGTACCCAAACTAACAAAATATTACGCGTTGTAGGAGCGAGAGAATAGAGCTACACACAGCTCTGCTGTATATGATACTCTCAAATCCGAATCGAATCCGGTTTGTTATAAGTAGATTACGCGCCAGTGCTGTGTATAAATTGGAAACTCGCGCGTAAAATCGCTCAGATCCTATGTACAGCACACACACTGTATTAATAAATGACACACAAGCAAAAGTGGGCTATAGGATGAGATAGGGCGCAGCTGAAGTCTCTACTGTAGTATAATCCTATATATAACAAAAAGTAATGCGACAATAATGTTATTGCTACGCTTTTAATCAGACTTTTCGATTGACCGTTCATTTACCATTAACGGATCCTGTACCAAATGCGCGTATGTACACTAGAATTTTAACCCTGCTCTTAAAAGTATAAAGTAGTGACGCAAAACTTGAATAATAAAATTCGACTTTAAGAAACGATTAGCTGACAACTCTGTTTTTCTATACAAAGGAATCTTTTTTGCATTTATTTTATGCATTATATATATTTTTCATTTTCTATATTACCTATTCTTATTGCGTTTACGGAGCGAGAAATGCATTCCAGTTTTGCAAAGTGCCAAAGCCATTCTTCGATAGCTGCTTTCATTAAATAGTCGATCCGATTGTAATTAAAAATGTCACATGCACGTGTGAAAAATGGTTTAAGCCAATTCAGTTGTATTAGAAAAGAATTAAATAAAAAAATCGTACATTGCATTTTTATACATGAAATAAATTTGAAATCTGATCGCATTGAGAAAAAATGTTTGCTAGTTATATTCAATGAAATCAAAAGTAGATATTGTATATTTTTAAAAACTGAATTATTTTGTCAACAATATGATCATTCAACTGAGTTTTGAAAAGTATAGAAAGACTTTCGAAAATTGATAAAACTTAATAGAAACCCAGCTTTCAGATAATCGCATATTAATCGAAATATTAATTTTTCTCGTCATCGGGTAAATGCGCAGGTAAAAAGGCTCTTGGTGTAAAAATCAGAGCAGTACGTGCAGAGCGCGGAGAAGTTAAAAGAAATGGAACACAAAGCGAGCGGCTCTCGTGAGGGTGGCAGGCGCGAGTTACAAGTGTCTAGGCAACAAACCAAAAGAAGGCGCGCGCGTGTAACATCGATTTTGGCCTTTCGCGGCCGGCCTCCCGACGAGCTTCTCTTCCACCTCTATGTGTGTATACATACACGTCTACGTTGTATGCACACCTAAATGCCGTCGCTTGAATATTTTTTGCCAACCTTGCCTCTCTGATGCAGTCTGCACATCGAAGAGAATATTTCTCGCCTTTTCTCGCGAGCAAAGTAGGTCGTTGCTTTTAATTTCGAAGGGATTCTCTCTGCATCCGCAACAAATTCGTATTCGTCTCCTCTACATACTGCACATGCATGTTCCTACATGTATAATAATATATGTAGCAGGCCAGATCTGCTCAGTATGCAACTCTGTATGGTCAATTTTGTGTTTCCGGCTTGCACCAACAAATCGCGCCACTTTCAGTCCATTACTCGCCGTATATTTCAGCTATACACGTTAGAAAAAGCTTCCTATGTATAAGTGTAAGCTGTATATAGTGTTTTAAATCTATCTGCAGGATTAATAATATAAGATTTAATTATTTTTTCAACGCGTAGCTGTATTGAGATTAAAATCAAAATAATAATTAACAAAGTGCTGTTTGCCGATGAACCTTTCGGGACATTTTTTCTTCCTCTAAATGTAAATTTAAAAAATCGATATCATTACTTCGATTTTGTAGGAAAGCTATTTTTTCGCGTTCTATGGTCCTATAAACAGGAAAAAATGGCTCGAGAGGTTTTGCACGATGCTTTACTTTTTTAATTTTGAGATCACAATAACGCAATTAATTTTATAGCTTTATCCATGCATAAAATAAACATAAGATATTAGTATTTAGTACAACAATAATGCAAAATCTTATTTTTACAAAAAAAAAAAAACTAGTAAAAATTATGAGTTTACGATAGTGGGTGCGAGGATTTTAGAGGTCCATAAATTGCTCTTTATCCAATGAAGCTTGTAAAATAATAACATCGATTTTGACTTGTATTTTCATCGGATTAATTATTGAAAGCCATATATCGAAAATAATTACAAGTAGTCGTAGTGGGTGACTCTTTCTTTTATGCATAATGTGGTGTACGCGCTAGGTTTAACAACCTGTGACTTCCTGCAACTATAGTCGGCGGGGCAAGAACATTAATAATGCAGAGGCTTCAGTATAGGCTGCGTTCGACGATCTAATCAATTTAGGAGAGAGAAAAAAAAACAACGAAGAAGTCGTACAAGCGCTACACACTGTAGGGTTATATGGACAAAATTGCCGCGTGTATGTATCAAAAAGCCATTGACAGGCGGCTTGCTGCTTTGAAACATTTTTTTATCGCTTTTTATTCAGTTTTTCGCAAGAAGCTTTTATACTTATAGAAGATCCGCCTCCGCGAGAGTTTTGCGATACGGCCGCTGCGTCTTTGAAAAAGCGAAAAACAAGATGTTTATGAAAAATTTTATGAGAAGGACTGCAGGAAGGATGATGATATGGCGCGAAATGAATTTTTACGTAAATGTATCTGGCGGGTGATTTGAGTCGGCATAAATAAATGCCAGCGCAGGTTATAGATTGAGATTCGAATCTAACGCACGCAGCCGTTTTTACGTTTTCGTGCAGCGAATTTCGGGCATTGAAATAATCGATCAGACGTGAGCTATACTGAGCGTGACATCCGTTCATTTTTTATTTTATAAATAGAACTATTCGATATGCGCGCGCGCGTGCAGGAAAAAATTGAATAAAAATTTCTGGACGACTCGCGCAGATTTATTGTGTCCCAGAGTGTATGATACTCATTAGATGTGCAGTATAGGTAAACAAAACGTGTAGATACAAGGCGAAGGGGTATTTCTGCACGAAGCCTCGAAAGTATCTGTATAAATGTTGAAATGGACGTTTCGACGTTTACGTTTTGGAGAAAAAAGTAAAAGCATACTGTTGAGAGGACATGCGACAAGAGCAACTGTGATCGAATGAAATCTACTTTGATGTAATAAATTGCGAGTAGCTCATGCAGGTTGAAAGAAAATTGGGTGGACTTGAAGAAGAAAGCGCGGGGAAATGCAAAAGACGAATACGATAAGTATAGAGCCGCGGCATGAAGCAGCTCGGTATACAAGGCGCTCGCAAGTAGAGTGCGGAGCCGGCATGTCGCGCGTGGATATGTAGGAGTGTGTGTGTGTGTGTGAGAGCAGTGGGTGCGAGCGTCTACCTGGGCGATCTCGTTGTCCCCCATGTGGTCGTCGGCGACGGTGTACATGATCATGCTGACGGCCTGGGTGCGGGTCTTGCCGCCGGGTACGAGCTTGACGGCGGTGAGCGTCTTGGGCGTCGAGTCGGCGGCTCGGTGGGGCAGGAGGGGGGCCTCGGCCGGCGGGAGGACGCGTCAGGTGTACTGCTGCAGGAGCAGGCCCGCGTTATCGGCCGTGGCAGAGGCCGCGGTGAGCGTCGATAGCCGGCGCTTCTGCTCTGCGATGAGTCGAGCGGTTGGGCTGCTGCTGCTGCTGTCGCTGCTGCTGCTGCTGCTGCTGCTGCTGCTGCTGCTGCTGTTGAGGGTATAGGACGCCACTGCTACGCTGCGCTGAGCGCGACTCATGTAGAGACATATATGTGCGCGCGACAAGGTGGTGGAATAGCTGCGGCTGAGAAGCCCGTGCGCCTGCCGCGCTGTCTACGTCCAGCTGCTGCAGGGGGTTGCGATGCGAGGACGACGGCGACGGCTCGCAGCAGCAGCAGCCATGTTCCGACACGAGCGACGTTTGCGGGCTTGGCGCTCACTCTCTCTCTCTCTGTCGCTCTCGCTCTCGCTCTCAGACTCTCTGGACGACGGAGCTTTGCCCTGGCTACTGCGCTCGCGGCACTTGCGCACTTGTACTGGATGCGTAGGGGCTGCCGTCGCGCCCGCGCCCAGTCGGCTCCCTTCGGCGCCTGCGTCGTCGCGGCCCTCCCTCGTCTCTCTCGTCCCCCCCCCCCCCACCCGCAGCAAGGCGCACTAGCTCGCAGGGGGGCAGATCGGCTTGTTGCCTCGATGCCGAGATTATACTTTCGCGGTCTGCACGCTACACTCGGCTTCCTTCCTTCCTTCCCTTCCCTTCCCTGCTTCTGCTTTTTTCCCTCTCGATGCCTGCAGCTCTCAATGTGTGCGCGCACGGGGGAAGCTGCCGGGGAAACGTGTAAGGCGGGCATTTTTCCAGATATCTCTCTCTCTCTCTCTCTTTCGCGCAGCAAATTTTTTTCTCGCTGCAGCTGCCTCCTAAGCGACAGACAAATTGTTTCGGGGCTCGTCGAGCTCTGATTAAACTTCTTCTCTCATTCCCGTACCGTCGAGGCTTTATGCGTATACGCTCTCTCTCTGCCTCTCTCTCTCTCTCTCTCTCTCTGCCTCTCTCTCTCTAAGTACGTGTGACGAGGGGACGGCTCGACTATTCTTGCGCGACCAAGAGATTTGCTTTTCAATTCGGGAGAAGGACAATGGAATCGTTGTTGCTTTGCTTTCCGAGAAGATCATTCATGCGCTGAACAATTTTATTCGTGGAAATCGATTTTTCATTTGTTGAAAATCTATATTCGTTCTTGAAACACGTGAAAAATTGAATCGTTATTTAAATTAAATCTGTGGCTTGCAGGAACAACCACTTAAGTGACTTTTTGTGAAAATTTTTTTATCTTGAATACGAGGTGCTCTTATAGTACCCTTTTTCATTGTACACTAGTAGGATTTCCGAAATGCACAAATATTTTAAATGCCAGTCGATTGCATAATCACTTAACCGCGTCTCTTGTAAAAATGTTACCGCAGAACCACTCGAGTGCACTCGTGTTTTTTATTTTTGTGCGCGCTACACCGTGTGGAGTACATTAAAGCTGTATAATATACATCTAATTACCTATACCGATATAATCGTGAGTTTTTTAAAATTTAAACAAATTTTTACAATTTTTTTTTAATTTTTCAAAAATTATCAAATAGCTAAAACAAAAAAATTGCTGGGATCGCTCTGATAAAATTCGTATGTATTTCTTAGCTGATTCTAAGAACTTATTACTCTTCACAATTTTTTCCAAAAGTGCGTGGTTTCTGAATAAAAAATTCGTAAAATTCTTCGTAAAAATTTTCAATTATAATATGCGCCAGTTTGACCACACTGAGGTTCAAAATCAACCCCCAAATCCCGGATCTTCTATATTTGGACATTTATTCAATTAATTACAGGGATTCCAGATACATTGCAAATGAAAACGTTCTTAAAAAAAAAATGGTGAAAAAACCATAGTTTTTTTCCTTTAAACCATTTTTCGTCATTGTTAATAACAATTTTCGAAAATTTCAATTGTACCATTAGAAAGGGCATGAGTTAAACTTTAAAAATATGCCCCGCCCAAATTTTTTAAATTGCAAATTGCATTAGTTACGAGCCCTGAAAGAGAGTGACTGCATAAGCACTTATCTGCAAAGTTCGCGTTGAGTAAGAAACTATTTACAAATGTAATACTATGGTTGTATTCGTATTAGATACCTAATGAAATGAGCCAATACTTAGATCTTTTCTCTGACATTTCGATCTTATGTATTACTCCAAACATCGAAATTGCTTTTTCTCGAAAACACGAAAAAGTCACTTAAGTGGTTCTTCCTGTAAGCCACAGAAATATACACGAATCGGTTTTAGTCGACATTTTTCATCTGGTCGTTCGACAATCTGAATAATCTAAGAAAAATTGATTCATCGTTACTCTGGTTTTATTAAGCTCCAATTTTTTAAGGGTGCTCGACATTGCTACATTGTTAAATATCAGATAGTCAATATTTTATCAAGGAAAATGTTTTAAAATGCACTCCACTCAAAATCTAACGCACAAAACGTCCTTCTAAATTTATACTATGTTTCGAGCTACGTATATCGTTTTGCATTTACATTGATACATGCATAAAATAATGCACAAATGCAAATCATGTAATAATGTTCAATCGAATCTGAGTTACACATTTACTTTTAAAAATAGTTCTACAATTGATCAGGTTTTAAGAGAGGCTTTCTCTCTACACTACGCTGAAAGTACCATTTTCGCTCCCGAACGCCTGGAGCGAAATGCGTCATTTTGGCGCGCGAGTGTGAAAAATAATGTTATCCGCACGATGGGTGTTACTTCGAACAGCCCATATCATATCTCGTATTTACCACCCTCGCCTTCGGCATGGATGTCAATGCACATGAGATATGTGAACTCTTCAAATTTTTTTCCGCCCTAGGCGCGTAATATACGACGATCTTCATATAATAATATATAATGATCAATGCGTGCAATTTTTATAAATATAGTTTGAAAAACACAAATTTTTTTTCATTTTTTTTGTGAATTCCAAGATTCAATGTATTATTTCGTGCATTTTATATGTAGATATTGTGATTAATAATTAATTTTGAAAACCGTATTTTAAGTAACTTCTGAATTTTTTGCTCTCTATAATTATAACTGCGTGTAAAAAATTCAAATTATTAAAACAGAACAAAAATATTATTTTAGAATTGAAAACTATTTCTGCGATTGATGTGCAATTTGAAAATAAAGTATGTAAAAGATGGAATTCAAGATTTCGCTTTGAAACTCGACGAGAATAGGATTCCAAGTTGATTTAACACAGGAAGCCGATTGCGATTCACTCAATCGAGTTATGTAGTACACTCTCTGTACATTTGTATTTGATTTGTAGTTGTTCATACTCGATTAATGAAAGCAGAGAACTTTCACTGCAATGCTTGCATTTTGATATTTCCATTGCAATCTATATTTACTTCCAAACGTTCAATTATTTTTTAGGTCATAATGTTGTTGACAATAGAACTTGTACAAAAATTAAATGTGGAGCTAAATAGTTACGATAAAGGCATATATATTTGACCTAAATGTCATGATGAAAGGATAAAATTTATTACTTAAGTTGGATCATCAGTCAGCGTAGGTATGTACATTTAAAATGTAAATTCCCACTATTGTATATTGTTCTTTTTTATAAGCATTTGAATTTATGACGACTTTTAAATTATCCAAAACTATTATGTAAAAAACATCGTTGTTGTTTTAACTTAAATTTTAACTGAAATTGTTCTTTAAAGAATTTTCAAGAAAATCATCCAGGGGATATTTCCATCGTAAATATTTACAAGTGAAACAAAAATCTGATAGTTCACTTTAAATGAATTAAAAAAGTTGAATGCGTATACTGTGCAAATTAAAATAAATTAGTGTGGGAAAAAATTAATTTTAAAATTATAACGTTACACATTTTTCTTCAGTACATGGCTTTTATCAATAAGTTTTCATGTATAAACTAATAACGGGGGCGATAACTCCGAACAATAACTTGCTCACCAAAATCAATTCTAAAAAACAGCAGTTCTTACGGCGTTTTCCGAATAAATAAGTTCACGCATAAAATCTGCTATAATTACTCGGAAAAAATTTTTTTATTTTGAAAAGATTTGAATTGCAAAAACTACCATTTGCCTGTCAATTAGTGTAAAGCTGGCATATAATTAGCTCATTTTTGGTTACAGATATTAGAAAAAGAAAAACCATTATTTTCCTGAGGCCATCGCCCTCACATGTATAAGCGCAAACATTTTATGTAAGTTTGAAAAACAGGATGAGAGATGCAAGCAGTACAAACATACATAAAATTTTTACAATATATTTACTCTAACGCACTCTTGTTGACAAGCGTATAAAAATAATTGTATGCATTGAGCCTACTTTTGTTCGGGATCCCTTTCCTTTTTTAAGAAGAAAACACATCCAAGTCCGCGACACACATTGCAGTCTGAGGATTTACCCTCACACGATTTTCCTGCAAATAGCGCGTGCAAACACTTGAATCGAAATGGCGTTTCGAGATTCGAGTCCTGAAAAAGAATACACTTTCTCGCCGTGAAGAGTGAAGCAAGTTAATATATTTTCAATGCGTTCACGCGCCTCATTTACGAGCTCTGCACTGCGCGCGCGCACTCCTTTCGCACGAGAACAATGCAAATTCAATGAAAAGCCCTCGAGCTGAGCGCCCGCTAATTATGTTATTTTTGCACTTTTTGTTCCCGCGGCAGCTCCATAACAATGAATTCAATTATTTTTATTGTCGCCCAATTAGGATTCATAGTGAAAATAAGCTCAAAGTTCGCCACGCGTTTTGCGCTCACGCTCCGATTGAGCGTCTCCTCGGTGAATGGGCTCCTACTTCAACTCTGATGTGTAAGTATACCTTATATAGGTACCCACTCGATCGCGTTTCCGCGGGCGATTAAATCGCGATTTTTCGACAGCGAATTTCGCGCGTGTAAGACACTTTTTTCAAGGACTCGAGTACCTCTTGTGTGTACGTAGAGACTTTGGAAGGTGAGTCAGCACGGCGAGATATTTTTAACGCGCGGTGAGCATTGACGTATATAGATACTTGTACAATATACATATATAGGGACTACGAGGAGCAGAATCTTAAGATTCGCTTGAATAACTTGAAGTGCTAATCACAACGGGCTGCGTTCCGTTCGGTTACTCACATGATCCGTGAGAGAATTTCGCAAAAATGCTGTTCTTTATCTGCGGTTAACTCACGCGTACCTTTTTTCTAAGACAGGAATCCTACGATTCTATGCTGTCTTTGAATCAACTAATGTTTCTTTGCGAAATTATGTTGTAATTTCCGTGGTAGAAAAATTTTGAAATTCTTCAGTTTCAGAAAATTTTTTTCCACACTTTGGTACCTACGTATTGTTATGCAAAGATTGGAAAATTTTCTTCTTTTTTTCCTAGATTATTATTGCAGGAATTGTGTTTTAAAATTTTTTTTACCTATCTTTTGGAAATACACATGGATATCTTTGTGATTTTTGACTAGCATATATTTACTTTTAGATAGGAGACCTGAGATATATTATCTGCCTTGAAATGCTTATAGATAAATATACACACGAGTCCCTTACAAACTTAGGTACTTATTTTTTGGATTTCTAATAAGAAATGGTATGCTTACCTTTAGTGGCCTGGTGATTGTGACTGTTTCAATAGTCGTTGTCTGAGACATTATGAATATTTTACGTCAATGACTGAAATAAAGGAAATAAAGGAAATAAAAAATCATGAAGCCTTGCATGTATTAAACGTAACTTAAATGTAAGTTATTTTGTAGAGTAAAGAAAAATCAGAACAATGAATTTGAAATGAAATGGAGATACAAATTAGTTTAGCCAAATTGCAAACGAAAAGTATGTACTAGATGTGTATGTATTTGGTCTGAGTGAATAAATGAAAGAAAGACCAAAAAACATGCTAATGCAGAGATAATGAAAGTGTTTCAAATGCATTTTTATTGTACGAATAATATATTGAACAGATGTTTATCATTAGATGTAGGTATATCACAATCGCAGGTAAGCGGCATAAAACACTTGTTAGTCCACTTTTCCATGATTCTCACTTGTTAAATACACGACACTGAGCATGAGCCTGCGACGAATTGTTTTATTCTCAGTGTTTAGCATTGAAATAATGAATGGCACAATGAACATGTACAGCGGAGCACTAGGAAATGCATTAAGGTTATGACAAAACTTTCCTTTCTTGAAAGCCCAGAAAGCCTCGAGGGGAATAGCTGGGAAACCTTGGAGTCTTTACAGCTCTCAAAATCCTCGCGAGTGCCGAGCAGAAGAGGAAAAAAGGCGTTTTAGTAGTTAAAGTTTATATACACATGTTGAGGGGGAGTAAGAGTGAGGATTGGAAATAAGAGAGGCGAGAGAAAAGAGAGAAGCAAAAACTTACACGTCCGTGACTCGTCGATTGTTTGGCAGTTCTAGCAGACACAAAGTCTCTCTCCAGCTCAGCAGCTGCAGCGGGTGCTAAGCCTAAGATTGCCGCGCGACACTATCGGTAGCAGGAGAACGTTAGTCATTGCAGTATACGTACGGCCGAAACGTGTGACGGCGGTGATTAATACTTGTCAATTAACATCGAAGGTGTGGATGTTTACATCGGGCGAAGGCGACGATCTGGAGCTGCGCGAATGAGAGTAGAGCGCGCGTGAGCGTGTGTTCTGTGTTTGTGGACGATAGATGCGCGTGAATCAGCCGCCGCCATTGAGCGTGGGCAAACGGCAAAACTCCAAACTCCAACTATGCAGAACTGCTCCAAGAGGGCGTTGCTGCCTCTTTTTCTGTGTGTACTGTACTGTGTACCCGGTACCGCTACCGCGCATCTGCGCTAAAATGCTAAATGCTAATTCTGTGCGATTCTACTTAAATATATATATATAAGTACTGCAAAAATGCAAAATATGCATATAAATATACGAAATGCGCATCAAACTAGCTGATCGATCGTAGATGGCGTTTGCTCTTTCAATGGCATAAAATATACAAAAGCTTCATCATCTTTTCCCTTACTCTAACTTGTATTTGTAAATTTGCAAATATCACAAAATTTAATTATTTCCTTTTATTTAATTGTCAATCGTTGGTTTGTTTTCACGCTACACGATCCATCAGTCGTCATATAGTTACCAGGGATGAGGTAATTCATAAGCTGGAAATTATCGTAAAATATATGTTAAAATGTTTAAAAATATCTTTTACGTATATAATATTATACATACACATTGCACACACAATATTAAGTTGCCCTTAGTTTATTATTCATAATAAGTAAAAAAAACTTAAAACGTATGATGGGCATTGAATGTAATTGTAGAAAATTTATTTTCTATATTTTATCATATTGCACTATTTTATTGATATTTTTATTTCAGCAACTTTTAAACGCATTCTGCGCTTACACAAATAAGATTTTAAACTATATAATTTCTAGATTTAAAATCGCGCAGACGAAAAATGGCGACTTCTTCCTTCCCTACAGTTCCCTACAAGGAACGCTACTAGTCTACTGTATGCATACTGTACATATATATACACGTATATATAGGTATATCGTATATCTATCGTAGATTGTAGAGAAGTTGAGATGGATGGTGCCATGGTGGTTGTATCGACGCTCCCACAAAGAAGAATAACACGTTTTCCAACAGGCTCGAGAATAAAAGCACAAAGTTCGAGTTTATACAGAAAAACTAGCACGAAAAGCAAGTTTGTATCGAAGAGAAGTCTTGGTGAAAGTTTGTGACGAATTCTAGTACTTGCAAATAAGTTTAAACAGAGAATATCAACAATCAGAAGTGTATATATATGTAATACATATACGTAAGAGAGTAGAGCATCTCATTCTTATAATTTTGCCAGTAAAGGTGCAGTCATTATGCCGCCGGCTAATCCGCACCAACAGAAAGGTCAGATTTACTTGCATGAGAGAAAAGTTCTCACTAACAATTGCAAGTAAGTATTAGATGTCCCCAAGGAAAAGTTCATCTACTAATAGTATATGTGCGTGTATATGAAGAGAGCACGAATTATAACTCGCAAGTCTTATATAGCTATAATACTTATAAGTGTAACGACTCGCTGTGTCGAAGAAAAGCACCTTCGAGCGAGTTCACATGTCTATTCTACGGTTCACAATGAATGTTAACAAGTTCATGCATAATAGTAGGTCTGAGTTGAGAATCCCTGACTAAAGGTAAATATATATAAGCTAATATTGTATAACTGTATACCAGGAACCTGCGCTGGCGTCCGCCGGTAAAGCGTATACCCTAGGTATTTTTGTAGACCGTTTGTTACGAATACTAATGCTCTACTTGATGCAACTAAATATCGTTATGTCAGGCTGCGACATCAAAAAAATGATCTGCAAAAATACCTTACCGCCGAGGTATTCATATTTTATGCGCAGCATATAAACACTAAATACTAAAAAAGTAAAAAGTGATTGTTATATTATATAACAATATATAATAAAATGCAATAATTCTGAATAAATAAATGGATTCTAAACAAAAATTTGATGTTATAATTAGTAAATTTACTTAATTGGCACAAAAATAATGGTTAAAATGAAACTTAAATGATAAGCATATTATGCAATTTGCATATGGCGTTCATTCGCGATCATTGAATACAAATTAAAACTAAATAAATAAATAAAAACAATTGTATAAGAAACGTAAAAAACATTCATTATTTGTGTATGTATAGCACGATGGGTCAACATCGTCTATACTTTGACTTTATCCCTCGGTTTTAACGTAATAATTCAAATGAAGATTTTATCGACTTCCCCGAGGCAGTGTATGGAAGGATGGTTGAAAAAACTACATCAAAAATTAATTTGCCCTTCCGACGTTTCGGCAACACTGTTGCCCTTTTCAAGGAAAAAGTGATACATTGAATTTAATAGTATTACTAATTAACGTACTCAATGTATCACTTTTTCCTTGAAGAGGGCAACAGTAGTTTTGATGTAGTTTTTTCAACCATCCGTCCATACACTGCCTCAATGTTATAATCGACCGGAAAATATACACAAGAGAAAACCGCACGAATATATATATATATATATATATATATATATATATGAATTAGTCGCTTCGAAAAATATTAACCAACAGCAAATTTAAAAAAATAAAAAGTTTAATTTTAATTTTCGCTGATCTGAAATTTTATCTCAAGGGAGCACCGGTACCAGTAGTAGTTCGCGCAGGCTGAAGCGAATTTTGCAAGACGTTTGCAAACAGAGCGAATGGATGTAGAAACGAAAATCTTTTTTCATATACTTAGGAACTACCTGAAGCGGTCTGTATATTTTATTGAGGATGACCGTCAGGCTCGATTGACTACTATAAAGCAAATTATACAGGTATGGAAGGTATTCCGTGAATATTGGGACAATCTGTACAATAAAGAAATTTTTATATGATGATACGTATACATTTTCTTAAACTTCTCTGCCTATAAGTGTAGGCGGCAATTTTATAACGAGCCCGTTTTTTTGCAGAGAAAAGAACGTGGGGAAAGCTTTATTTTCTCATTTCGACGCATCTTCGGAGTTAGTTTTCTTCGAAACGTACAACAGATTTGTTTTTTCTAGAAATATTTGTCGTTACGTTTAACGCGTTATGTTGCAGTACTATAACTTCTAAAATTGTAAAGTGTACATTTTTACATACAAAAATGTCGTTTAAATATGAACCAAGTTCCAATATCATTAATGACTCCGATAAGATTAAATATGAACCAAGTTCCAATATCATTAGCGATTCCACTAAGATTAACGATCAGAATATTCACTACGAAAATGTAGGATACGAGTATGAACCTCTGACTTATTTGGAAGTGTCATATGCGAACCCACATGGCAGCGCTGAACACGATCACATTCAAGGTAATAATTTATAATAATACATTACGCAATTACTGTAGATTAAAGTCGCTTGTTACTCCTACAGCTACGATTTAAGTTATCAGATCAGGGAATAATCAATTTTTATTCCGTACGGCATACAGTATGCTTTATTCACGACTTTACCGAAAAGTCACTATTCTTCGTCTTGAAAAATTAAAATTATACACTACTTATTCATTCGTCGTCAGCATATGAGCTAAAACGTTTTTTAAAGACTTATTATTTTTTTTACCAAATAAAATAAAACATTGAAAATTGGCAGGATTAAAATATGCGCGAGAAATAATAAAAGGAGAATTTAGCACTTCTTTTCTGAAAAAATTGGTCTTTTCGGTTCAGTTTTAGATAAATTTATTAATTTCATTTATTTTATTGAGGTCTTAGTACTATAACTTGGCTATTTTTGTAGATGCTATTGTTTCAAACAAACAAAACACAGAACAATCACAAATACCTTACATTGATATTAAAGCAATATCGGAAAGTATCGGTAGGTCATCAAATTGTACTATCATTCAAAGTGCTACTAATGCTGAATTTGGTGGAGCACGTGGAAAAAAACGAAAACTAGATTCACATTTAGATGATAGAGCAAAAGAAGCGCGCAATACAGGTACTGTAGGTATTGGACGCAAAGGCTTAATCAAAGCCAGAGAGATGAAAGCAGGCTGTTCAATAAAATGCAGATCAAAATGCCAATCGAAAATAACCGCAGAAGAAAGACAGGCTGCGTTTGCTCAGTTTTGGGCCTTGGGAGACCACGCGAAACAATGGGTTTGCCTCAATAAATGGATCACTAAAGTCAACGTAAAGAAGAATGATGCCAGCGAGTCCGACTACGAGGAAGATTCCGATAACGAAAAAGAGCCGAAGCGCAGGCATATCTTTACACTGCCCGCTGCAGATGGACAAACATCAATTACCGTTTGTAAAACAATGTTTCTCGGTACTTTAGGTACCTATAAGACTTATTTTCATGCTTTTATCAATATTTCTATTTCATTGTGTTTGTGTATATTGTAAATTTTTGCTTTTCAGATATTTCATATCAATGGATTAGGACTGCTGAAAAAAAGGATGATAAGGCAAAAAGTACAAAAACAGATATCGATGATCAACGTGGGAAGCATTCTACTCGGCCGTACAAAGTTTCGGAAACTGCAAAAAATTATGTGAAACAACATATTGAGTGCTACCCTCTGATAGATTCGCATTACTGCACAACTGATGTAGATAAGAATAAATATTTAGAAGAAGGTCTCTCTTTATCCAAAATGTATAAAATGTACGTAGAAAAAAAACTTATGGAAAAGGACAAAAGTGTTGTTTCGCGTAATATGTATGAAAAAATATTTAATTCCGAGTACAGCTATGGATTTTTTAAACCAAAAAAGAAAGAAAAGTGAGTTTTTTCAATAATATTAATAATAATAACAACAACAATAATAATAATAATAGTAATAATAATAATAATAATAATAATAATAATAATACTTAGTACCTTTAATTACATATTTTTAATTGTACTAAATACTTTTAATGATATATTTTAATTATGTATATAATTTTTTCTTTCAAGATGTCAGCAGTGTGAAAGATTTAATAATTTACAAGAAGCTGACAAAAAAAATGAAGAAGACAATTATAATCGTCACATTCAAAATAAAAAAAAAGTCAGAAATATGATGAAGGAAGATAAAAGGCGAGCCACAGATGATATCACGATTTGTACAATTAATTTCGACACACAAAAAGTGCTAACCACACCACGAACTGAAATAGATCGGTTATATTACATGAGTAAGCTCAATGTATGGAATTTCACTATCTTCGAATTAGGGTCTCAAACTGGATGGTGCAATTTATGGAACGAAACCATTGGACATCGAGGGTCAAATGAAATAGCCTCGTTTTTGTGGGAATTTATTCAAAAGAAATCTGAAGCTGGCATTCAGGAATTCGCATTGTATTGTGGTGATTCCGGGGGGCTAAACCGCAACAAAAACATATTTAGTATGTTATTTAAGGCGGCCAATGTGTTCAATGTAAAAATATCTCAAAGGTACGCCCATTTTTTCAACAATATTTAGAAAAAAATTAAATATATTCATATGAGATTAATGTTTTGTATAATTAAACAGATTTCTCGAGGCTGGACATACACAGTGCGATGGTGATTCAATGCACGCTCGAATTGATCAGCATTGTGCGCACAAATCAATTTTTACACAAGCCGAGTGGGTGAGATTAATGAAAGAAGCAAGAGTTCAAAAACCATACAATGTTCAAGAGAAATTGCAACATGAGATATTTAATTTTGAAGAGTTATCAAATTTCTTTAACTGGGATTCACTTAATTTAGCTAGTCTCCGAGAACTTGTCATTTGTCCAAAAGAGCAACAAATTTATTTCAAATACGACTTTAACGAGAATCCACGAAGTATTTCTATTTTAAAAGAACATGTGAACGTTACATGCATTTGTTTGTATGAGCTTAAAGTAGTACAAAAACTTAAAATTCCTTTGAATGAAACGAAAAAAGAAGATTTAAAAGCTATGATCACCAGCGGCCTTATTCCAAATGAATACAAAGATATTTATTTAAATATAATTAACAATCAAGTTTAATTTAATTTATTAGTTTGGTTGTACTGTTAAATTAGCTAAGTAATTAAAACTTTATTTCATAGAGTAATTATATTTTTTGCAAACAAAGCTAAATAAATATTTTCAAAAAAAAACTTTTTTATACTTCGCAAACCTTTTAATCATTCTACTTTACAAACCTCGAAAATATGCATTGAAACCTAACTGAAATAAAAATATATATTGAAACAATAAAAAAATCGTTGGTAAATTAAAATAATGCAGCACATAAGTACTCTCCTAAAAAAGTACTCCAATGCATGTTTGCAACTTCAATTCACTTTTTTCTAGTATTCGGGGTAGTCTCAGTACTATAGTACGATTTATGTGTACATGATTTATATGTACATGATCAAAATCTCAGTTTCACTGATTTTATAGTTTAAATTAGATGTAAGAAAATGAGAGGATGTATATATGACTATGAATGAATTTTTTTTTTTTGTAAAATAGACAAAATTTACTAACAAAAAGTATTCTATGCACATTTGTTGAAAAATTCATCTCTGAAGAGCTATGAATTAATGAAAATTGGCAAAAAATGGAAAAATACAAATTTCATGAACTTTGACCCTCTGTAACTCGAAGGTACTCGATGGAGAAAATCTGAAAAATTCATGATATATTTTGTCACTTTATAAAACAGCATCCATATATTTTTGAATAGTTAAAAAATAATTTTTTACGATTTCACATGGAATGACTAATATATATCTGTCGCTTGTAGAAAGAACCACTTAAGTGACATTGTGTGAAAAATTCTTTTATGTTCAATTCGAGGTGCTCTTAGTACCCTTTTTCATTGTACAATAGTAGGATTTCCGAAATCCACAAAAATTTTAAATGCCAGCCGATTGCATAATAACTTAACTGCGTCTCTCGTAAAAATGTTACCGCAGAACCACTTAAACACTCGTTCTTTTCTTTTTGTGCGCGATACACCATTTGGAGTACATTAAAGCTGTATAATATATATCTCATTACGTATACCGATATATGCGTCAATTTTTTTTAATTTTAAAAATTTTTTTAAATTTTTAAAAATTTTTCAAAAATTGTCAATTTGCGAAAACAAAAAAATTGCTGGGATCTCTTTGATAAAATTCGTACGTATTCCTTAGCTGATTCTGAGAACTTATTACTCTTGATAATCTTTTCTAAAAGTGCGTGGTTTCTGAATAAAAAATTCGTAAAATTCTTCGTAAAAATTTTTAATTATTATAATATGCGCCAGTTTGACCACACCGAGGTTCAAAATCAACCCCCAAATCGCGGATCTTTTATATTTGGACATTTATTCCACTGTTTGTTAGTATAGGAATCTATCGCTCGACTATAGTTGTTAATTAAAGAAATAACTCAATGCATCTCTTCGAGCCAATTATTTATTTATTTGTTGCCAACGTTTCGAGCCGTTGCGGCTCCTCTTCGGGGCATAAAATTGATAATAACTACGCATACATGTTGCTGCCGTTGATTGGATATTTCCCACGGTGTCGCACTAACATCTGGCGGCACCAGGAATTGTTGTTGCGGTCGGTCTCGTCTAATTTATTTAGCCAATGCTCCAGTCTGTGTGAGTCGGCAGCAACATCGCTGTATGCGTAGTTATTATTAATTTTATGCTCCGAAGAGGAGCCGCAACGGCTCGAAACGTTGGCAACAAATAAATAAATAATTGGCTCGAAGAGATGCATTGAGTTATTTCTTAAATTTATTCCACTGGTTAGAGGGTTTTCAGGTACATTGCAAATGAAAAAGTTCTTGAAATCTTAATTTAAAAAAAATGTGGAAAAACCATGCTTTTTTCCTTTAAACCGTTTTTTGTCATTGTTAATAAAAATTTGTGAAAATTTCAATTTCACCGTTGGAAAGGGCATGAGCTAAACTTTAAAAATAGGCCCCACTCCAATTTTTTTAATTGCAAATTGCACTAGTTACGAGCCTTCAAAGAGAGTGACTGCATAAGCACTTATCTGCAAAATTCCCGCAGAGCCACTTAACTCGAGTATTTTGTTTAGCTTGCGCGTTGAAAAAGAAACTATTTACAACTTAATACTATACGGTTTGTATTCGTATTAAATACTCTGACATTTCGATCTTACGTATTACTCCAACATTGAAATCGCTTTTTCTCGAAAATACGAAAAAGTCACTTAAGTGGTTCTTCCTGTAAGCTACAGATATATTTTTCCTTAACCACATAATAATTTCAAAATTATTTTTAATATGTATTAACGAATCGAAAACGTTGCAACAAAATTTAGTTTATGTCGAAATTGTTATATGAGGATCAAATGTATCTAATGTTATTGTATCCGTATATAGGTATAGCTCAATTTAAATATATAACTATTCCTTCAACGTGTTGTCTATATTGATCAAATTTTGGAGAGACTGTGTGGCAACGTGATAATAAAATCTATAATTACCTAAAATATCTATACTTTTAAAACATTCCGTTCAATACATTTTTATAGTTAGGTATAAGTTTAAGTATAGTCTATTTTGAAGCAAAAAATCTTTATGTTACATATATGTAACGTTTTTTGTCCGTATAACTGTTATTAATCATGAGAATTAAACATCTGGGGGTGTAGTACATAATGTATGGATAAGATCGTCGGCATGTTTTCGTGATTATCCCGTCAGAATCCATGAAGTATTGTAGTAGTCTGCAGTCTCTCACTTAAAATCTACGTATAGCAATTATTTATAGGCAACATTTTTTCAATGAAAATTTTATTCTTTTAAGATTCAATAGAATATCAGCTTGAAAATCAATGTTATACTCCTGTCGATATTGAACGTCAACGGAGGAAGTCTATATTTGATACTATTAACAAATCCTAAATAAAGTTAATAGAGTGACTATCTAACTATATATAACGATAAAAAGAACAGTCGAAGTAATAGGTGCAAGCACGTATGTGTGCTGTTTCCTGGTAGAATAAAAATAAAAAATAAGATTTGCATATACTTTTATCATTTTCAAAATAGTCCAAACATTTTTCAAATTTTTCGAAATCGAAACATATAATGATAATACTAGACTGTTGTCTACTACCACAAAAACAAGATCAAGCAAAGTGTAGTTTTAGAATTTGTATGTATAGTTAATGCTAAAATCAGGTAGTCTGCACTCTGCATTTAAGGACGTTAGAAATTAAGGCCAATGGAAAGTGAGCTTTTTTTAATCGATCGCGCGATGCTAGTTCTGATTTTCTTCAAGGATATATTTTTGATACATGTCTGTTTACTATTATTGATTGTGTAAAGAAATGTATTTATGTAAAACATTTTTTATATTTTTTCGTAAAAATATTTTATAATTTTAAAAATAAATTTTACTAACTATATTTAAGCAATTTTATAATAATTTGTTGTGAGTTACTTTTTTGTTACCGGAGTTGATTGCGGCTACAACCTTACTTCCTCAATGATTAATGTGTGTGAGCATACGCTTTACATATTTATTTACCACAAATGTTTTGATCTCCACGACGGGTACATTGGTGTATGATGAGTCGTTTATCCTCGATTAAAATTTTGCCAACTCTTTCATTGGAGAAACAAATTTTGCACTACGTTTGATTGTGTTCTCTATATAGCTACTATATTTCCTTATCAAATTATAGAATTTGAATAATATTCTCATATTGCCCGATGGCAAACTCCATACGTCAGAATTTCAAAGAATTTCAAAATTTATTCTAAAATGTTGTGGAGTATGATAATAACAAACACTAAAGTGCTTTACTACTTTCAAAGTAATTTTATTCATTCATATGAATCTTTTTTCTCGTACACCCATACTCAGATTATATTAATTATAAGTACATATATATTGAAATAATAAAAACTATTAAAATATGTGACCTGCCATATATCTAAACTATTATAGTATAGATGGATATATGTAGGATCAAATATTGATTGCGCCTTTAAACATTAAATATATAAAAATTGCAGTAGCTTTTATATGGATACCTTTTATTTATTATATAAAATTTTTCAGAAAAATTGGTTATCATATATATTATAAGATACATAGAACTCTGAAGCCCCATTTTAATTAATTGATCTTTCAAAAATATTGGAATTTTTATTAATACACCACTACACCTTTTACTTTTATATATCTAAAAAAACTATCCATTTAAATAAGCAGTCTAAGATGATTAAAACGATAGAGATCGAATGGGTTATCATTGCAATATTTAATGATAAAACACTTTTACTTTATAACTATTATATTCAAATCATATTAGTCTCTAATACGACCATAAGATATCATCGCAAAAGAGATATATATGAAAGATAGATTACAATTGATTCTTATTTTTTACCATGTTTACCAATATATTGCAATGAAGGAACATATATTTATTCAAGAGTAAATATCTATAAACGGAAATTGTAAGTCTGTATTTTTAAGATTTTTCTCGATCCAGCGATTTGCCTTGTTATTTAATGCTGGAGGAAACATATCGTGCCATGCTTGACTTTTCCCTTGTCTTATGTAATTATCCTTTTTAAATAGAACTTTTGTATCATTTTTAGTCAGATTCACCATTTTATTATTTTTTATGTTGTCAAACTGCAAGTGATCAACTAATTGCTTGAACTGTTCGTCACTGTATGACTTTCCCAAAAATTTGGTCATTTTCTTCGCAACGGCAAGTAGATCCTAAAAATGCATTTAAAAAATGTTGTTTTGACATTAGCTGTATTAAAAAACTGATTCATACTTATAATGAAATATATTTAATTCAAAGCAAAAACTAATAATTGAACGATGAAATAAATTGAAAGAAGCGCTTTTATTATAATTTAAGTAAGAATTTATCAAATATTTATTTAACTATATATTGCATGATGCTAATAATTATCGAATAGGTTTGCACATTTTTGATAAACTCAATAAGTACATATATAAAAATAAAGCAATTTTGAGGCAAATCTATCATAGTTAAACTGTATTTGTCAGATAAAAAATTTGATATAATCTCCAGTGATTTTTATTTTTTCTTATCTGTTGCTTGCGTTAAGTTAAACACAAAAGATGAGTTTTCTTAAGTTTTGAATAGACACTTACTCATGCATAGGTACCTACTATACAAAATGCGATAATTGAAAAACAAAATTTACGAAAAGATCCTTGCGTACAGAGGTTTGACTACTAAATCAAACTAAATAATAATTTACATATGCTTTGAAAGCCAGTGGAAACTTTTTGAATTTTCATAAATAATATAATCTTCAAAAATATTATTCTTCTAAAAAATAATTTGGTTCACAGATAATTTTTTTCTATTTTAATTGTTTCCTAATAGTATACCGACTAAATAAAATAATTTAAGTTTATACGGCGGTAAATCGCTCTTTTAAAAGTCGGCAATAACTATATCTAGTTTTATCATCAAAAGATAAATTTATTGTTATGCTCTTTTCAATATATATTGCCATGAACCTCTGATTTTAAAAAATCATTAAAATATCTCTTGAAACCTTAAAATCAAAAGATCTATTAAAAAAAAGCTCGAAAAAGATAAACAAACTTTATTCCAGATCGCTGAGAAAAAAAAATTAGTCTAACGTATATTGAAATTTGTCAAATGGAAGTTGAAACATAGGCTGTGCGCGTGTGTGTGTGTAATCAGACACATTTTTAATACATCTCAAAAATGTACTATTATACAGTTTTATGAAGAAAGCAAAAGAAGATTCAAAATTTTAATCGAAAATCACTGGAGTTGTAAAATTTATTGATCGGTATCTTGACAAATAACATGATTAATTATGTTTTTGTATCCATTAAATGTAAAATTAGAAGGAAAGAATACTTATGTATTTGAGCTGAATGAAAATGTAATCGTAAAAGCAGAGATTATTTTATTCAGTTACAGAAAGATGTAATCACTCACGTGAGTCATTTCCTCGTAAAATATAAATAAGAAATTCGGATTGTGCCTCTGAGCCCATGCCTCTTTTATGTGGTCCCAATAAGGTGCCCAGCTTGCTTCAAGAATGAAAGGATGAAATTTAAGATTGATAATTTCAAAAGGAATACATTAGCTTAATGATCAATTACATATCTATAATAGCTAGTATACGAAAAATAAATAAAAAAATATAAGATGTATGTATGTATACATACTTTTGTCATTTTCGAAGTAATCCCAAAATTTCTCGAAATCGCCGTGATAGTCGTAAGCTTTTACGGTCTTGTGAAAATGGTAATACGAGACTGCTGCATCTTTCGGATTCCGCGCAACGTATATCGTCTGCAATAAAAGCAGACCAGAGACTAAGTTAGCGATTTCGAAAAGTTGGTCAAGGTGTAAACAGTAGTTCGTTAGCTGCACGAGTAGTTGAAATAAAATCTACATACTTTGCAATCCGATTTGAGAATGTTGGGAACTAAGCTCAATGGAAAATGAGTTTTTATAAATCTAGGTGACTTCATTTTTCGTGCAATTTCGTACGTTAATTCAACGTTAGAGACCAGCGACTTAATTTCGGTATCGTTCCGGTTCTCTTCGAGGATATTTTGCGATGTGCTGTCGTTTATTGCCATCGATAGCCTGGGAAAGAGAACAATTACAAAGTCTATACATGCTGCTTTTCTATTTGCAGATAATAAATCTTATGCAAACAAGTGCTTACTCTAGAAAAGGATATCTCATTACGAGTGGAACAGTTTTGGCAGTTGCAAAATCCAAATTGTTGCTTAAAAGCCATATAAGTTCCTGAGCCCAAGTTGTGCCTTGTTTAAATAATAATAATTTAATATTTTTTCTACAGTTTATGCACATGAAGATTTTCAATGCATATTGCATAGTATACGATGTTTGGTGATACCTGATCTTGGAAACGTTACGATCCACGTATCGTCGGGTTTCACTTCAAAATTGTAATAAACCGGGCATTGCTTCGCATACTTGGCGGGTAAAAACCATTTTTTTTCTCCTACAAATACCCAACCGAGTTTTTCGCCTCTAAAATCTTCAAGCATTTTTTTAGTAGTTTCTTCATCCTGATACTCAATTAGTGGCAATTGATTGATTTCCATCATTGTGGTGCAAACTCTCTGTAATTATTTTATAATGGAATTATTATACACAATCGTATTTATAGCAAAATAATTTGTATTTTTAAATTGATTTTTCTTTTTTGTGCAAAGTGTTTTATAACTGTTAACCGGAGCACATTCAAATTATATTTATTTATATTTATATACGTTACTGTTGTCGCACTATACTTTCTTTTTAGTTGTAGCAATAATTTACAGTTTGTCCTGTGATAAACTACAAACATTAAACATGCTAGGCATAGCTGATCAACACATGACAAAATGTTGATTGTAGTTCGTGGGAAGTAAACAATGTTAATTTTAAAAAAAACTTAAAAAACTGTTGTAAAAAACTTAAAAAATGATTTTTCGAGAAAGTAGTAACGAGGATATGAAAAGAATTTGAAAAATTGGGTTCGGGATGTTTACAATATTTCAATGTTCTTGTTCAGTGAATGAACTTTGGATCAGAAAATCCAGTACAAACATTTTTTGTCGGAAGTGAGGCCGTTTTTATGATTTAGAGCATGACGTTGAACAATTGTTACTTTTTGTTTAAAATTCTCATTTAGTTTTTAGCGTAAAACATTCAAGTGCGTAGAAACTAGTGTCATATACGCCACTTTTTTTATAAGGCGTGCTCCGAAAATATTTATTTACCTTTTATTCGAATATTTTTGGTGAACGTATTGTAAAAAAATGGATTGACACACTTTTGCTGCAATGCACGATGCTTTTCAGTCACGATCGAGTGAGAGCCTTTAACACACATTTTTAACGAGAAAACTGTTAAAAATAATGCTTGAAATTGTGCATATTTTTACGTTTATAAATTTTGATTTACGCGCAATCATACATTAATTTATGAAAATGACGTTAATGTATTAAATTATTGATAAAGTGACATTTATTTTATTTATTTTTACAGCCTTCTCTAGCCCTCAAAGGTATTTCTTAACACTTTTGATAACTCATGATACAGGCACCATTGCCACAACACAGAGGGACAGTGCAAATTCAGAAGGCATATTGTTTTACATGGGAGTAATACTGAAACAGTGGATTTCCTACCGCTATGGAGCTTAGATGTAGTACATACATACGCGCATTAGATTCTTTAAATGCAAGCAAAGAGGTGTTCCCAAAATCCTTGGGAGCCAGGCTTGAAAGCCCCACACTGAGTCACAAGCCCTACACTGTTAATGGAGCTATCATCGCATTTCATGTGAAAAATTTTATTTTTAATTAATTTCAATGATTTGTATAATAAATTATAATGATGAAAAGTGCATTAAAACAAAATTGTAATTAAATTAATTTTTGTCAGCGTACGCGTCATTGAATATTAAGATTGCGGTTTTTTAATTTCAATGTAAATGCCCATGAATGCACGTGAGTTTTGATTCATGTCACAATATTAAAAGTATTATTGAATTTGAATAATCTTTAAATAAAAAATGAATTTAAGAACATTTTTTAGCAGTTAAGCGTTTATTTATTTTGTGAAATTTATACTAAAGTTTACCACGCAGTCTTATTAAATATTAAGTGTTTTATTTTTACTGTTTTATTTGGTCTCTCAAAAGTATTTGCAAGTTCAAAAAATGTGCTATTCAAAACATAAGCGCATCTGTACTATTTCTGGTAAAAAATGTCGAAATTATTAAGTAAAATAATGAGCATTAGGAAAGGACAACTCACCGTTGAGAATAAAAATAAAAGAGAAGCTTAAATGTAAAAAAATCGACTGTGCGCGCACTACATTAAAATTTATTTATTTCGATTATTTGTTAAAGCACACTCAACTGTACGAGTAGTTTGAAAATCAATCCTGATTATTTACCGAGTCCGCGCAGAGTGCACTTGCATCTGCGCTTTCTCGCGATGAAAGATCGTTTCCCAGCGACTTGCATCTCGCTTCTATATATCTCTGCGCGCGTACATGTATCCACACTCCCTGCATACTCGAAGATAATACCTGTGTATACGCGCATCGACATCGCTGGAGACTGAAGAGGAAGGGGGCAATTGAGCTCTCGTTAAGCCTATGCTGCAACTGTAACCCGATTCGTCTCCATACTGTGTAATCTGCATACAATACATGCGTATTATATATATGATACATTAGTATATATTATATTTTTCTAGGCACACGTTCAGGTATACTTTGAAAGGCATAGTTTCGCGCGCATATGTGTTTGCGCGCGAGGTCATGTACCTAATAGTAGTTGCGGGACTCGTTGCATTGTATAGCGCGCGCAGGTACTGTGCCGCAGTTGTAGCTGATCCTTTGCAGCGGAGCTGCAATCGAGATGGAAAAAAGTAATCAAGTGCCTGCAGTGACCTATAGATCTCGAACGTCGGCTTACTTACCATCACTGCACAACTCGGATTATTGCTACAGCGAGGCTGTCGGCTGGTCGCAATTGTCCTCTACACCTCCTTGCAAACTTGTACAAGCATTATTTATATGATCTTGTCGGCTTTTGTACGCTTTTACGTATGTAGTCCCGTGCGCTAGTATCTGCGGATAAACTATGCGAGGACAACTTTTATTTACTCCTTGTTATGTATTGATGCGCTATGGTCTACTCGCGCTTCCATGTCGAGAAATAACTTTTCCTATTTTCCATTCCATATGCTTCTTATTCACTTTCACAGCTTCACTTGCAGATGTACACTTCACTTGTAAACATCAGTTGTGATCTTTTGTCTTCATGTGTTTTTCATGATTTTTCTTCTCTTCCATATAAATACTGCAGAGCTGAAAGCTAATTTATTGTGATGGTAAAATGTTAACTTTCCTTATAGTAAATATTTTCCCAAAACCTTAACAATCGTTGTTTCAAGATCCGAAGCTATATATAAATAGGTTTATATTTAATAATGAATTTCTAATAATACCAAGCAATGTTAGTACATATACCAATACATGTTTTAGTAAAATTTTGCTGTTGTAAAGTTATGCAGCATATATTTTGAGATGCATGAATTATAACGCGATAAATTTTGGATCTACGTTAACTGCAATGTCAAGTAAAAAACAACCTGCAAATACAGATTCTGTAAAAAATTGTGATTTTATAAAAAATTATGCTCATGCTAATTCGTTCTTCGCAGATATATAGCCAGAAGGTAAGATAGATACATATAAAAGTGTTATTGCCGCTACTGCAGCTGCAACACATTAATCAATTGATCATTCACCATTATAGTACTTATTATTATCGCATTCGATCTACGTGCACATTTAAAAGTTAAATGGAATTCTTTGTAACAATGCGCGGCGTAGCCAGCTTTCACTTTTAAACCATTTTTCTTTTTCATTAGAAACGTTTAATTAAACTTTACTTTTATTAACGAGCTACAAGTGCATAGTACGTGCTAAGTACTCTGTAATTGTCCTCTATTATTCGCACGCTATTATCTAACGTATAGCTGCGTCAAACTTGTATTGCGTTATAGCAGTACATGAAATCTGAATAAATGTTTTAATAAAAGATCTTTAAACCAAAATTAGAATATACATTTTTCATGTCCCAAAAATTCAAATAGTTTTCTTGTTCTATGAGAGCCACAGAGAATGCGACAAATAAAATTGATTTCTAAATAATTAAAAAACGATGTATAGCTTCTTTGAAATTTAAAGTGGGACACCCGCTATTCTTTTTTCGCATTCTGTAGTTTGGTAGAACAAGAAAAAAGTGCTCTGAGAGGTTTAGCATTTTTTTTTCACTTACGAGGTTTACAAACTGAATTAATTTTGTAAATAATCCATATATTTGTTATAACTTTGGCTTTTCATATTCAGTACGAGCTATTCCAACTATATAAAAAGATTGTGGTGATTATACAAAAAAAAAAAAAAAAAAAAAATATTATTGAAACTCTGCAATAAAATGTGTTCCATAAAAACTTTTTATCGTTTTCATTTGTAGGTTGAGGGTATCAAGCTGCTTTGAAAGAATAAGTCATTTGTTCTCATTATTCGTACGCATCAGACGCGTGCCAATGACTCGTCTTGATATTAACAGATCGAGGAATAAAGTTTCATTTGAAAATCTATCTCAGTTATTTTTTTTCGAAAATAATAAAAGTGGTTATTTCGATCTAAAATACTATTCTATACATTGTTGGTTAAATTAAGAATATAGATTTCCTCAGAAAATTAAATTTCTGCTTTTTCTTAAATGTAGATATTTGACAGTAGTTTTGATAATAACTAATTCTAGCGAGTAAACGCTCACGTATTCAAAAGTCATGTTACTTTTAATATGTAAACTTTTTAATATATTTTAATATTTTATTAATAATATTTATTGCAATGTGATGTAAACAAACCCCCTTTCTGCCTACATTTTTTATGAATATATGTTTTTAATTTTTGTTTTTTATTTTTGTCGAAAATATCTTGTAGCATCTCGATCATCTGGACCCCATCTCGAGATGACATCTCGCAAAAGACCCCGCCTGGACCATACCGTAACTCTATCATATATACAAAAAATATCTCGCAGTATCCGATCATGTGGGCCCCATCTCGAGATGACATCTGGCAAGAGACCTCTGGACCATCTCCTAACTCCACTGTGCTCTCACGATAATAGATTTTTAAGTCAATTTGATAAAACCACTCAAAATATCAATTTTTCTATGCATATTATGCTAAAACCATGTATACGTTGTGTTAAAAAGCATGTTTCTAAAAAATGAGCTCGACACGAACCACTTTTTATATAATCAATTGAAAGATTAGATTAAGACCAACAAATTCCATACATAATTTTTATATATTATTAAATATATTTGTTGTATATTTTGTTGCCTTAAAAAGCATGTTTCTAAAAAATTAGCATGACAAGCCATTTTTTATATCATCAACCGAAAATTTTCGTGATGACAAACAAATTCCATATATAATGTTCATATACTATAAAACATATGACTAAAAAATGATCTACCAAGTCGTTATACGTACATATCAACCCAACCCATAACTTTAAAAAACGATCAATTTACCCAAATTTTTTGCATACCATTCGAAGCGTTGTTGCAAGACGAATCGATATATTGCATTGAAAATATATATTTGTAAAAGGTATAGACAGAAAGGGGGGTTGGGTTTGTTTACACGATATTTTCAGCAAATATAAATTATTAATATTATGTAGATGATATAATTGTGATTAGATAACGCATGCATATTTACAAACTTTTTTCCACTGTATCGTCGCTCTGTACGAAGACTATTACCGTTCAGATTTCCATCTAAATTAACACTATTTATTTTATTAACGAAAACTAGCACAGTTTAGATTATTCCCGCGAAGAGAAGCACGTTTCAAAAGTTCCGGCGAGAAATAATTAAAAAAAAAAGGAATTCACAGATTTTTGCCCTCTATTTCTTCAGAGTCATTTAGAATGTAGTTTTACGAAATTTTGATTTCATGACTTTTCGAAAAATCAAAAATAATACCGGTTTATTCTGAAAAAATTTGAGTTGTTTCTGAATAATTTTAAGGTTTTTTATTCTTATGAAATTTTTATGAAATTCCAGTTTTCAAGAAAAAAATCTGAACTGTGCTTATTCTTCGCGGGAATAAAACGAACCGTGATAATTTTCGATAGAAATCTGAACGGTGCTAGTCTTCGCACGGAGCAACGATGTATATTATACTTTACATTTCAAAATAGAATGTTTATGCATTCCTTTTTTTGTTAAGTACGTATATAAATTTCACGTGATAATTTGAATAAAACTACAGGTAAGTTTTAGCGACTTACTTTTTCTCAGCACCCATTTACATTACCAAAGCTACGAGCCTGAAAGCTCAAGTAATTTTTCTCTTTAATCAATTATTATTCTTTTTTTACATATTGATGGTTTTTTTCTTTTAACCTTCATTATCATGACTTGTATATTTAACTTTTTTTTAAATATTGCAGCTGTATAATATATAGATGTTTCTTTTTACCTTTCTGCAGCAATTATTTTTCAAGATTTTCTTGAAATCACGATAAATTATGAAATTGAGTCGTATATATATGCCTTTAAGCTACCGATGTAAAGATATAAGTAGGTGAAATAAAAGTAAAAGTAAAACATATAACAATGGTTCGCAATAAAAAAAAGTGTTTAATCTTTGTCAATATTTTGGCCAGTTGCATATGACTACCTTGAAACTAATTTAATTATGATTCTTCGTACTATACTTAAATAAATATTAGGACTAAAAATATTTATATATCGAATATTTTTCCCAATCCCAAACCCAACCCGAGAGCTGCTCATTCTTGCGGAGTTTAAATTGTCGGCTTGAGTGGAGTTACAATAATCAACTACTCATATATTTCATTGTTAGTCCTTGTAGCAGGTTAAAGACCTATTTTCCATAAGTCTGTGCAATTAGGTATATATGTTACGTCTAAGTCTATAACTTCTGGAAGTTGTATACTTATAGAGCTTTAATTCACGAACAATATAGAGCGAACGATTTACTTCACTTTTATTAAAGATTTTTCTAAATTAGTTCATGTATCTGCACAGAAAGTTTAATAAAATTTCTTAGCTAGGAAAATAAGAAATTGCACGTATGTTTAAGTATAAATTATATTTGGTTTATATAAATTAAATTCAAAACAATAATTTATTGAAAAAATATAATGATGAATTTGAAGTAAGAAAATACAATACACCAACTGTGGTAACATATATGTATAACTGTATAAATACTCGCGTTCGCATAGAAATTAAATTTATAGGTATAGCCGTATAGCCGCGTATTGCCGTATTATGCAGCCCGCAATGCCCGCATAGAAACTAGAAAATGTAATACAATGCTCTATCGGTAAAACAGGCACAGCAGAAACTCACAGTGTCAGATATAATTTGACAAATTGCAATCGCAATACTCGCAATATACAAAATCGAATGGAACGTTCCTTATTTGATGTGTTAGCTGAGAGCTAGCATGTTATTTTTGACTCGAAAGTTGGATTTTCATCTGTAGAATTTCTTAAGTAACCCAGTGTAAAATTCAACAACTCCAAAATAGTTTTTGAATGTGATATAAATATATATAACCTTATCAATTCTTCAGAAGTGTTGCTCATTATTGTTAAATAACATTAAATATTTATAAATTTTAAATTTTATCGTTCAAAATGATATTGATTCGTGGTTTAAATGTGGTGAATAAAGTAGCACGCAGTCATTCAAAAAATGTTGCGAGTGTCAGTTACTCGCATATTCGTGGTGTAACTACATCACCCTCTGGATCCATACTTCCAGAACCGCAAAAGCCTCGCTTTGGAGTTCTAGGAGTCATATGTGCTGTGTCTATAGGTCTGTTTATAGGGGCTACTATTAGCAAGAACGTAGCCAATTTCTTGGAGGAGAACGAGCTATTTGTTCCTTCTGATGATGACGATGATGATTAAAACAAATAAACGATTGTTAGTTTACGCATTCAAATAGAGGCATTCTATCAGATGCACTACTAATTCTTATAACTTTGATTGTTTTAGATTGTTTTTCATCAGTCGGATTTGAAGCTTGAAGTTATGAGGCACAAATACTACATTACCTCTTAAGCCTTATTGTTATTGCTAGACTTATTTAATAAAATGCTACAATTTTTAAATAGTAAAATTTATTTATTTATAAATACAACTGATATTAGAGTGAAAAATATAATTACATGACTTACTGATGTGTACAGATGTTTATGTTTTTAAGTAAAAACAAAGTTTAAATAAATAAATATTGTATAATAGTACAGTTTAGAGAATTGTTTATCTTCGCACAATATCCCATTAATAAATTCTCGTAGTGTTTCATTTCAGTTTTGCCTTTTCAATTTTATTCGTTTTAGTTTCTTTTTTCATCTGTTAAAAATTAGATATCAAATCTAATCAAATTTAAAATGTTAACAATTTTTTATGAGACCTGCATAACGAGTTATCTTTGATTAAAAATTTTCAATGTAAAGTTTTACAAAGACAAAGTTGAATAAATTTATAAAACACTATTTTTAATAACAAATCTGCCATTTATACAAGATACTATTTACTTCCTATACATATTTACAAGAATTAATATTTGTGAAATTTTATGGTACGATTACTTCGTGGACTGAACAGCACCATAAATGTAAAGTAATGTTTAAAATTCTAATATTTTTATTTAACTTGGCTGTTTATTTATTTTATCTTTTTAAGAAATAAAACTCGAACATTTCTAAAAATAATATATAGCCACATTCGTTGAGCTAGAGTTAAAACTCGACTTTCACAAACTTGCAAAATTACTATTTATAATGTTCTAAAATAGAAACAACTATTAAATTTATTTAATTTAAAAATTTTTGTTGATAAATTATACAAATACTTTCATAAAATTTGTCCTTGATTTTCATATTTAAATGTCATGTATAAAATGCTTATAAAATTTTAAAACTTTTTAGAAATACTTATTATAAATGTCTTTTTGATGAACACATTATTTTTTACTTGGGTTATTATTGCGATTTAAATTAATAATAACTAATAAATTTAGTAATTTCGTTTGTTTGGTGAAGCTTAAAATGAGTATAATTCTTTTTTATCAATGAAATTACTATAATGCTTAAAGAAGTATTTTGGCAAATCTCGAAATAAAAATTAAGATTTTAATGCATGTACCTTCCAATCAAGTTAAATGCCCATTATTCGAGATAGAATTATGACATGCCATTTTAATTATGGACCATTCCAGCGTGTCCATGAAGGAAGACCTTACAATTACAATTAAATTACATACGAATTAAAAAAGAATTAATTAAAGTGAATGGGGCATTGCAACTTATTCAGGTGGTCGTTTGTGCAAACCCCATCCATGGAAGCATTTGGTGAAACGACGTGATTCTTTTCCTTTGGCAGTTAAAAACAGCTTTCGAGGTTTCTCAGGCTGTTTGACTCTTAAATGTTGAATGTATACCTGTAAAATGAGTATAGTAGCATAATAATTTATCCTCTGTATTCATACTAGTTTATTATTTTTATTTAAAAAGATTATCTACCTGGGCTGATTTATAAGCCAATTTTATTTCTACTTCTGAACATCGAGTACCAAGCCATAAAAATACTTGCTCACCGTTATCAAGTATCATAATATCATCATCTGCTAAATCGTCCTGTGAGACACCAACGTTCAAATTTTAATTAATATATTTTTTAAGTAAATTAATTAGTCTTAAAAGATTTCTTTACCTGACAAAAATCTGTACATTTCTCACTAATCGTGAAGTATCCTTTTTCATTAGAACATCTAAACAGTCTGGTATATTTCATATATTCAGCATCAGTCTCATAAGGTTTCTTGCCACCCAAACCAACCCAGAAGAAATTTTCTGGTTCTTCTCCTTCATTTAAAATTTGAAGGCTAATCCAAGGCTATAAATAAATGAAATCAAAATAATTTAATTATAGGTAGTCACTCAAATATTAAAGCAGTTATTTTTCTACTTAGGTAAAACCTACATTGTTAAACATCTCCTCCGCGATTTCCTCGACTAATCTTGCATCTTCATTATCACATTTAGAACCAATCCAAACATAAACTATCCCTGTTTCATCGTCATTATTAAACGGTACATTCAAGATGTAACTAAGGAAAAATATATTATTAATAATTAATATTGTTAATTGACCAGACTCATTTTATTGGTTTATATAATTTTTAAAATTCGCATACCAGAATGCAGAATTCAGCAAGCCCCCATCTGGAGTAATTTGTATCAGCCTTGTACATAAAGTACTACCATTACTTCGTAAATGATAAAATTCCACTTTATTTGGATCTCTCGATTTTACTTCTTTCCTTTTACCTTGATGAATGATGAATTTTCTCTTAAAGTGTGCCATGAATTTTAAATTTTCTTGCTGTTGATGGGTTCTAACTACTTCTAATTTTTCACCAAATAAAGATTTGAATTTCTTTTGTAAACTGAAATTAAAAATATTTGAAATAGAAAATTTAATATATTTAAATATATTGATTACAAATAATAATCACTTACCTGAATGTAAATGTTAACCATCCCATATTACCAGCATCTCTTCCTTGCCAGAAATAAACCATGCATTGGAAATCATCTTCGCATTGTTCATCTTCATTGTCATTTTCATTGACATCTAGAGGCTGAAAATTTTATAAAAAATATAGTTGAATATTTTAATACAAAGGATTTGCAATTTTTTAATAAATTATATACCATCCAGTATCGACAGAGAAAAACATAACAATCTCCACTATAAAAGTGTCCCAACTCTTCTTCTGGTAATCGAACAAACTTTTTGCCTTCCAAGACAAAAGCTTCCATTGCTTCAAGATCATCATTCCATTCAACCATAAGTTGTTGTGCTTCTGTTGGAGACATGAGTGGTTGACGGGGCATGAACAATGCTGCGAGATCCGCCTGTAAGTGAATAATTATATCGATTAGATGTACTTAATTTACAAAATCATCTTAGTCATACCTTTGTTTCTTGCTGTTTAGCCCATTTTGTCAAATCGGCACCCGTTTTGGCTACAGATTCAGCAGTTCTTGTGAAATCGACTGCGATAACTTCATCCCAACCTGTAAATTTACTCTTGAATATTTGAGACTCTGTTCCTTCTTGCAGTCTTGTAACCATTGCATACTCTGGTCTTTGAATCATGTTAAATAATTCCTGAGAAAGTTTTACTGCAGCTGCTCTCACTAATCTAGTTGACTTTTTTCCAAACCTATGAATTGAAAAAATGAATAATATATAAAATTTGTCTACTACTTTACATCGAGAACCAAAAATATAAATTTTTCTAACCAGACATAAACATCCAAATAACAGTCTAAAATATAAACATTTCGATTATTAAGAAGAGTATTGACTAGCTTTCCATGAGGTACCTCAACTTGAGGTAATTCCAGGTAACCCATTCCTAATCTAACTTGATACAGTCTTGGTACAACAGGCGTGAAATCTGGATCAACATGTTCCTTCAAAAAAGAATTTATATTTATTCATATTTAAATGCATTGAAATGTGGATAATAAGATTTCGATAATTGTCGAAATTCGTACCACTGGTTTTACTGGACCTTCTGCTCCTAAACTCTTCCAAAATTCTTCAGATTCAGAACCCATCATTTCAGTTATAATTTCAGATTTATTCTTTCTTTCATTTTTGTTGATTTTTTCGGCCATTAATCTCGATTTTGATTTTAAAGTATTTTTCGCATGTTTTCCATACCACATGAAAATAGTTTTACCACAATCCATAACAAATACATAATTCGGATCTAATGACTCTACACATACAGTAACTGGTTCTAAATGAATGGAAGCACCAGCGGCGTGAACTCTGTAGAGCCTCGAAATTACGGGCTGCATAAAAAAAATTTAAAAACATTTTTTTGGATAATTAAATTATTAAGTATAAAATTTTTATCGTAATTTTACCGTATCTTCTACAGTGTAAAAACCAGATGAAGTTCGCCCTCCTTCAATGTACGTAATACCGGATTCGAAAAGCATTAAAAATTCGTCAGATTCATCACCTTGTTCTTCTCTTATTGTTCGACATTGTGCACCAAGGTAATTTCGCAGATTTACTGCGTGAATTGCTGCACAAGCTCGCTTATCAAGCTTTATAAAATATTTTTATATTAGCATAATTAAAAAAAATATTGAAACTGGTTTGTATTAAAGTTAAACACGTACTGTAGCTTTTTCTCCAATCCAAAAATAGATTGCCCATACCATTGAACCACTATCATCAATGCTAGTTTTTAAAACAATGTAACAATCACCCTCATAAAATTTGCCGTGAGCAACTTCTTCTATTTGGTTTGGTAAAAAGTTTTCAATTTCCCATACAGATAAGCCAGGTCCTTGTCCTGCATCTTCATCGAAGAATTCAGAATAATCTAATGGAGGTTTTTCTAAGGTTTCATCCCATCTTTTTGGTCTAGAAAATTAAATTCCTCTAATTAATATTGCTCATTGTCTTTGCACACATGTGCAAATACACATAAATATATATATATATAAATAAGGCAAAATTACTTTAATGATTCTGCTTTTGCATCTTCCCAATTACTGTCTTTATTTTTTTCTTTTGCGATGTCTTTCATTCCCTAAATTATATAAATGAATAATTATATTGCGCATAATAAAATTATATATAGGTTGAATCAAAGTTAATTACAATAAAACTTGCCTTTAAAATTTTTGCTTGATCTTGATCAGCTTCTTCTTGATCACGTCTTCGTCTTAATCTCATTTTTCTAGCTATAGGATCTTTACTACTGTCTGTAACAAGTACAAACACAAGTTATATTAAATTATTAATTTAAGTTTATCGTTTGAATATGAAGTATAATATACATTTACTTACTAGCTGTTTGTGCAGGTGCAGGTATATTTGCTCCAGCTAGTCGTAATTGATGTTGCAAAGAAAAATCAATATTGTAAAATTCAATTCCTGATCCTCTTTGAACTTCTGTTGGTTTTGGTGGCATTACTAAATTGGGATTATCTCTTAAATCAAGACATTCCAAATCTGTAAGTAAATGGATGGCATCTGGTACTGTTATAAGTCTGTTGGATGTTAGAATTAACTGTTTTAATGACCCACATCTAAAATCAAATAGTATGTTGTACAAAAATTTGATGATAATTAAAATATTATAAAAGAAATTAAAAGAATTAGTAATACCTGCAGAGTCCCTCAGGAATCATTTCCAAACGATTTTTAGCTGCAGAAAAAACTTGTAAAGATGATAATTTGCCAATCCCAGAAGGAATACCCTTAAAATCTAATTCATTGTCATTCAAATATAATCTTCTTAATGATGAAATTTTGCATAGAGAGACAGGTAATGCTGTTAATTTGTTTCTACAGAGATTCAATGTTTCAAGCTTCTGCCACATTTCTAAAAATTGTAAATAAAAATTAATGTATACGGTTATACTAAAAAAACAAATGATAACAAATTTAAGTAACTTTGATTTTACCAATAGCTGTAGATAGTTCAGATATTTGATTATCACTCAAATTAAGCCGACGAAGATTTGGAAGAGAATAAAGAGCATCTGGTACTCTTGGTAAGGCATTCTGTGATAAATCTAATTCTTGCAAGTTTGTTAAGCTTTCTAAGCTTGATGGAATATTATTTAAAGTTCGTTGAGTATCACGCATCTGTAGTGTTGCTAAATTCATCAATGAAGGTAGTTGTCTATATGAAAAAGAAAAAGATAAAAATTTCAATTAAATTTATGTTAACTAGTTTAATTTAAATTTTTAAATTTTTTTAACAATACCTTAATTGAAAATGTCCAAGCGGATTGTGATTCAAATTTAAACTTTGCAAGTTGGCTAATCTACGGGTTTGAGGTGGTAACGTTTCTAACTGATTATGACTGAGGTCAAGGAACAACAAATCAGTTAAGTGAATAAATAGAGTATTTGGAATTGTTTCAATGCTGAAAATAAATAATTAAAAATTTTAATTCAGGTTAAAATAAAGTTTATATTGTTGCCCTACTAATATGTGTACATTTCCGAAAAGGTTTATTTTCAACTTTTATATACAGCAGCTCTGACAATATAAATTGATCAAGAGTTTTGTAAACTTGTAATTTTATTCATATTTTTTATTTATCGTAAAGCTATAAAATGTATTTTTGCTCAACTGTGAATGATTATGTGTGGTGGTTATTAGTACTTACTGGTTGTGGCTTAAATTAAGATTAAGTAATGACCGAGCTCTTTCAAGTCCCTCTGGAACTTCGCGTAAATTGTTCTTGCTAATGTCTAAGGTTGTTAATTCTTCCAAATGAAATAACTCAGCTGGAATCCCACTAGATTTAATATTATTATGACGTATATTTAGTGTCCTTAAACATCCTAGTTCAGTTAATTCTCCAAATAATCTCTCTAATCGGTTTTTTGTTAATGATAAATGTTCCTAAAAATCCAATAAGTACATTAATACATATTTTCCTACTCATAATTGTAATAGGAATAGAAATTAATTTTATTCACCATTTTATAACATATAATTGATATTTTATACAAAAATTAATGATCTTACCAACTTTAACAGTTTTCCCATTTCTTCTGGGATTTCTCCTAGGTTTGTATTGTCTAACTTTAGCCATTGTATTCCTGTCATGAGACGAACTGACTCTGGAAATTTTCCCTCCTGGAATTTCAATGCAAGATAAAATTGTTTTCACTTTCAATTAGTTGTAGAACTATATTAATTTTACAATTTGATATTTAATTAAAACTATGAGATTTTACATAAATAGTGAGAATAACAGTATGATGTACTGAGTAAAAATTCATATGTATAGAAGGCCCTCTTAAAGTAGAGACAAAAATAGTTATCTATACTCTATCATCGAGATGAATGAGTGAGAATAAATATTTTTAGCAGTTTGGATATGAGTAAAGGAGACTTTAAGCGGATAAAAATAATTTTCTCTAGTCTAAAATTCGAAATGAATGAGGAATGGGAAAAGAAAAATGACTTACTCCAAAATCATTTCTGCTGAAGTCGACACCTCGGACGAATGGTAAAACTCCGGTATTGGCCATTTTTTCCGCTTCAAGCAGCCTTGCAGCCTCAAGCTCAGAATTAAATCATGCTATCAAGGCAGACACAATTTTTGAAGTTCTTTTCCCTGGAGGACGAGCAGGTTAGGTTTAAATACATGTAAAATGCGCGAAGTTCGCGTTTGCACTGTAAAAGGGGCCGTGATCATGGGCGGGATATAATTTTTACGACCGGAAATGCAAAGAATTAGTCACACTACGTTGTATTTTTAATCTTCTACAAGCAATCATCAAAATACGCACTCCAAAATAGAAAGAGAGAGAACTAGCACGAATTCCTCGATCTCTTTCGGAGACAGTCCGAGCAAGCTGTCCAAGTCTGATCCGCGCCTCGAACATAGCCGATGAGTCCATTTAACAATGCTGCCAATGCAACCACACTTCTCTTTATAATCACTTTTTTTCATTTGATCAGTGATCTGATCAAAGTCCGCCAGTGGCGCCACTGAAGTCTGGCTGCGAGGCCTGAGTTGCTGAGGCTGACTGACTGATCGAATAGCTGATGCAGGTTTACCACGTCAGTTTTTCAATTTGTTTTAAAAAACAAAAAATAAACAAGTCAAACGTCAACATTATTTCCGCGCAACAACTGTCTGTTCAGACAGTAAGTTTTTCAACTACACGTCATTTTTACTTCGAAATCATGAGCAGTATTGACGATCTATGCTTATCGATGTCGGGTAAGTGGATGGTACTTATTTTAACTTTTTATTTCGCTTCAATAAAGCAAAGCTGTAACTAACGGTTGTCTTCTCTTTAAGGTTAGGAATCATTTATGCATTTGAAATAACATAGATTGTTGCTTTTTCAAGGAATTCTTAAACTTTCACCCTTGAATCGGGTTAATAATTTTTTAAAAAATTTGTTTTAATTACAGGGATATCCAATATATCTCGAATATCAAGAGCAACTAATGCATCTATATACAACTTCGACTCCACTTGTAATCTTTCTGAATGGCGAAGTACATGTCGCGATGCCAATAAAAGTTTTATGACAGAGAGTCAAAAATTAGATGCAAAGAGGCCCTTGGAAACAACAAAAATCAATAAAGTTCTTAGTTCTTGTGAAGAAAGTACGTGTGATTATGCCAAATTGAAACTTATTTGTCAGTGTCTCGAAGATGTAGTGTCTACCAGCAATAAAGCAATTGATAAAAGTACAATCAGCAAGTTAAAAGAACTCATTGCAGCTCATGAAGTGAAAAAATATTTGCATTTACCAGCTCATTCAAAAGACACAAAAGAAGAATTAACTCTGTTGGGGATCATTGATCTGCCACAATATGAATTTAGTTATGAAGAGCAGCTGTCAATTAGAAGATGTCTGGAAGCAAAACTGCGAGAAAAACTAAGCAGTTTTATAAAAATGTGATTTTCATGCATTAAAATTATTACTTACTAATATAATGATTATTATATTGAACTTACAAATATTTTGTTTATAAATTTCAGGTATACAGATTACGCAGGATCTACTAAGGAGGTTTTAAAAAACAATGACTCAATACTTCGTTCCAGATTGCAGCAGAATGAAGAATTGTACAATGTGCACTGGAAAGACAAAATTGATGAAGTATGTATGGAACACAAGAGAGACTTGCTTCACTTTAATAAGATGTTAAGTCATTGGGATGAACTCAAACAAAAAATGAATCAAAAAGTTACTGAGGATGCAGAAAATTTACTGCTTCAGGCAGAAATAGCTGAGATGAAAGCTGTGATATCAAAACTGACATGCACAATTCGTATGTACAAAGAAACTCCAGAAACTATTGAAGCCTTTAGAATACTCCATACAAAACTAGATGAGCAAATTGACACGGTTAGTGAAGAAATAGAAGAAAAAATTAAATTGAAGAAAGCATACGATGTTCTGAGCAATACAGAATACGATGAGATTTTGAGGAAGTATTTAGATATGTGCCATATAGTAAGAAAGAAAAGGAATTTATTGGAGAAATTATAAATAATGTTATAGTAGGTAATTAACTGTTGCTTTGTAAAAGTGATGTATTGTTAATAATACTTAAGATAAATAGTTGAATCAATTATTTATTTTTATAAAAATAGTAACGTTATATCGTAAGACTAAACAATTTTTTATAAGGTAGTATTTTTATCAAAATCGAATTGAAAGCCCTAATAGGTATTTTTAAGATTTTTTGAATTTGTAAGTTTTCAACAAGCAATGATACTTTATAAAGATGTATATAATTTAGTGTAACTAGTGCATGCGTAAATTTTTATACAATCACAAATAAATTATAAAAAAAAAAATTTCGTGCAGCGTCAGTTTGAGTGATCCTATCCATTTGGTATCTGATCCTAAAATAGAATCGAATGAAGAAAACCAGCGATAGCCTATATTTAAAATTTTTAAATTTGACCAACGTGGTGTTGGGTTCGAAACAATCGCGAGATCGAATCGTCGAACGACTGAACGAGCTAGAGTGCTATATCGCTATATGTGCCGCTGTGTGTGTTGGTTTGGTATCAGCAGATCAGCTATACGTTTGTACTTTAGTAGTAGTAGGTCTGTAGGTCTATAGCGATATGATATATAGCTGAGACCACGAGGGTCAGGGCACGTCTCTCCGTCTCTCTCTTTCTCATTTCACTGGAAAAAGCAGCGAGATCCAGGCGGCATCGGCCAATACTGCCTGCAAGAGTCAAGCAAGAGAGATATAGCCTGTACTCCCGGTTGTAGTGAGCGTGCGGCTCAGGCACCGCTTCTCGATTCTCATTCAGCTTTTCTCGGTGCGGCTCTACTCCGTCGGAATCGGAAATAACGCGCGGGCGCTCGAGACTTCTTTCAGAAATCCCAGTGACAAGTGTCGGTACTCGGTAGTAGTCGTGGTCGTGGAACTCTCGAGTAGCTCGGACGGCACGAATCCGCTTATATGGCCACCATCACCGAGGAGCCCGAGCAGTTGGACAGCGGCATGGGCAGCAGCGATGCGCGTTCACCCGAAGTCAAGACCCTGCTACCTTTCGACGACGACGAGGATGACGAGGTTCGTCCCGCATTGGTTATGCGCATGCTGTTATCGGGATTCATGCGCGATGCGCCTGTTATACAATCTCCGGAGTCGCCTTATAGACTCGGTGCACCTCGCATCGCTCTCTCGAGGCAGAGATAACTGAAAAGAGCTGCTGTCCGATTTGATTAGTGAACGCTTGCATGCCCTGCACTTGGGTACAGAGCCAACGAGGCCGCCTTTTGCAAATCTAATATTCTGATGGCCAGTGACTCAGTGAATCTATCAAAGCCGCATTTTGCGCCGACAGTCTCTCCTCCGTTTATGAATGAGAATTGTAGTCATTTGTTTTTCTTTTCCCTTTGCAGGACGAAACACTTACAGAGAGACTCATTGGACTGACAGAGATGTTCCCCGAAGAAGTCAGGACTTTTGGTTACAATACCGCTGTCTGTATGAAGAAATGTGTCAAAGGTTAGAATCAGTTTTCTCTCTTTAATTTATAATAATTTTTCAAATTTGGCTTTCTCTTCTAATACTGCATTATTATTTGCAAGTTTTTTTAGCCATTGGCATCAATGTCATTTCATGAAATCTCAATTTTGCAGGTCTGTATTCAATATCGTGTACTGCCACATGGTTGATCTTCAGCTCTTCTGCTATCCTTTTTGCACCTTTGATTTTTGAAATTGAACGTGCGCAAATGGAAGAAGCACAGCGTAATCAACAAAAACAAGTCTTACTTGGACCAAGCTCAGCCATGTCTGGCCCTACTCCGTCTGGTTTCCCAATGGCTCCCCCTATTCAAAGATAATTATCACACTGCAGCATTTCTAAACAATTTCAAACAGTTGTTTTTGAACCATTGTAACATTGTCACATTGATACATTTATTCTTGTTCACAAATGTCTTACAACAGATAATGTCATGTGAATTAGAACAATTTAAAAAGCATTTTAGTAATAAAAATCTGTTATTAGTTCTGAGTTTTAAAATTATGTGTAATATAGTAGTATAATACTGATGATTACCAAAAATTCACAATGTTGTATCTAATGTATATTTGTAGAAGTCACTCATGGAGTTTGTAACATTTTGTTTACAGTGTTTTTGCTTAGTAAATCTTTTACAAACTACATCATTCCAAATCATGGCATTATTCAGCTAGTACCTATACTCTTCTCTGTTTGATGAATGTGTAGTCATTACTTTATATATTTATACAATGTGACATAGAATCAATTCTAGAATCGTTTATAGCTCCAATATGGTTTGATGTTGCGATTGCGAACTGTCGCACAAATGATTTTGTACCATATCAGTTACTGTTATAACATTATTTACAAATTACAATAAAATATGCAAAAAATCATATATAAAACTATGAAAAGTTTACTCATTATAAGCAGTGCTAAACTCAATAATTTAAAGTAGAGAAGATACTTAAATACATTTATTCATTCTTCGCTTAACCTATTACTTTTTACACTCTTAGTTATTATTTATTTTATCAGTAAAGACAAAAAATACTGAAGACCACGCTTTTGCCTCCCTTAAGCAATGAATACTCATTACTTACAATGGATCGGATAAAAGAATAATATTTATTAATTTAGTTCTTTAAAATTATTTCATCTTACAACAATTTCTTAAGCTTTAAAAAACCTTACAACTCTGACAACATACTGTCGACATATTGGACATTCTGACATTTGTTTTCCACATTGAATACAACATGCCATGTGGCCACATTCCAAAATTACACACTCAATTGGAGCATCCAAACAAATTTTACATAGCGCCTCTTCATCAGCAGTTTCAATAACTGAAATAATAAAATAATTGTAAAAAGATCGTATAGACTTATAGCATGAAAATATTTGTATTATGAAGTAGTATGTTTATGTTATAAGATAAAAAGTTTGCCTTCAATTCAATTAATGACATTCTTATAACTAAAAGATAAACTCAGTATCTGCTACTACAGTTTACATACTTATCAATTATTTAAGGTACATACCTTTTCGAGATTTTCTATATTCTTCCCACAATCTACAAGCTCTGTCTAACAGTTCACACCTCTCCACACAGCCTTTGAAATCTACTCTATTAGCACTTAATAAGTCTTTCAGCTGTTTCACAGTCAGACTTTCTAGTTCCTGGATTTCTTTGATATCTGGTAATTTAACAATACCCGTCCACTGCAATTCAAAATATAATAAATAATATATTTAACATTTGACATTGTTTTGTTACAACAGAAATTTACCGTTTGTATTTCTGTAAATATTTCAGTACGCTCTATATGAGTTGTTTGAGTTGTTTCAGAAACTTCTTCTTGCTCCGTTATCACAGGTTCAGGTCCACCATTAACAATTTCTTCACTTTCTGAAACTTCTTCAATTTCAATATTGTGAGCTACTCTATTTTCTCGTATTTCTTGAACATCATCAGGTGTAGAGACTTCACCAACTGGCCTATCATTATTTTGTGGACTTCTAGATCGACGAGTTGGTGAATTTTCAAAAGTTTCAGAAGATGTAGTATGATTTGATTGCCTTCTATTTGATTGATAAAATAATTAAGTTAGACGATTGAAAAATCATGACAGATATTAAATGTGTTAAATTTCAATAATTACGTTTCATTTGTCACTGTTACATTTTCATTTACTTGGTTTCTTGGTGTGTTTTCTAGCCTCTCACTGGTCCTTCTACCTTCTGGACCATTTGCAAAAATAATGAGTAAATTTACTAAGTCTTCTTTTTCTAAAAGCAGATAAACGAAATAATAACAGTTGCTCAGCATTGAATTTTAAAATAGATTTAAAAAGTGTTCAATTCAAAAAGCTTACCTAGACAGCCCCTAATGGATACTTTCTTTGCCAAAAGATATTGTCTTAAATATTTGGAGCGCATTTGCAGTATTTGACTTCTAATGAGAGGTCTGCGAGAGAGCATGCTGCAGTTGTCGCAGCTCAATATTCTGTCAAAACGTCTTATAACACATTCTGTACAAAAATACCTTAGACAATCCATGCATTGTTTCTGCGAACACAAAAATACAGTATAAGTAGCTGCGTTACAGGAAAAGAAGCATCGATGTGAAAATGAAACAGAAACAATTTGTTTGAGGCACAACAAAGAAAGACAGCCGCAGATTGATGTCAACAGCATATAAGTACGCAGATTTCGTCAGATGCTAAAGTATTCGCATGCAAGACTCACTTTTCTCTTGAAGAAGGTGAACTTGATGGCGCAAGCCTCGCAAGCCATCTCGACATGAATATCTCGTGAAAAGAACCGGGTTCTCCGATGGCTCGGCTGATGCTCGCATGGAGGTTAGTCAGATCATGGTTGAGAGCTTTTCTGATGGAATGTTTTTTATCATCGTTTTTTCGCCCCCGCCACCTTAGCTTCGAGAGCAGAGAGATTGTGATTTGTGAAGACAAAAACGATTGCTCGCTGTTCTTCGAACGTGCAGTCGCCCGTGCGAGAAACACCCGCTGACGATTTGCGAACTGCTGAGCAATAGTTGAGCAGCAACAAAACCCTTTCGATTATCACAGATTGATTAATTGTTGCAGGCCACAACTCTAACAATAGACGCACTGTACTGAGATATGCAGGCGAAAGAACATGTATACGCTAACTCACACATGCGTAGCGCTGCCTGCTGCTGCTGCTGCTGCTTATAATTCGCCTTTGTACGAAATGAAATCGGAGTGAATTGCAGGTACTTATGCCTCTCCGAGTCTCTTATTTTCACCTGCGTCAACGCAAGTGTCTTATCTCAGCGAGATTTCTGACGCGCCTGCTCTACTGTTACCTATAGGACTTACTTGCAGTATACTGTCAGCAAACGCGACTAACCGCGAGCGCGAGGCTATTACTCATTATCAACCGCGCACTTTCTTCCTCAACGATTCTCAACCATTTCATTTACGTTTTCTCCTCTACTGCTTGCGTATACAAGTAAATACTTTTATAAGCACTTTTTTTAGCTCCGAAAAATCGTTGCGCTGTACATCTTAACTAAGTATATAACTGCAGGCTTACACGATCAACGATGTATGTTTTATATTTATGAATTAACTATACAGTGACCAGCGACAGTCCGACTGTCTATATATATATATATACAATATACATATGCTGATTGCACTATATATATATATATATTTTCTTTTTTTCATAAAGTGTGCACATGCGCACATACTTAAATTATAAATGAAAAAAGAAAAAATAAAATGAAAAGTTCGATGGATCTCCGTCGCGATGTATCAACTGTCGAGACCAAGGAGCGCACTAGAATAAGCATTTTGTAGCTCGATTTTTTTTATGTATGTTTATAGAACGTGCTTGATACGTAAATATGAGCAGCTTATAAAACTTTACGTCAGCCAAGTTATGAGAATTACTTAAGTGCATTAATATCATTCAATCCTGAACGGCTACTCGAAACTACATAAAACCGTTTATAATATATATGGGTGATTCTCTGTGAGATCGGCCGGTTAACATTGTTTTTAATTCAAACTATCCTGAATCACTTTTACTCGGAAAAAGGCAACTCCCCAAATTTTTTTAGATTTTTTCCATCAAGCGCCTTCGAGCTACAGAGGGTCAAAATTTGTGAAACCGGCATTTTTTTCATTTTTTGTAAATTTTCAAAAATTCATGACTATAAAAATGTTACCGCAGAACCACTTAAGTGCACTCGTTTTTTTTTTGTTTTTGTGCCCGATACACCGTGTGGAGCACATTCAAGCTATGTAATATATATCTAATTACCTATAATGATATATTGTCAATTTGCAAAAACAAAAAGATTGCTGGGATCGCTCTGATAAAATTCGTATGTATTTTTAGCTAATTTTAAAAACTATTACTCTTGACAATTTTTTCCAAAAGTGCGTGGTTATTGAATAAAAAATTCGTAAAAGTTTTCGTAACAAATTTTCAATTTATAATGCGCCAGTTTGACCACACCGAGGTTCAAAATCAACCCCCAAATCCCAGATCTTTTATATTTGGACACTTATTCCACTGGTTAGAAGGTTTCCAGGTACATTGCAATTTGCAAATGAAAACATTCTTGAAATCTTGAATACAAAAAAAAAATTGTGGAAAACCCATGCTTTTTTTCTTTAAACCGTTTTCTGTCATTGTTAATAACAATCTTGGAAAATTTCGATTGCACCATCGGAAAAGGCATGCGTTAAACAATAAAAATGCATATGTCTCGCTTGAATTTTTTGATTGCAAATTGCATCAGTTACGAGCCCTCAAAGAGAGTGACCGCATAACCGCACTTAACTCGAGAGTTAACTTAATGATTTGTTTGGCTTGCGCGACGAAACTATTGCAAATTTGATACTACGGTTGTATTCGCATTAGGTACCTAATCAAATAAAACAATACTTAGATCTTTTCTCTGACATTTCGATCTTACGTATTACTGCAAACATTGAAATCGCTTTTTCTCGAAAACACGAAAAAGTCACTTAAGTGGTTCTTCCTGTAAGCCACAGATATATAAATATTCACGTTTCAGAAGCTTTTGTGTTTGATCACACAGATTGAAATAAAAAAATTTGTAAAGATAGCTTTTTTCAATGCAAAAGTATCTGAATATGTTCCAATACGTGAATAAAAGTTTAAGACCACTTAAAAAATCAAAATGTCACTTGTCAAAACCAAAAATTGGATTTCCTATCTGAAAAAAATACATTTAAAAAGTAAAAAAATTCAAAGACGAAAAATATTCGTGAGATTTTTCTTAATTTCGCTTTGTTTCCAAGCTAAAAATTGATGAAAATGTTGAATTTTAATCGTAAATTTCATGCTAAATTTCGACATTTTCATCGATTTTTAGCTTGGAAACAAAGCGAAATTAAGAAAAATCTCACGAATATTTTTCGTCTTTGAATTTTTTTTACTTTTTAAATGTATTTTTTCCATCTCCTCCAATTTTTTGGTTTTGACAAGTGATATTTTGATTTTTTAAGTGATCTTAAGCTTTTATTCACGTATTGGAACATATTCAGATTTTTATCTCAATCCATAGAATCAAACCTTGAAATTTGAATTTAAATTGCATACAAAGCTTCTGAAATGCGCTTGTGTACGCACGCACACACACACACATCACATTGGAAGTATTTTTCGTAGAAACTAGAGAAAATTTCCTTGCAAAAGTATTCTATACATTTTTGACGAAAAACGCTTCCCTCAGGAGCCATGAATTTTTGAAAATTTGCAAAAAATAAAAAGAATGCTGATTTCACCAATGTTTACCCTTTGTAGCCCGAAGAGGCTTGATGGAAAAACTCTAAAAAAATTTGGGGAGTTGTATTTCTCCAAGTAGCTTCTCTCTTCTCTTTTCTCTAATTTTAGCCAGTTAATCTCACAGAGAATCACCCATATATGTATATATATAAATATTATATTTAATTTATTTGTATTGCAAAATATGTTAGCAAATAATTTACAATTTTTTACTTCAGAACTTTTTCCTTATATAGAGGACATCGTTAAATTGCTTTTATAATAACAAAATAATAGATATGAACATTAACTTTCATGTTTTAAAGATGTTTATAATAAATAAAAAATTAAATTTCAATTTTGCAAAAGGTTTGAAGTATACCTGCTATTGTATTTTTGAAAGAAAGTAGAAACAATTTTATGTACTGTAAATTATTTTATTTTATCTTATTAAATTAAAAAAATATGTAAAATGTAAAAATTAGTATTTCCGCCTTTTAACAATTTCTGGTTTGAAGTTAATAGGATGTGTTTCCTCTGATGCTGTTTCATCCTCTTTGTACACTTTTATTGTCTTATCAGCTTCAGTTGTGATCATTCGAGTTCCTGACATGTCAAATGTAATACTAAATATTCCAGCTTCAGAATCCATGGAACCAGGTTGTACTGGAGCTTGTAATTTTTGGAAATTATATCCAGTACGCCAATCCCATAGATGCATACTTCCATTATCAGCTCCAGAAACTAGAACTCCATCCTCATTAGCTGCAAGACAATTAATTATGGCATTGTGGCCTGACAAGTTTTGAATAAATTTGCCATCTACTGCTTTCCATTCCTTAATATTATCGGGCGATGCCGATGCAAACATATCAAGTGTTGGGTGGAAAGTTAAAGCTCTTACACTTTTCTTGTGGTTTGTAAGAGTTGCTCTTGATTTACCAGCTGCCAAGTCCCACAGCCTAATTGTACAATCGTGACTGCCACTGATAATTTGAGGATCATGTACTTGAGTGATGACACTTGCCACAGTATTTGTATGACCTGTCAGAGTATGAACGTTTGCCTTTGTCCTCATATCCCACACTCTTGCTGTGCAATCTCTTCCAGCAGTAACTAGTATATCCAGTGTGGGATGAAGAGCCAAAGAATATACAGCTGAAAGATGGCCGTGATAATGCCTAATTACTTTATTGTATTCGAGGTCCCAACATTTCACTTGCCTGTCTTCTCCACATGAAAATAAATATGGATGTCTCTGAGAGAAAGCCAGTCCTCTTACACTACTGATGTGTCCAGTTAGAGAAATTTTCAGTTTGCCCGAAGCCAAATCCCAAATTTTGATAACCCGATCGGCTGAGCCAGTGGCAAACCACTCATTTCCTGGTTCAATCGCACAACTTCGTACCCAACCTAGATGACCACTGATAACCCTGTATAATTTCCACGGTGCATGCCACTTTGGTTTGGCCATAGGCATAGTCTTTTTTATGGGATTGGTCATAACAGTGTTCTCAGTTTGCACAGGATTGCTGGCAGCAATTATGGCCAAACTGTTATTGTTTGTGCTGCTGTTGTTACCGTTCGAACTATCGGTTTCAGTCGAGCTGGGGCCTGCGCTGATTTCTTTCCTCTTTTTCATCTCGTTGTTTAGATTAACTTGCTTCATAACTGTACCGTAACTATCTTTGGCTTTTACTGCGATTTTCAATTTCTCCAAAGCCGGATCAACTGGCGGTAGCATTCCTTGGTTAGCAAGGAACATATCGTGCGTCCGTTTTAGTGAACGGAACACCAAAGTGTGTACCGAATGTCGCTGAACTTGCGTGTCCATTTTTAAAAAGTAATTTACTATTTACACTAACATTAATTGTTATACTCGGGATCAAAGTTTGCGACTCATGTTCCTTTTGAAGGTTAGTTTTGCTGTCTGCTGCCTGCTGATGTATTGCAGTGTATGCACCGTCTGCGTCTATACGGCGTCAATGCGTTTGCGTTATTGTGCTAAGCTAAGCGTTGACAGTGTTGACACTCCGACAACCCCACAATCCACGTTCCACACTGTCGCGTGCTGCCATCTATCTAGGGCAAATATTAAGAAAAATTTTTATTTTCAGTTTGTCTTTGAACTGCTTATATATAAGGGACCCCACAGAAAACATTTTTATAAAATTTTTATAGAGAAATGATCGGCAGTTTTGTTTAATCTTTAAAATAAGAAAACACCTAGACGCAGCACATGCCAACAAATTGTTTTTGCAATCATAATGTCTGTCGATGCATAATTGACTTGCGTATATCAGCGATCAAACATAGTGTTGAAAAACATGAAAAATGTGTGATTTGAAGATTTGAAAACTTATTATTTTGGTAAATTTTATAATAAAAAATTGAAACTTATTTGCGTGCACGGTCGAGTTATTATAATCAATTACTACGAACAAGTCGCATCAATAATAAAAATATAATTGTAGCAAATAGTACACAAATTATTATTTTTTTTAGTTATTATATCAATATACTTACACGCACAATTAATTTGTGCTTTTGAAAGTGTGTTCTGATCTCTGCACAGATAGTTTTTAAAACTATCCGTTATCTTGACGCAAAATTTGTTGGCAAACCGTGATGTGTACAGTTTAATTTTAAAAAAGACACACAGGTAAGTATAATATTATTTAACAAAAGCTGAATGTATCATTTTCCGAATAACGACGTAATGGAATAGTTTTGTTGATGAATAAGAAGCTATTTTGAAGCTCAGCAATACTATTGAATGAGCACTAGAGACCCAATGGAAAACGAGTCAAACTGCGTGTATTTTATCTCCATCCTTTCGTTTTACGTACCTATTCTGTTCTTTGAATTAAGGCGTTAAATCGCCTTATCCTCGAAAAATCGACAAAAAATTTTAAATTCGTTCTTCAAAAAAGCAACAAATAATACAAGTAAAAAAATATATTTTTCCACATATAGTGTGAGGAAATAGTAGATTATGCAGCTAGGAAGTAAAAATAAAGAACGTAATCGCATATAAATATGGCCCGAAAGCGAGGGTGATAAATATGCGATTTGATGCATTTACTTCAGTGCAGTGGTGCATATACTATTTTTCTGCACGAGGAGCGTAAAAAGCGTATATGCTGTAATTCGCCTGCAGGGCGTACAGTACGCACTTTACGCGCCGTGTGCGGTGAAAAATAGTATATGCTCCACGGGAGTAAATTCGGACAGCCCATATCTCGTGTTTGCCACACTCGCCTTCGGCTCGAATTTACACGAGATATGGACTGTCCAAGTTTTTTCCTCCCTAGGTGCGTTATATACTATTATGTATAGGTATTGGCATAGTCGAGATTATTAAATGATTCGTACAAGAAATAACGTGGTTAATGAAAAAAATTATAATACTGATATTAAAATATATTATATGCGTATATATACACATAAAATATGTGCATATTTTTATAATATATTAATGTAAATATATTAAAATTTTTACTTTAAGTTTTTAATCTTTATGTGTGTACATTGTAAATATTGCTGTAGTTTATAAGGAAAAATTTAATCCATTAATAATTTTAGTTTTCGATAATAAAATCCTAATGTCATACGAACATCATGCTAATAATAACTTTGACGATTATAGAATAAATAATATATTTTTGTGAATTCTTACGCCAGTTTTCAATTATTAGTAATTAAAGTTAATTAAATTTGTTGCATGGCGATAAAAGTAAGATTTCATTGAAAACGACTATAGGGATATTACAGACTATTTGATAGTTTGGTAAATAAAATATTAGTTCCTCGATCTTTCTTCTAAATTTTCATTTTGAGAAAATGATAGTTAGCCTATCCGCAGCTTCGCTTTTCGTCTTTTGACAGAAAAGTTCAAAATCAAGAGTTTCAAGGGCCTCGGTCGCCGTCTCTCCTTGTAGTACAGGACCCAATTTTCATTTTGTGAAGATGACCTTGCTGGAAAGATGGAAACCGATAAAAGTTTTTTCATCGATTGAATCGTGATTTCGATTTTTGTTTTGGGTCTTTATAAAATGCGATTTCAGCCCGCGATTTAGTTTGATAATACTCGAAATAGTAAATTAGAATTGAAATCACAATGGTCAGAGATATTGAGATTCTATCGATTTTGATTGCAATTTTTATATACTGAGTTTTATTGAATTATATCAACCTATGTAGCGACTCTGAATAATAAGCATGTAAATCGATAGAAATGTTATCGACTTGAATGGTGAATTTTTTTGGTATGGATTAATTGTAATAAATCTTTTGGAGTTAGGATCTTCGATTTCGTTGTTTATCTTCACATTGCACATTTCAACGTGAGTAATTCTAACTTCACTGCAAAAAGGTTTAAAATCGAGCGAGCTTTTAGAGCCTCGAGCTCCCGTTGCATCGGCCAGACCTTTACAATCCGTGTTTTTTTAACAAGTTCGCTCTTGGACCCAGAGATCGACTTCAGCCGTTCAGCCGATTGTTCACAAATACCCATGAGTTTCAGTTATAAGAGTGGGATTCTGGCGCATAATTCTTCTTATCGTAAATTTAGGGTCGTATTCATAGTCCCATTCATACTTTTCTCCTGGTAGTAAGGTAGACGAGCATCTAGATCAATGACCTCGAGTGGAAGTAGAAATTACATGTCCGGTCATTCATTAACACTTACCTGCACCAACGAATCCTTATTCACTTGACGCCTGCAGTGTAAAATCAGAGCTCCCCTTTCAAACCAATTTCTTTCGAAATTAAAAAGTTGTCCTCCCGGAATATTGTGCGATTGCTGCCTTTATCTGCTTCACTATATTTCATCCCTTTCACTACCTTTATTTCCTTCTTCGCTACTTTTGAACTCCTTCGGATTAGATCTATGAAAATTCGGTTTCTGGAGAATGGGTGCAGGTGTTTTCAGCTGTGCCCCTGTCAGCTTTTTTCTGTTTCTCAGAAAGATCAGGGTATTGGCTGCTTGCCGGAAATCCTCCAGACGAGTCGTATTGACTGTCATTTGAGAAGAATGACAACTACCTGGTGTTTTTTCGACCTATTTTCGCCCTCACAGGCGCTGGAGGTGCCTTTCTGCGGGTGTTCAGTATTGGTGGCAAGCATCATCTAGTCCAGCTACATGCTACTGCCACATGCTAGAAATCGTCCACTGGAAGAAACCAGTGGTTTCAGCGCGGTCCCCCTGTTCGAACTACCATAGCCCTATCCGGTCATCAACCGGTACTGTCAAGTCCAGCGAGATTTTTCGCCGGCTGCCGGAAGAGCTTTTCTGTTGTTGCAAACTGGTGTTGGCGTTGGGACGGCCGTCAAACCTTATAGATGAGCCCCCACACCGGCCCTCAAGGACACGTGTCAAGATGATAAACCTCAGAGGGGGTTTCGAGAGATGGAAAGGTTTCTTTATAATGAAAGGAACGTATTTATAATCATATAATTCAAATTTAAACAATTTATTTATATTTTAATGTTCTTCAATAATAGATTGCTGGTGTAAAATACTGCTAAGTATTAAATAACATAGTACAGTCGACTTTGCATCATCACTTATAAGAAATGCAAAAACAATCAACGATGCAAGAAAACAAATTTTTTTAAATATCTCGTGTTAAAGAACAATTTCTTGTTCATAATTACAAAACGTCTAATGAAACCTTTGAGTATCGTACCACCAACCAAGTTGTAATTTTACAAATTCATCAAGTAAAAATGGATACTCTTTGGATTTAGAATAACAATTATATTGCACTAATTATAAACTAAGCATTACATATATTTTATGATAGCAAGGTTAATTTTTTCTTGGATGTAAATTTTTATTTAAATTTATTAATTATATCTTCTTGCTCTTTACAAAAGGCAATTTATCATAAAGAACTATTGAGAACACGTTATTATTTTAAGATGTTTCACAGCATCAAGAGATTCTTAGAGCAAAAAATCAAGTTCCTGAGATCCTGACGTTTCATGTGATTGAATGAAGATGCTATTTGATAATCGCGGCAAACAAGATATAGTTTACAAAAATTATACAAAGAATTGTATATTTAATATATCTATATAAACGTCGTTGAGAGTAAACTCGTATTGTTAAAAATTTCTAAATTGTAGTAAGTATGCTATTTTGTATTACGATGCTAAGTATGATAAATCAACAATTGAGCAATGTACAACGAACAAGTTTTTAGATGTATAATCTACAAATAATTTATTTAAAAGATCTTAAAGATTGAAATGGATCGTGATAAATCGATACTAAATACAAAAAATATGGCTGATGATTACGTTCAAGATCGCAAGCATGTAACGCATATTTCAACTATTCAATATAATGCCTATTTATTTTATTAGTGTTGTAGCCCTATCCTTGTTCCTTATAACGTTAAATTTTCACCTCATCTCGCTCAAATCCTTCACTTCAATGATTCGCCTTTATATATAGATACGCGTAATAAACGTCGTATATTCATACAAGTGCAGAAGCGTTTTCTTTTCATGCGTTCATTCAGTATAGCTATATGCACGTAATATTACAATAAGAATAAAAATACAAATCACTGCAGGCATTATGTACAATATACGAGAGATACTAAAACACGCTTATAGTTGAACGCGTCATCAAAGAGTAGGTATTTTCTTTCGCAACATTGTAAAGCAGCAAATGCGAATTGCTGCAATTTTATGTGTAGTCGCACTCAGGCGTAGAATCCTAAAAATTTTGCGACGATCCAGAAGATCACAGTCTAAAGTATAATACACATAATTATATATGAGTACAGGTTAAAGTTAAAATTACCAATACAGAACGCGGATAAAACTACGAATTCAAAGAAGTGTACACAGTAATTGTGTATAACTAAATATACCTCGAAATACATTAGTTATCACATACGTTTGCCTGTAAATTTTTTGAAAACAACTGCACTGGCCTTGTATTTGTTATTTGAATTGCGAATTCATATTATGCTGAGTCATACAATCTTTTCTTTTATGCAAATAATAATTTCAATAAATTCTGTAGTTTTCGCGCGAATTATGAGAGAAGTAAAACAATAAAACAGAATCACACTGTGACATAGAACCAAATTATTGCCATATTAAATTAGTAGCGTGTTTCATCGCCTTAAAATCAATTGCAAAAAAATTCAGTAGCTTTCTCCACTCTGTATACGCATCACATACTCAGACATCATTTGCACGCATGAACAAACATACACACGGTTGACTAGAAAATGCATTTGAAAACGCTGCACGTCCTCGGTATTTATTCGTTTCCCGCATACACTAAAGCGATAAGTGTCTTTGTTTGTTTCTTTTTTCAATCTCTCTGCACATACAAACGGGGATAGTCGATGTGGATGAATCAGTCCAACGGAGAGAGAAAAAAAAATTAGGAGCCAGGAGGCGTGAGCAGTTCAGCCGCGAGAGTCATGTTGAGGCAGAGCTCGTGGTCGCGCACGTCGCCCCAGCCGCCGTTACCCTTGCGTAGCTTCGTCTTCTTCGAGACCGAAGCGACCATCAGGGTCAGCTGCGACGGGTAGAGATTGCTACGCGCAGATTTCAGGACGTTCTGCACCTTGGCTATCACCGTCGTTGACTCGCAGTTCGTTTTTTTGTGATGCACGCCGCTGAAAGTTAAGTCATTTTCATTATTATTATTTTTTTTTTTTTTGAACTACAAAATTATTTCAACCCGGTTTCATCCACGCGAGTGCTCCTGTTTTCAGTTAACCCACTAATTGCATTAATAACTAACTTGACGATTACTTTATCATTCTTCCTTCAACATACAGCACTATTGATTTACCGTTTGATACGCACTCTGCTCTGTAATTTTTTTAAAATTTATTTAGCACGTTTTCTACCGTAATAATTCCGCATTCATTCTTGTAATTATGTGTTCGTTCTTAAATTGCAAGAGCTACCTTTCATTTTCATCTGCACTCATCATGTTATTTACTGTATTATACATTTTTTTATGAGATTTTCAGTTAGAAAACAATGATATTTTCTGTTATTAAGAACAGAGCTACGTGCATTTAAAATCAAAATATTTAGGCATTCGAGAGAAAAATATCTGAATATTTTGATTCTAAACTATGGGCATGCTGATAGGTACTTAATGCCACAACTAAGGGCAGCTGTCTCTTGGATTTGTGTAATTCATTATACATCTACTGAGATTCAGAGCACCGTAAGTGGCGGGTCAATATGGGGTTCGGATTCCGTTAATAACATGTAATAAATGTTATATTTGAAAGAAACAAAAACAATAATTACATCGAGAAGTTTAATGAATTTAAATATATAGGTATTATCAAAATGAAACATTTATAAGTTGTGGTCAATTATTTTCTCACTTCATTGACCGCACGTTAACTACGAAATATCGTTAAATTTCTGCTAGGATCATGATTAGTATTGTTAATTTTTTCAAATTTTTACCCTCAGTATTGGTTTCACTAGATAACTTAATTTCCTGGAATATGTTGTTTGCAATCTACTTAATATAACGTATAATTTTTGAATCTACTTGGACTCTTATTTTGCTATGCAATTTTTCCACGTATACGCAGGCGCACTTGTTTACATCGAGGACACTGCGGCGAAGGTAATGTTCAGCCAAGTTATTGCCAGTCGTTTATTCACTCGACTCGTTCGTTCGCGTCGTTATAGAGGTAAGCTGCAGACTCGAGCAGGTCTGCGCGGATTAGAAAATGAAAGCGCGCGAGCTTATGAGCTTATTATAAGTAAAGTGGGAGTATACTGACCACTCGCCGATGTGAAAGACGCGCGGCGCGCGCATCATCATGGTGATTAGGCCGGAGTCGAGTCGCGGCGCGACGCCGGCACCGCGACTCGGCGGAAGACAGGTCTGGGCGACGTGCTGCAGGCTCCAGTCCCAGTTGTAGTCGTCGTACGAGCAGAACTGCGCGGCGCACTTGCGCAGCTTGCTCCACGTCGCCCGGTTGAAGGCCATTCCCATGTTGTGCTTGCTCGAGATCCACGGTATCACCTCCGCCTGCGCTCCACACATAACAGCTCAAGTTCACACAATTCTATCTACAATGTATGTGATGCAGTGTATCCCCGTCCCTTCCGACGCTTCGCACGCACTTTTCGCGAGCGCCGAGAAATGGATAGCGTACTTATATACACGTGCACGTGAGAACCAATGAAAATTTAATGAAAAACTTGCGCGTAATACGTGCATGTACAATGTACATACAGCTGAGAGCGCGGAAGCCGGCGCGCCTTCATAACTCGCGCGTCTTGCCGTGCTCGGCTGCTTCCACTGTAAATGTACTTATGCCATTTGTCGCTCCAACGCGCCCGCGTCCACGTAAGTACGTCGTCACAGCGATTCAATCAGCTGCTGCAGCCTCCAGCTTTTTTGCGCGGCTCGCCGAAATAATTGCGTGCGAAACTTTCTTCTCTATACGCTCCTCTTTTCCCCGACTTGTACTCTCTCGTCGCGACTACGGCTTCGAGCTACACTACCTTCATTCCAAGTGCTGCGAGTGTTAATCTTATATTTACACATTTATATGCTAAATTCGTGTAGGCGGGGTGCATTTTCTATGCGATCATGCGCGCAATTATACCAACTGTGATACAGAAAATTTCCACCAATCCATGAAGTGGATCGTGTACGAGCGTACAAAGCGAACGGTGACGTGGCGTTATACGAGCTAATGCAGTCGCTTTGGAATACACGCTTTTTTTATGCTTGTACGCTCATAGATGTACGACCGCAATTCTTCCAGAAAAATGCACAAATTTTTGCTTCCTCCTAGAGGAGCTTTGGGACAGTGATTTTTACAAGATTGCTTTGAAACACTCAAAACATGATTCTAAGATGTTTCGAAGTAAAATCGAGCATTTTTAGAAAATGTCCGGATGGATGTATGTACGAACGAACGCATGTATACCGCTAGATCTCAGCTTCTGCCCATCGAATTTCATTGCAAGTAAGTTTTTTGGATATGTCCTATATTCTTGTCCGTCCATAAATTATGATCATGAAGAAAAGCTGTTTAGGAGGAAGCTAAGTACCAGGGACTTGGCAGCAATTTTTTCTAAAACTAGAGGTTGCGGACCGATGAGACTTTCTTCCGATATAAGCCGAAAGATAGTCAAAAGTGCAGTGGGACATGGGAAAAGTTACTATAGTAACCATATTTCTCAGCCATTTTACGTTTTTTTACAAAATATTAACTCGTCGTAATACTGGAATAATAACAACAATATACAAATGTTTCCGAGGCACAAATAAAATTTCAAATTACACTACTAATAAAGTACAATAAAAGAGCTTTAATTTAAAAAAATTTGCCGAGATTCGATGCTTTGATCAAAAGTTATGTCCGTTTAAAAAAACAATGAATAAATAAAAATTCGAATGGCCGATTTTCCTTTTTTCTCCGCATATACCTCCCCATGTTAAATTCTCATGTTCCATGTTTCCCATGTTTCTCTGCGTTTTTGACTATCTTTCAGCTTAGAGAAGAAAGTCTGATCTGTCCGAAAGCTGTAGCTTAAAAAAAAATTTTCGGTTTCTGGACTCCCGAAAAGTGCACTTTTCCAGGAGAATTGGTCATACACGTAACAGATGTACATACAACGAGCCTCGCATGTAGATGCAGAGAAAGAGACAATGCAGTTCTTAAAATAATTCGTATCTCGTAGAAAAGTTGCAAACAAACGCGGTGCAAGCAGCATTACGTAAAGTGGACAATTGCTTTTGTGCTAATAGAATTTGGCATTCGTTCGAAAACGCAAGTGACCGGTCGTCTCTAGGCAAAAAGAAAGAGAGAATGAGAGAAAAACAGAATGGAGGAAATGTTAAAGTGCAAAGTGGATCGTCACACGAAGCGAATGTCTACGTATATATAAGGGAGGGTTGGGTTCGCAGTCTGTGCTGTAGTATATGCATGAAAGATAATAAAAGTTGAGAAGGAGAGAACTCGGGGTGTAAAAGGGTATATTGTACAACATATGCAGAGAAAATAAAATGCTAAAAATTATCGCGCATACCATCGGCCGCGGCGCGCTCGGCACGCGTGTCTTATAAATCATTCGCGCGGCGCATGCAATTTTACTTGTAAAACACAAAAATCATCGAGCGGCGCATTCTCCCCCCCGCTTTAGTTGGCCCCGCGTGAATAATGGGCCTTTGGACAGCCGTATGGTAATTTTCTCTCCCGCGGAGACTTTGTATATACCAAGCGCATCAAATGAAAATCCAAAGTATGTAAGTATAATCTTGCTTATATATAAATACATCGCATACATCAGGCACGCACGTCGTCAAAGAAAAAAAAAACGCATCTACTGTACTCGCATCAGATGCACGCATAGGTATTATACATCGTACGGGCGAGGAGTCGCGGCGGTTTATTGTACATGAGCGGGCAAATAACAAGATGAAGTCCATAGCGCAGTGCGATTCTCAAGTGCGTAGAGAAATGATCGGTATAGAATTTTGGCATACCGATAGGTATTAATTATGGTCAGTATACGTAGAATATCTTTATTGATGCGCGCGTTATATATGCTGAAACATTTTGAAAAAGGCGCGGCCCTCCGGAAATTTATAAGAAACTTTAGAAATGTAACGCGGCTCGCTGACACGTTGCGATACTATATACTCTGCAGACGACGTGAACCGCCCTACTATTTTATCTGCGGAATACTTTTGCCGCATGGGCTATAGAGCTCGCGTACTTGACTTGTAGATTACAAGTTCTGCACAAAATGTCATCTGTGCATAGTGAAAATTCGCGAGTATCACAATATCAGGCATTTCGCAAGTTTAAGGCGCTTGAAATGCATAAATATTTCTAGCTTTTTGAAAGACTTTCAGAGTCCTGACTCTCGTCGCGAAGGAGCTGACAACATTTCAGCATCGCACTGCGCTACACGACGAGTGTAGAGTAATAGGTATGCAATAAAAAGGATATACCATGCAGAATAAATATGCATAAAAAATGCTACGATATATAATATACACGTTTATATATATAAAGATATTCGAAGATGTCGATATAGATGTGACTATGAACCTTTTGGTAGTGCTGATAGAGCCCGGGCAAGAGCTGATAGGCCCAGGATGGCGCAGCGACGACCTGCTGGCCGGAATTCGCGGAGGAAGACGAGGATGACGACGACGACGACGACGACGACGACGACGACGACGACGACGACGATGAGGAGGACGAGGAGGAGGAGGAGGTGGCGGCTGCGGCGGCGGCGGCGGCCTTGGCAGCCGCCAAGCCGCCCTCCTGCATGTGCCTGCCGAGGCTGCTCCCGGCGCTCGCGGTCTCCTGCTTTTTCAGGATCCTCAGCAGCTCCTTCTGTATATTGCGTCATCGGGCATTATGCCCACCCCATCCCCGTCATCAGTCATTGCAACTTCAACCTAATATGCTCGTTTCCCTAACTCGTCGAGGCGCATCGCGTTCTCTGCGCTGATTTTTTCCCCCTCTTTATCTTCCAAGCGCGCGCAAGCATTGTTTACAGCGGAAAGTTTTATGATTAGAGCTATACATTGTGCGAGCGCGGGGGAACAGTAACGGCGCGAAATGCTTTGGTTCCGAGCGAACAATTCGTCTCTCCGGTGCAGGAATTTCACGGGATGCGCCGAGCGAAATGTAGAATATTCTCTCCGCGCGAGGATGAGTATACGCGAGAGGGAAAAGAGGAAAAACAATGGGAGGGAGAGAGAGCTCTCGTCGCGGAAATAAGTTGCGCGGAGCGAGAAAAGTGGAAGAATAAAGGGTGTTGGCACGAGGCGCTTGCATAATGCGCCGTTACTGCACGTGTACGTCCGTGCAGTGAACTTCTCCGCTGGAAGATTGTGTACGTAGGTGCAGTGCACGTGGGATCGATATAGGCTAAATCTGCCGCATGTGGGGGTGCGAGTCCCTGTGTTTGGCTTTCGGCCTCTCTCTGTATAACGGAAAGTTCGCCTTAGCTTCGTCGCCAAGTCGTCCGCCTCTTTCTATCTTGCAAACCTCTCTATGCGTATGTGCATGTGTATATAGCCTTGCCTTGCGCTCCGAGCTATGTCTATGCCTATACGAGCTCACTGGCGGGGTAGTCTAAAATTAAGGTCCAAGTGCGTGACGCGATCGATGTTATCTAATCTTCAAGTATGCAGCCTTCTTTCTCGATGCTCAATTTTTCAGTCGCTAGGGCGGTTATAGCGATTATAGGATTGGGTAGGGTGGGTTCGGGAGACTTTTTCACGATTCGGTGCTGCGGTGCGTGTGTTTTTCTCATCGTCGATCTGTTATACGTTCGTCATCGATCAAAGTTGAAAAGCATTTCGTCGAGCGGTGAGACAGTATACTTATGGAAATTACTCTCAAATTTTTCCAGCTCGCGTGCAGTGCTCGAGTTTCTATAGGCTCACATTTGAGTATCAGAATTTATATTGACCAATCAGAAAGTTAATGTAAGATAATGCATTATTTCATTTTATTGTTATATTGACAAAAATACTCTAGTCAATGTACTGCTGCTATACAGGAAGCGACGAAAACATTTGACTGTGACAGCTACAAAAGTTATTTCATTTCTTAAGAAATTCTTAAATGTGTCAAAATTAAATCGAAATTTACAGCGATAATTCTGTAACCCAATAACTTGGAAACTCCAAGCGGCATATCACTGCAAGTGACGTTTCTTCACACTGATAATTACGCGTTATACGTACTCTAGCACTCCAATTTCAATATTCACATTTTTCCACGTGAGTTGAATTACAAATTTGAGAGTATTTCCATTAAGGGCAGCAGCGGCTTACACGTCACATATGAAAATCGTGGTAAACTGCAGGACATCGAATCGATCGTGAACATTTGAGAAAAAAAAAGAAAAACAAGAATGAAGAGAGGGATACAACTCGTAAAGTATATGCAACTCTATACCTTCTTGCTGAAGTCGGCGTAATAATTGTAAGTCTTAAGGTAAGTGCCGAGCGAAAGCACGTTGCATCGCTCGCAGCTGTGCTTGCAGGTGCGCTCCATGAGCCTGAGCACGTGAAGAAAGTCCTCGGCGACGTAGTGGTCCTCCTCGAGGAAGAGTACCATGCCGGTGTGGTTGCGTGTCGCCGTCAGCTGATCGAACACGCGGTTCGCCTTCCACCACCAGTGATGCTTCGTCTGGGTGAACTTGGCCTCGCGATAGTGCCCGTAGAGGTCCGGATGCTGGGCGTTTGTGCAGCCCAGGTTTAAGGCTCTACAGTCGAGAAAAGAAAGATAACGTGTTTCTTGCAATTTTTTAGAATTTTATTTTTAATTCATTATAAGCCTGGCAAGAGAAAATCTTTACAGGTGTTCAACGCCTTCAGGGTCATCACCGATCAAAAATTTCGTCTCATCTTTTCCGTAAAAAATCTTATCGGTTATCACACTCAATATGCGTTATTATTCATATTTTTGAATATTCATAACGTCGTATTCATCTTAGATCGTCTTGTAAATCGTATTCTAATACACAGGCCGTCGAATGTGGCTCAATTAAGAGATTAAATATTAAAAAATATAAGTAATATCCTGTCAATGCAACGATTTCATCCACCGAAAAGAAGCGAACTTTGAAAAAATGTATGTCAAATGCACGTTAAAAGAAGCATAAAAAAGTATTGGAAAAGCAGAGGCTATGATGTGCTGAACTTTATTGCGAGTTCTTCAAAGAATTGTTTGTGACTCGAGGCACCATACATCTGTAGAACTTCCTTTGTGAAAGTTAATTCAAAATTGACGCCATTATGTTTATAGAAGACTGCGAATACTTTAGTAATTAATGCGTAAAATAACTTTAGATAATGTGAGCTTTACGATTTTTAAAAAGTTCTTTTCATTTAATAATCGTATACAGTTTGGTGCTACAAAATATTTTTAATCACGACAGCGCTTCCAATAAATGTTACCACTATAATGTATGCTTGCACATGGTATTATCTTGCCTATACGACCGCAACCGTTGAAGAACTTCTTTGCGTTTGATGCGAATAATTTTCCATGAAACAAAATCTATACATAGTTTACTAACCACATATTGCACGAATTGCGGTATTATAAAATCGAAACTGCTTCATCAGTAATGATGAAATATAGCTCAATCGCGTATAAATCCGTATTTTATTCTATAAATAGACCGCGAGCAATTCTTATACTACGCGCATCAAAGTTGCTGTGCGGTCGTCAGTGACCTACAAACCTGTTAGCGTAAAAGACACAGAAATTTTTATTAACAGCTTCGTTGTTCACAGCGTGATAATTGCATTGAAGACTATACGCTTATTGCATTGAAACCGACAGCTGACACGCAAATGTATTAAACGTGTTTATATATATATATATGCTTTCTGATCATCTCAGCACACTCCTTATTAATCTAAACGAACTTCGGGTTGCGTGCTTCGAAGAAATATATTCGTTGGAGGGAAAAGAGAAAGAACATTTTTAATTATCAGTAGTATAGGACAATCTATTTGAACGAAAAGGAAAAACAATCAACATAAAATTCTATGACGTTATGTAATACCGATAAATAGGTATGATTATTAAATTTTTTAATATTTTTATTGCTCAAACTTTATTTATTTTTCTTTAATTTTTTTCGTTTCGTTATAAACTTGACTCGGAGTGTATATATATTTTCAAGTAAAATCAAGCTTTTTACGATAAGAAAATTCTTTCAAAATAAAATTTATCTTTATTAGAGCGAAGTTAATCAATTTCAGTATAAAAGCAAATGAAAATTACTTTTTGAATGACTTTAGTAGAGGAACAAAAAAGAAAATTTTCTTGTTTCAATAAAGTCTCAAAATGAATTTTCTTTTCGATCAAACTGTTTTATCCGAAAAGATATCCTTTCCGCTTCAAGAATATCATTCTATCACCAGGAGAGTCTGCCCTTAGGATATATAGATTCGGCTAAAACTTGGGGAAATGATTTTCTAGCCTGGAAAAATGCAGGTTGTGTTTCAGAGTTTTGGCCGAAAAACTTTTTTACATCAAATTTGATGTGCATATATTTTCTAAATTTTTTTCGATATAAAATTACGTTGTATTTATGTAGATGACATGTGCATGAAAAATGTGGAAAGTCTCTGGAAGTATAAATTTCTTCATCCTTGTAGCTTTTGGCAACTTTATGAATTTTGACGATTTTATGAAGTTTTATCACTATTTTGACGTTTCGGATAAACTTCGCATTTTTTTAAATTGCTTAGAATGTTCCAAGAAAAAAATTGAAGTCTTTTCTGTCTTGTTTCATTTTTTTCGATTATACAAAATAAATCCCTCGGAATTGAGCAGCCACTCTTAAATTATTCGAGTGAATCATTCACACTAACTTAATGAGAATCCGCGTTAGTGTGGATTTGACACTATAAGTATGAGTCTTAGATATTGTGTGAAATCTTAGAGATAGAGTTTTCACACGATTCACTTTGAGTGAATGTTTCAAACTTAGTGCAAGTGTGAGTCTTACACTAAAGTCACAAATTCGTGTGAAAATATAATTTCTATCGAAATTCCAAGTATTGCAGTAAATTTGTATCCTATACTCCTAAATCCCAAACGCTCTATACTGCTAAACCCCAAAAGCCCCATACCCTCACACCTCCAATATCTCACACCCATACATATACATTCACAAAATGCTATAACTGCTTGAAAATTAAGCAATTATAACAAGCTGTCTATATACAGCGAGTAGACTATGCAATAATTAGATTCGTTAATTTTAAATTCAATCCTTTGTTCACGATTACTTACTGCAACAGCAAACAAGTAGCTATAAAAAAAACAATTAATGGTAAAATAGAGAAGAGTAAATAAGAATTAACAATATTTCTTTCAAAAATATTTACGGTTTTTTGTTCCGAACAAATTAATTTACAATAAATAAAAAAATGTATTACTTATTACTTAATGCAATTGTGCATAACAGATTTGATATCAAAATAATATTCACGAAATCTTTTAAAAAATTTAAAAAATAGTTATCTATTTACAATTCATTATTTTTTTATAGCTTTTGTTTGCTGCTGCAGTAAATAATCGTGAATAAAGGCGAGTAAATTTAAATTAACGGATCTTATTGGATATTCGCTGTATATAGAAAATTTGTTATAATTGCTTAATTTTTAAGTAGTTATAACATATTGTATGTGTGTATGTGAGTGGGATATTGGGGGTATGGGGCTTTTAGAGTTTGGGAGCATGAGGTTTTTGGGGTTTAGGGGTATGGGGCTTTTGGAGTTTGGGAGAATGAGGCTTTTGGGGTTTAGCCGTGTAAAGCGTTTTGGATTTAGGAGTACAGGGCATTTGGTGATTTACCTTTAACAATTTTTTGATTATCATTATTTATAATGATATTTCACGTTAAATAGTGTTTAAATCCACACTAGTAAAGTAATGACTACATTAGTATCGAGTGAAGTTTGTAGTCTAATTCTTTCCTTAGCTTAGAGTGAAAATTCACTAGTTTAGTGTGAATTTCACACTAAAAATTTGAGAGTGGCTATTAAGCAATATTATTACAAATTATAGGTGAATTAATCTTTTGTAATAAATTACAAAAGAGAATCATTATGTACTATTTCCTGCTGCGGAATTCTTTTTTAACATTTATTATGAGAGATTTAGTGAATGTACAAAAACTAATGCAATTAAAAATAATAATTTTTTCGGAGGTTTTATCTTCCGCTATCCCCAGGGCTGCGAAGCGCTATTACAGAAATATGTCGCAGACAGGTCTAGATGGTCTGGTCAGCCAGTCTCCATCTGGCGCAGAATCACATGTTTTGTCACTCTCGTAAACATTTTTTTGCTACTGAAGTTTACAGCAAATTAGCGATATGCAACTTGAATTGCTTCACTGGCCTGGGTCTGCGACACGTTTGTCGAGTATAGTTAAAGTAAAGAAAAAAAATTTGAAGTAAGACTCTTTTTATTTATGATTTTGACATTTCAGTCAAAATCATAAAAAATGTTGAAACAATATGATTGAAACGAAGGAGGAGTTGAAAGTCGATAGAGAGAGAGAGAGAGAGGGGGGGGGGGAGAAAAACGAATGTATGTAAACTCACTGCTCCTTGCGTATATTCCGGGGACAGTCGTTGGGACTCTCGCCCGGAAAGGACTTGGGGTGCGTCTGTATGCTGTGCGGGTAGAATATCTGCATGACCCTGCAGAAGTCGACGTTCTGAACGAGGTAATTGATGTCGGGGTTCCAGACGTCGTGGCTGAAGACGAGGAGGGTCTGCTCGATGCCCCGGGCCTGCGCCAACGAGATGATGAGGTGGCGCAGATAGGTCAGCCGGTCGTGCACCTGGACGACGATGACGGGGGCGTCGGGCGCCAGCGGCCCGAAAGCCTCCTCGTTCAGGACGCGCTGTTCCGCGTTCACGGCCTCGATCTGTCGCCGGATGTCAGCGATTTCCCGATCGGTCAGCTCCTCCGCGCCATTTCCACTGCTCGACGAGGCATTCGTGCCATTCCCGGTGCCCCGGCTCAGCGTCCCGTTACGACGCTCCTTCAGGAACCTGCACATTGAGAGTCAGCATTTCCTATATACTCCTTTTCTTTTCGCCTCTCTGCATTCGATTACCCAGTTAATTTCATAGTAATGTGACTCTATTTCGTGCAACTCTTACTTGTTATTCAGTATTCATTCGAATTCGCTAGATTCTTTTGTAAAACAGATTCCCGAATAATCCCGAATAATACTTATTCAAATTTAAAATTATTTTTTCTTAAACAATAACAGCGACAATTATTATTTCACAAATAAAGAAATTATAAAATTCGAATTAGTTCGACTATTAGTATACAAATATACTACTATATGTTAAGGTGTGGAAAGGTTAGAATTAAGATGAAAGCTTTGAAACAAGGGGGAAGTGTCTGAAAAATTTCGTTTGATAATATAAAACAAATAAAGAACAATTAATTTAAATCGTAATTTATCTAAAATCAGCATACCGCTATTCATCGTTTCGCACAATTAAAGTTTAAAAATGATACCTATATAGAAATATGTCGGTATTCTGCATTTCAATCCAAATAAGAACCGCAAACTCCGTCAAATACAATACATCACGTTGCAGTGCGGCGTGGAGAGTATAACGAAGCTTATTGTAGTTCTTTGCATAGTTTTTTTTATTACTTTACAACAAAAGCAAACTAGTTGTTTTCTTGCAGTTTGTACATTGAATAAGAAATTTGACTTTCAATCGTGCAAACTTTTTCACAAACTACAAACTTGTTACTAAGAATTTTTACTCCAATATTCGGCTACTCGTGGATAGAAAAATACATATTTTTAGCTCAACAGCTCTGACATGCAAACGTTAAAAGTTAACCGTCGTAAATGGTTAAATGCGAAACCAATTTCTAACGTACTTCAAGAGTTTAAATTAAAGTTTCCTTATATATTATGTCATTATCGCGATCATATATACATATATTATTCAAAGGTCGAACAATTAAATCACGAATAGCAAGATATAAAATAAAACCGTGATCTATATCGTATATATGAAGTATCTACTTATGCAAGGTTTTCTATTTTCGAAGGTTTATGAATTTCCACGGCAAAGCTGAGCCTGTACATTTTATATAATACATTAAACGGATTGTGGATGAAATGATAAGGGCTAGAAGAGATTACAGTGTAGCACTTAATATCGTGTCGGAAACCGTAGAAAGCGAAGGAAACCTTGCGTGAGAGGCTCTCTATACCATAAAAGGAGTATACCAAACTAGAAACTAAGGGATGCATTGAGGACAAAGTAATTAAGAATCATTTAGCCAAGTTTTGACTAATATGTAGCATCGACGGAGTGCTCAAAGCTAAAGTTTAGCCCTCAATTACTAGATTTTCATTCTATCGCCACACGCAGCCACTTCTCGGAAAGCATATTTGTTCAAGGAAATCAATATGCTCCAAGCGCGCATGAAATTTTAAACCGGCAAATTGCAGAGCTCGCAAGTAGGTATAAAAAAAAAACGGCTATACTAATAAGTGTTTTTACATATTACGGCATCCATAAAGCCTCTCCGCGCTTATATAGTGATACACACATATCGTAATTTAAAATCAGGCCGCGTGCGCGAATATTCTAAAGTGCGATAAAAGCGCGCGCGCAACGCTAGACCGATAAAAAATTGACTGCGCGCGCGCGCGCGAGCGCTTCAATCTCGATCCTTTTTTTTCTTTTTTTTTGTGCCATTTGCGTGGCGTAACGACATAAGTACACCTACTAAAAGCCGGTCCAGCGTTACATTCAACAGTACGAGCGTGTACACATTCGGGAAATTTTTACGCGACACCTCGAGAGAGCCCACTATATATTGCAACGAGCGCGCAGCGGCGCGTGTAATGCGCGCAATAAAGCTCATTAGCGACGAGTCGCGCGAGCTTCGGAGAGGAGCGAGAGAAAAAAGGAAAATCGTATTATAGGCACCGCGAAGCGAGCTGCTCTCTCTCTACTCGGCTTTATGCAAATGTAATGCAGGCTATATAATGTAAAACGCGAGAGGACGCGATTTATGCCCTTGGTGTATATTTTAAGTCTTACCTGTGCAGCTCCTGAGGCACAAGGGCGTAGAGGCTCTCGTTGACGATGGGTTGGTTCGACCAGTCGCGGTTGGTCAGATTGATGACGTGCAGCTGCAGCCAGAGGAACGTCGCGAGGAAGACGAAGGCCAGTGTCCTGACCAGAAAGCCGCGACTGGCTCTCGGCGCTACGACGACTCCGACCGCCGTACCTGTGTGTAACATTTTATTTATTTATTTTTTTTTTTTGTTAGACACATAATTGACGATTTTTCGTGCTCAAGGGGGGGGGGGGGTGGCACGACCAGAGTCAATTCAATATTCAAATTTAACGCCATAATATGCAGGAAATAATAAAAGGATTAATTTGCATGTAACTAATAATGAAAATCAAATTACAACAATTTACGAGGTACTTGCTCTTCGTACTGTAATTTTGTACTTTACAAAGTTTCAAATTTACGATTTAATACGTGAAAAGATAATTTTAAATAGTGTCCGTATAAATTCCGTTATTCAAAGTTTGTTCTTTCAAACATACACTTGAAACTTTGGTAAATGATAGAGATTGTTATTCAATAGAGGACGAGCGTTTCGTTTTTTTTTTATGGCGTAAGATTTTTAATTAACTTTTAGTTGGGCTTTGGTTCGAGCGATAGATTTATGCTGTGTGTAAAACTTTAAATGGAAATAATTTCTTTTTTAATATTACAATGAAAAAAAATGAATACTATATCAGTGCAAAAAAAAAATATCCCATGAAAATGAATGAAGCGGCGAATATTAGAAATTGTAAATAAAAAAGTTTTTCCATTTTAATTTTAACATATGCTAAAAAGTATAGCTCATTTTATTTTTTAAGACATTTCGTCGGAGAAAGTGAGAGGACGAGGGAGATCGATATTCTTCGAAATTACAATCATTTTCTATAACGTTTTGAAATTATCACAATTTCCGCCTATAATCTCTAAATTTTATCGCATCGGTACTAATATCGATAACTCTGCCCCTTTAAAATTTCCTAGCCAACAAAATAATTCTTTTTTCTATATTCAGAGTGTATGTCTGTCTTACAACGTCAAGTAGAAAAACAATTATTATACAAAAAACTATTAATATTTCAAAACTCTATACATCGAAGCACCTTATAACCAGTTGATTATAATTAACAAAATTAATCAACGGTTAGCCGACAAATTGTTCACGTTTCCAACAGGGACTGCACGCACTGTATTAGCATAATTAAACGTCAATCTGCGCGACTAAAGTATGCAGCTACAGCTGCAGACGATTAGCTTGAGGGGATGTCGGCGAGTCATGGTGATTGGTTAAAATATTCTACCGTTCCTAACCTCAAAATTTCTTGCTGATCATAAATAATAAATAAGTACATGCACTTGCTTGTCGCATACGATTGCGGTGTTTTGAGATTACCATTACGTGTAATTTGTATTAGCTAAGTATTACATTCTGTCGTTGTGCGCTATAAATCAGTAGATGAAGATCAACGACGATCTAACGGACGATTAGTGTAAGGTGACCATAATATTTTCAATATTAGTGCAGTGCACATAATTATTTTTGATAGCGAGGCAGGTGCAGGAAATTGAATTGAAAACAAATATTTTTGAAAATGTCGAAGATTTACGAAGAATTTCTAAAACGTTTTCGAATTTCTGAAATTTAAAAAAAAAGAGAGTAAATAGAGGTTGTGGAATATTTTTTCAAGTACAATTCACTATAGAGTCCTTTTTAATCGATAAAAATTATTAGGTCTTTAGTTTAAACATCTGTGGGGTAGGTCGTGTGATTTATTACGAATTCTATGATTTTTTTGAGATTTTAAAAAGTAAATCTGTATTTTAATTACTTAGATCATTTTCGCAAAAAATAGGTAAAGTTTATCTTAACGACAAAAAATTACAAAAATTTATTACAAAAAGTGATCAGAGCTGGTCTTCACATGAAGCGAGTGTACGACCAAATGTATAAAAAAAATTTCGTGCCACCTCCCGGTTCATTTTTTTCGTGTGAATTATTATTTGAAATAAACAAATTATTTGTATACAATACAGGACTATTAGAAAACATTATTCCTTCGGCTTCGTAGGAATACTATTTTTTTACATTCTGTGGCTTAGATAGACGATATAAATTTTTTTAAATTTCGGGACCTCAACAAACGGAATTAATTTTTCCATGTACAGAATATTTCATACTTTTTTAAATCGATCAACTGAACACCAATAATTTTTATTCTGAAATATTGAGTTAAAAAGATATATTCATCACGAAGAGCAATTGAAGCTTAGGAACTCCAGGATGCGACAACCCTTAAGCTACACGGCATTATAGAATTGGAATGGGGATTTCCGAGCGATGCAGTGAACGAGCGCTTATTTCGAGAATTGTGCTATCGATACCGTATCAGCGGGCACAATGCAACGGTTAAACGTCGTACGCCCTGCATATATATATATATATATATATACACAATACATGCTTCCGCGCGAGTACAAGCGGGCTCATGAATGCGGGTCCCCTCTTTGAACAGTGCGCTGTGTGAAGCCCGTTAATAATTATCTACGGCGTTTCGCAAAATATTTAGTCGGCAATTTGGCTTATGATGCGCGCGCGGCGTGCATAGCTCCGCGCTCGGAGATATAAATCACATAGGCGGAATAGACAAACGGGCGCAACCCCCGAACTGCTTGGCTAGTCATTTTTCGATAGATAACACGTTGCTCTACTATGCGGCCGAGCTGTGCAAGTGATGCATGTGCATAGGTATACGTGGCGCGCAGGAATAGCAGACGCCGCCGGAATGATTTAGTTATAAATAAACGCGAGCGAGAGAGAGAGAGAGAGAGACAGAGAGAGAGAGAGAGTCGTAAACATCAAAAGCTCGCGAGCCTCACCCGAGTCTGAACTCCTCTCGGGGGCAATAAAACGGGCCCACCGAACGGAGAGATTATACGAGAGGTGGCGCGCGCAATAAGTTTCGAAAGATCATAAGTCAGCACTTCGGAGAAGTTCTGGCCTCCGCAGACGCTCGCGGGGCTTGACGCGCGCGATTCCTCGCCTTCTTTTAGCGGCGTTTTCACGTCTCCGTTTCTCGCTGCTTCGCCTATTATTCATTTTCTCCTTCTTCTATTCCTTCCTTATCTCGAGAAAGGAACATGCGCAGAAAGAGAGAGAGAGAGAGAGAGAGAGAGAGAGAGAGGCGAATGAACTCGGGCATATAAAAAAAGTCTATCAAAACAATGATGAAATATAACAGCTGAATATTCATGGCTATAATAGCCGCGAAGTGTATAACGGTTGTCTACATTGCGCATAAATCATTGCGACCGAAGCCTATATAATTTTCTATCTCCGAAAAAAAGCTCGCGAATAACACGTGCCCATTTATTTTTTTCCGATTGTCAATGTAGAGAGGGAATTGACGATGACTGCGAACACTCATTATGGCTAACTGTGTGTTTTCGATTTTTCGTCAACAAATGGTGCTAATTTAAGTCCGCGCTTTGGTGTATGCACTTTTGTCGTAAGAAATGCAGATTTCCAAGTGTCACCGTCTAAACTCGTTGATGTGTTGATGAATATCTATGTATACAGTTATACGCTTTTACAAAATAAATAATTTAGGCGTTGTTCTATGCGAAAGAAAAAAAATTTAATTAAAAACAATAGTTTTTCGTACAAATTAAATATAGATTTTAACTCAATGCGCTTTTCTCGCAGGAACGCAAGATTCTTTTTAAAAGTTTCATCGCGCGCGTATGAATAGAAAGAATAAATATATAACCAAATATAGAGAGACCACTCGCCATACTTTACAAGTTTTTGACCGACCACAGACTGCACTTTTTAAAATGTGCTTCTCTTCAAATGCCATCTTTGGCTTGCGTCAATTTTCACGCCTATGGACGTGTCGGAGAAAGAATAAAACAAGCCATAATCAGGCGAAACGAAAAGAACAAATAAAAATTACTCAAGAAAATTTGGATTTTCATCGCGTCTTTCAGAAGACACTTACAAAGTATTCATTACTGGATGACTCCTCGCCGACATGTATATATGTAGAACCGTTGATGACACACACGGCGTCAAGTTCACGCGCCAGAAGCTCGGCCCAATTAAAAAAGAAAAAAGGAGCGGACTACACTAATCACTCCGGCTGTTACGATCTATTTGCGTTTCTCTCATCTCTTGACTAGGTAGGGTAGGTTTTCCCGATGTGCGCACTTTATGGGAGTTATTTCGAGAGCGCGCACTGTGCGCCGGAAGTTGCGATGAAAAATGCAACGTCAGACTCTTGTCCCGCTGCGCTTTGGTTTTTCCCTACATTTTTTTCTTGCACCGACTTGGAAGTCAAGCTCGACTGTTGGCAACTTACCTCTCATGCTGACCTTCCTAACTGGCGGTCCTGTAAAACAAAATCAAGAGTCAATCAGGCGGCTAATATTATTATATTTTATTTTTTTAAATTAGCTAATATACATCGATTAACCGGGTCTGGCAGTGTAAATGTGTAAAACCACGAAATATCGGAAACAACTCTTCTTTCCAAAAATTGCAAAATTTTTTTTGGAGCCACACCTAGTATCCGACCTGTTTCTTCTTATTCTTTAAGTCATTAATTTTGAACGAAAAAAAAACTCGCGTACATTGCCAATCGTAGGGTATACCTTTTCTGTTGAGCAAAAACCCTTTTCAGCCCAAAAGGTCACTCGCGGTACACGCTCTTTGAGGGCTTGTAACTAATGCAATTCGCAATGCAAAAACTCGAACGGGACATATTTTTATAGTTTAATTCATGCCCTTTTCGATGGTGTAATCAAAATTTTCGAAAAATATTGTTAACAACGACGAAAAACAATTTAAATAAAAAAGAATGGTTTTTCCACAATTAATTTTATTCAAGATTTCAAGAACGTTTTCATTTGCAATGTACCCAGAACCCTGCAGCCAGTGGAATAAATGTCCAAACATTTATTGATTGTTTGGACATTTAATTGGTTCATTGTGTACCGCGATGTGGTCAAAATGGCCCATTAATTGTTCATTTTTTCGCAGACTTTCATGAATTTTTTATGTAATATAACCATATGCTTTCACAAAAAATTGTCGAGAATAAAATGTTCTTAAACTTAGCCAAAGAATACATTCGAATTTTTTCAGAGCGAACGTAACAACTTTTTGGTTTTCACAAATAAATAATTTGTGAAAAATTTTTTAAATTGCACAAATACCTCCAAAAAAATCACTTGTGTTCTTTTGCTAATTCTAAAATTTTTTCATTGCTTTCAAGAAGAAAATTCCCAAGTATAAAAATTTTGACCGAAAAGGGATGTATGCTAGTTTTTTCTCTTTCTGAATGATGACCTAAGGAACGAGAGAAAATAGGTCTGATAGGTTCTGCCTTCAAAAATAATTTTTGCAACTTTTAGGAAGAGTTGTTTCCGATATTTCGTGGATTTGCACAAACGTACAATCGTGTAAATCCATGACCTGTTATAATTAATTTTAGAAGACTTTTTGCACGAATCACACGTGAATTTGGAAATTGATAAGATGCGGCTGTGTGTTAAGTTTTACAGATAAATGTTCTTGCACGTTTCTCATAACCTGAAGACCTAAACTGGCGTGCCACGCATAGCCCGGCATACGCGGATGCGCCTTGCATCGCTTCGCGTTTTGCATGTAAGCCACGACCGCGCGCATAGCTCGCGTTTCGCGCTCGCCTGATCATCTCACGTTTATACTTGCATTCCTTTTATTATTATATACAAACAATTCATGCGAATTTGTGTATGTTATTAATTTCAAGTTTTATCCGAAAAATCTGATTTTTGAATGTTAAAACTCGATCTTTGGTCGTTAAACTCTCAGCTTTGATGTCAATAGAGAAACTTTATACTTCATTGAGATCTACAATTATTTTATTTAACTTTTTTGCAGAATGCTTACAATTAAAACTATAGTCAGAAAATTGTTTTCAGCGCTTTTTCAAAATAACTGTATTATTTGCAACTGCAGAATGCAAGGGATCAGGTCATCTTATTAGAGCAAGAGGAGTTTAGCTCAATCTCAGCCAATTTCTGCGAGATAAGTAAATCACCAGCCATTTTTTGTTAAAACTGCGTGTAAAAATAAACAGAAAACGCTTGCATTTGAAAGATCACAGTAGGTTATTGAAAAAAGTGAAAATGTTGCCTTTTTAATGTATAAGAAAAAAATATATTTTTCTTAAAGGAATAAATAAAATAACTATGGAACAATTACTTTTTTTTAATAATTTATCATGGAGAGAAATAAGCACGCATGTCAACACGCATGTTAAAGTGGTGATGAGTATAGTTATCAAAGGCTTCGGGTAAAATCGATTTGAATATTAGATGTCAGGAAAATTTTCATATAAATTTCTTTCTTTTATGTGTATGCTAGATTTAGATGACAGCTATAACCCATATTATTAATTTTCTTTTTAATTCTAGCCTACATATACTACGCGATAGTGAGCGCAAAAATATCAGAAAATTAGAATCCAATCGCTTAATCTATGCGGTTTATTTTATCATCTTGAACTTGCTTCAACATTTTTTCCACAAAATTACCTGCACCATATATATACACTGAACTCTGGAGAGCTACTGCTGCAGCTATTACGAAGCTTATTGCTGGCTACGCTTGATTCTCGGCAAATTGCGTGAAATATGAACATGTTCGGGCGGTTCGTTTGCGAAGGGCCGATCTTGACTCTCTTGGTTGTCATCTCGAGAATGTGGATCGGACTCGCTCCTTCGCTATATTTGTCCCGATATAAACGAGCCATTTTTTTTCTCTATGTTTTTCCGATGATTGTGGCAAGTGTGTGTGTGTGTGTGTATATATGCCTTCGAACGGATTCATGTCTTTGATAGAAAGTCGATGAGATGAAAGGTTCGCGGGAAGCAAAAATTCTTCGGTGGCTATTTCAAGGAATACTTACAGCCTCAGGCCAACGCGCAGCACAAGCAGTGGTGTGGAGAATTGTGACGCGTGCGAGAATTTCGAAACGAATTCCTCTCCGTTTTGCACGGTGTTCGCGTGGATACCTATATACTCGTTATTTTTACCGGGCAGAGTCTCCTGTAGCCTTTTTCTGATGCATTGAATGCTTCACTTGAAAAATTTAATCTACGTAAGTGGAAGTATGTGGCGAAAATAGTGTCGTGTAAAACATAGCGACCTTGGAAAAAAGTAACGGATTTAAATTCCATAGTTATTTCTATTTTCTCGCAATCAAAGGCTATTATAGACAATGTTTTAAGTGCCAGATTTATCAAGTAATTATGTTTTTGTACAATTAAAATAACACGTCAAACTTGATTGTGTACAGTGCTTTTATTATCGTGTAATAAGAATTCCATAATTATTCTTAACCATTTGCTTGAGTTCAGTTAAAATACTGGATAAAGTTTTGCTTTTCAAAATTGTCTTTCAAAATTTTGAATCCTTTATGGATAAGATTTTCGCTGCTTCTGAAAAATTGACCACTCATTATCACTTCTTATTCTATTTTACTAATCAGAAATGTTTAATGGAACATCGTAATTATAAGTGAAGATGTATTCCAATTAGAGAGTATTTTTATAAAAAACCAAAAGATTTCATTGAACTCCTTGTATCGTATTGCTGATCCCTTATACAAAGAAATGTTTTGTATTTAGATTGCGAAAATTAGTATTAATAAGAAAAAACAAAATCCCTTTTTATACATACACCTATATATATCTGTGGCTTGCAGGAAGAACCACTTAAGTGACATTTTGCGAAAAAATTTTTTATGTCGAATTCGAGGTGCTCTTAGTACCCTTTTTCATTGTACAATAGTAGGATTTCCGAAATGCACAAATATTTTAAATGCCAGCCGATTGCATAATCACTTAACTGCGTCTCTCGTAAAAATCTTACCGCAGAACCACTTAAGTGCACTCGTTTTTTTTTAGTTTTGTGCGAGATACACCGTGTGGAGTACATTAAAGCTGTATAATATATATTTAATTACCTATACCTATATATTCGTCGGTTTTTTTTAATTTAAAAAAATTTTTGTAATGTTTTTTAATTTTTCAAAAATTGTCAATTTACAAAAACAAAAAAATTACTAGAATCGCTCTTATAAAATTCATACGTATTCCTGAGCTGATTCTAAGAACTTATTACTCTTGAAAACTTTTTCCAAAAGTGCGCGGTTTCTGAACAAAAAATTCTTCGTAAAAAGTTTTCGTAAAAAATTTTCAATTATAATATGCGCAGTTTGACCACACCGAGGTTCAAAATCAACTCCCAAATCACGTATCTTTTAGGTTTGGACATTTATTCCATTGGTCAGAGGTTAGAGGGGTTCCAGATACATTGCAAATGAAAACGTTCTTGAAATCTCGAATTAAAAAAAAAATTGTATAAAAAAAATGCTTTTTTTCTTTAAACCGTTTTTCTCATAGTTAATAACAATTTTCGAAAATTTTAATTACACCATTGGATTGAATCGTTATTTAATTTAAATCTGTGGCTTGCAGGAACAACCACTTAAGTGACTTTTTGTGAAAATTTTTTTATCTTGAATACGAAGTGCTCTTATAGTACCCTTTTTCATTGTACAATAGTAGGATTTCCGAAATGCACAAATATTTTAAATGCCAGTCGATTGCATAATCACTTAACCACGTCTCTTGTAAAAATGTTACCGCAGAACCACTCGAGTGCACTCGTGTTTTTTATTTTTGTGCGCGCTACACCGTGTGGAGTACATTAAAGCTGTATAATATACATCTAATTACCTATACCGATATAATCGTCAGTTTTTTAAAATTTAAACAAATTTTAAAAATTTTTTTTTAATTTTTTAAAAATTATCAATTATCTAAAACAAAAAAATTGCTGGGATCGCTCTGATAAAATTCGTATGTATTTCTTAGCTGATTCTAAGAACTTATTACTCTTCACAATTTTTTCCAAAAGTGCGTGGTTTCTGAATAAAAAATTCGTAAAAGTCTTCGTAAAAATTTTCAATTATTATAATATGCGCCAGTTTGACCACACTGAGGTTCAAAATCAACCCCCAAATCCCGGATCTTTTATATTTGGACATTTATTCAATTAATTACAGGGATTCCAGATACATTGCAAATGAAAACGTTCTTAAAAAAAAAAAAATTGTGAAAAAACCATACTTTTTTTCCTTTAAACCATTTTTCGTCATTGTTAATAACAATTTTAGAAAATTTCAATTGTACCATTAGAAAGGACATGAGTTAAACTTTAAAAATGTGCCCCGCCCGAATTTTTTTAATGGCAAATTGCATTAGTTACGAACCCTCAAAGAAAGTGACTGCATAACCACTTATCTACAAAGTTCCCGCAGAACCACTTAACTCGAGTAATTTGTTTAGTTTGCGCGTCGAGAAAGAAACTATTTATAAATGTAATACTACGGTTGAATCCGTATCAGATACCTAATCAAATGAGCCAATATAGTTAGATCTTTTCTCTGACATTTCGATCTTACGTATTACTCCAAACATTGAAATCGCTTTTTTTCGAAAACACGAAAATGTCACTTAAGTGGTTCTTCCTGTAAGCCATCGATATATAGATCAGTTATATGATTCTAATATATAGCTGTGTAATTATCAAACATTTGACACAATACTTTCCCATATATTTAAATTTCTTTGTAATAGACATAATGATCTCAAACAATGTCCTAAAATAAAGTAATAAAGTTACCACACACGCACACATGCACAGACGTTATGTATGCAAGGCGTCTTCAAACATTATTTTCAAACAAAGTTTTCAATTCGCTGTGCTCTGTTTCTGCGAAAATTTACAATGCGAACAGCTGATGTGCTCTATAAATAATATTTACCACAAACCAGGTAAATAATCATTAGTGAGCTCGTATTACACAAGTGCAATTCTCAATTTCCAAATAAAACATTGATCTGTCCTTATGCATCGATCGTTGAAATAGATAATTTCAATTCATGTCCGATTTCTTAGTTCGAAATGAAATTTTTTTGTAATAACGGTCCTGAAGTATGAAAATCATTTATATTGAATAAATTTCAATTGGTTTAGAAAACAAAATAAATTGTTGAATAATTTGATTTTAAAGAAATTATTTCTCCTTAGTGGATAATGAAGGTGATGTATGCTCAATCGTACATTCAGTATGTACAGCGTAATGGTAATTGAGCTTTTGAACTCACCTCAAAAGGAAGGTATGCATCGGATGCTTCTCCATTTTCCATCCAATCTGAAACAGCAAAAATGAAATTGCAATAAGAAGAAAGCTTCCACAGAATACATCAGGAATTGCTAGAATAAGGAGCTTTTGCAATCGTATAATGTTTATTGACATTTATTTTGCATTAACGGCGGATTATTTGAAAATATTACGTTACCATTATGCGGTGTAGCAAAATAATAAATTTGTTAAAATAAGCTATCAAGAAATGCAGTTTTTGAAATTAAATTGCAAACTTCACTTTTTAAAATAGCGAATGCTTGCTTCAAAGAGCATTTACATGTAAACGGCTGGAAACATTTGTGTGCATTAAAATATCGTGTTTTCAAAATAGAGAATAATAAAGTATTTTCATGTGACTTGATCTGAACGTCCACTCAAACTGTTTTCAATTTTCGACCAGGAATGTATATGCTCGTATAAATATAGTGTATAAGAATGTGTAAGCACGTGATTGCATAATACATTCTCGATGTATGTAAATTCTGATTTATTTTTATATAATAACGGACAGAATTTTGGATAAACCTTCCTGCTGATAAATAATAATTAAAAGGTAGTCATGCCAGTTCAAACTTTTCGCGACAACTACTTATAAGCTCGTTCTCAGAGAGCGAAATAATGTATGCATCGTGCAGACCCCCGCCCCCCCCCCCCCGTTCACGCACCAGCAAGCATCGCCAATCTGTTTCAATGTTTAACTTTTATAATCGAGAGCATGTGAAAAATTGAAAGTAGATCAGCATTTTCCTTACCGCCCTCAAGTCATCTATTATGCGCGAACTTTAAAATATACGGCTTTGAAAGCGCTTTATTCCTCGGATTGTCCTTCTTCTGCGAAATCTAGAACGAGCTCGCCTTGCTAGCGCCTGTTTATATATTCAGAAGCTCTGAATATCGTCAAACAGTGCACCAGAAAAGATAGTTCAGCCGTGAAATTAGATCTGTGCGCATTAAAAGATCATGTAATACGCCAAGGAACCGCAAAGGCAAAAAGTTCTTTTTCCCTCTACCCTAAAAGCAATGGAAATGTACGAAGAAGAGCTCCAAATAAGATACTTTCCACCCGCCAATATCAGTTTGACAAAAATATTATATTTTTGTCTTTTTCGTCTTCGCATTTGTTATGATTATATTTTTGACAATTTAGGTAATTTAAAAACCAGAGCGTTCTGTTTGCGTTAAGATAAATAAAATAACCGTCTTATTATAGCTGTACTAGTATATACTGGATATGATAAAAAATTCATATGGAATTAATTTTAAAAAATGATGAAATACGTATTGGATTATTTTCTTCTGTTATTAACATTGAGCAAGTGTGGGCCAAAATAATTTTATGATATGATTATAATTTAATAGTAATAATAGCTGCTAACAAAAGTATTTATATTGCAGGAATTTATTGGAATTTCAAGCAGCAAAAAACATTTTTATTTTTTTATTATGAAATTTGATCAGATCAATTTGTATGCAATTGGATGGCGGTTCAATCTTTAAAAATCAATATTTAAATTTAAACGATAAAGAATGTATTCTCTCCTAAAAACGGATACTGAAAAATGCACTTTGATCAGTCCATAGAATATTCGGTTGACATATATGCGGCGTTAATGTTTAAAATAATTGATAGAGTTTAATAAAAAAAATCATATTAAATTTCGTATATTTTACATCCTACTTGAATGAATAATTATTAATTATAAATTTAAATCTAGCCATATGTCAAAGTATAACATTTTAAAGAATTAGGAGTAGGTAATTTAGAAAAAATGATTATTAACTATAGACACATACTGATATTGATATACAGGTAAGCAAAAAATAGAGAGTAGTGAAACGACGGGCTGGATTTCGGCAGGATCGTCTAAAAGATCTATGAAGCGTAGGAAGGAATTTATATAAAGATTTGATTAGTGACCAATACAGTTGCTCTACACTGCACACTTGTACGATTACACACCGCATTTGCAATTCATTTTTAAGTGTATTAGCGCCGCTTCATATTCTTGATGCCGCGTTGCACAATATTCATACGAGCTTTTTCTCTCTCTCTCTCTCTCTCTCTCTCTCTCTCTCTCTCTCTCTCGTCAAGCTGGAGCGTGTATATTAGCTCTACGCACGCGCTAACGGAGTTAAGGGCGAAACAAGAGAAGGGTTGATGCCCCTGTATCCGGCGAAGCTTATTACATTATATGTATATACATCGACTTTCAGCTCGCTCGGCAGCTGCAAACCCAATTTTCATTTTTATAATCAATTTACGCTAATCGAGTAAGCTGCGTATGATGCGCGTAATTTACCATTATACATATATACACACACACACACGCACACACACACACACGCATACACATAAATGTTCCTTCTCACGATCGAATCGTTGCTGCGACGATCGGTTATTTCCTTTCTCGCCCCTGTATAATTATACGTCGTTGCAATGCATCACTGAGCTTTAATAACGCACATAACATCGTAATGTACAAAACTGTAAAATATGTATATAATGTGTGTATATATATGTATACCGCATGCTTTATCGGCGGCCCAGCGATTACGTGCGCGCACACACTCACACACTCACACTCACACACACACACAAACGCACAGGCGAGCTTCTCTAAATTAATTCCCAAAACGCCGTCAACTGCAGAGCAACGCGGCCATATATTTAAGCCGCTCCGAGCGGTAGCTCGTTTAATTCGACTGCAATATGTGACCCGCAAAAATTCGCCTCTTGTCAGCGACAGCCACCGAATTTATCATTCCCTGGGTAACGACGACGACGACGACGGCAAAAAAGAAAAAAAAAAACGAGGATCCGTTTCCTCTTCTCGAAGGAGCTACGCCCCCATAAAAATGCCCACGATAAAAAGCAGCCGCGCGACAGATGTCTCTCGCGTTGCACCGATAGTCGCGCACCAGCTGATTCATCGCGAAATTCGTCGCTGTTCTATATATCTGCGTGCGGGTATACGCGCAAATCCATGGCTGATTGAAAGCAGCTCGGAAACCTTGGATTATTCTTATGTAAAAAGTATACTTTAGACGAATTACATTTTCTAAAGACATGGTGCTTATTTTTATAATGACTATACGAAAAAATGTATTAACAGCCGCATGTGCAACTTGCTTTTCGATTTCGTGCCATGACGGATATATATAATAGCTCGGAATAGAGATGGCATTGAAATTAATACAATAATCTATACTATAGATGCGCTTGTTATCTCTTTACTTATAAACCAGATTTTAAGACGTAAAATCGAAGCTTTGATTTCTGTCTCCGTGGATTTGTGGGTATATGCGCGATGCGCACACATGGAAACTCTTGAATGTTTATGAGAAGCGACGAGTCGGCCGGAAGCTAATCTAGTCGCAGTATCTTGCGAGTTATATATTTGAGAGTTGCGCGGCGCGCGCGAGAGTATGGCTTATCGATTTTCGATCGGTCATCTTCGACGTGACGCGCCTGCTGTCCACTATTACATATTGTATTTGCATTTTGTTATCTGTGGCGAGATTGCAAGTTTTCCATGACGATTCTGTCCGATGCGCTATGTATACCATCGCGCTGTACGGACCCGTAAATGCACGGTTTATTTATGCGGCTAAAGCGCCAAGCGACAGCTTTTCCAAATTGTTATCGCTCTCGCTTTGCGCGCGCGCGCGCGTCGGTAAAGCCGCAATTTCTGAATGCACCGAATCACTTTGACATTAATTTAATATTTATCGATCTACATTATATAACTTGACAGATCAAATGACATTCACGCTAAATTCCGTTTTGAGAATATGATTTTTTTAAGATTTATCGACGTGTAATTACGGTGTATGGCATCGTAGCTGGCTGTTAGATAGAAGCGATATGCCTCGTAAATTGATAACCATACATCAGCCGTTAAATCCGCTAAATCCCGTTGGAGCGAATACAGTAATTAAAGGCGAACAACTGATCCAGCGAGGAGCATGTATACGGCATAAAACCGCGAGAGACGTGTATAATAGCTGTCAATTAGAGTAAAACACAAAAAATAAAAATAGGTATACGCGCCAATTCTGCGAATCTCGGCGGCATGCGCGCGCGCGCGCTACGCGGCATCGCCAGCTTATAAGTATTTTCATCATATTCGACCGGGTCACGTCGTACAAGTGCGGCGCTAAGTCGCTCCAGATCTATAGTGCAGTAAAAACTGCAACAGTCAAGCGTCACCCTGCGCTTGCTCGGCAGCTCTTTAATGACGAGCGCATTTCTATTTTATTCTCTAGTAGCGCTCTGAATTCCGATGCTTTTTTCTCAAATCCCTAGGCGGAAAATAAACCAGTCCAAATGGCCCCCAAGACGCGCTTATTGCTGGCCAATATTGTTCTGCACGCAATCCTCGACTGCAGCGTTTATTTACACATCCGAGCTCGCCAGTCGTCGAGTCCGCACGCGTCGTTTATTCCTTCGGTATATCGTATACGCTGAGTGCAAAAAACCCGCTGAATACTATCTTCGCGGAAATTTATGTTGAATTTTCTACAATTTCCTCAAATTTACATAGTATCATTCTACTGAGCAGTCTCGCAACAGCATCTTTTTCAAAGATCTTAATTCTAATTTTCATATAGGACTATTATTTACACATTTTTAGGTTTTCAATTAGTAAAGCTTAATAGTAGATAATGCACCAATTTCCAACTTAAACGATATTTCTGTCAAAAACTCAGATCACAAGGAGCTTTTATTGTGTTTTCATATATTTTTCATATGAAATATAGTATTTTACAAATACCAAGATCGACGCAATGTTCACCCAATTCTTTTAACATTAGAAATCTTGCCATGATCGATACTGTAAATGTTGCCCTGACTCTTTTAACATGCGATCAAATCTTTTGTAATTCACCCATTATGTATAATTTACATAAATTTTACGGAATAATGTAGAAATGTAATTCAACATTTTTTGAATTACATTTCTACAACTAGAAATCGCTTAATATGTATATAAAACTGTATATATGATTCGAATTGAAAGCTATATTGAAAGCTGTAAATCACGAATAAGCCATCCTAGACTGATGCCACATCGACGTCAATATCTTCAGCGAGTCAAACAAAATTTTCGCAATGAAACATTCGTTGCAGACCGAAAACATATATTATACTAAATGTACTTTTGAAGTATAAAAATTAAAACTTATGTGTATTAATACAGAAAGATATGAGAACAGTAATTTCATGATTATTGTAATTTTATTGTTATTGTTATTATTATTGATTGCCAATTGGTAAATTAGTTGTTTTCTTGTATAATTTACTGTTGCACGAAATGAATTTAAATTTACAATTAACTTTCAGATCCCGTTAACGTAACGAAATGCACGATTATGTTGACCAATCAAGAATAAAATCACTGATTATATCACATTTTATTAATGTCGCATTGACGAATATTTTATTAACGCTTCTATCGAGGATGTCTCCTAAATAAAATGTGTCCGGTTATACATAGTATAACGTCGGAAAACATATAATAGTTCGATTATATATATATAAACTTTATATATATAAACCTTATTTAGTGCACCTGTCTCGAATGGCACGTGATTACCAATGTAATAGCGTATAATATATTGCAATTTATGTGACTTAAGTAATCCATTATTGTATAACGTAAAATCAATATCGAATCACTGATGTGACGAGCGTCATATAATTATTGTGTATCTATTTTATTGTTTAAACATTGCCTTGTCGCAACTTTAATTTATTAATATTTTAGAAAAACAAGAATTGTTCAGAATATAATTGGAGTGCAACATCGTTATATAATTTTGATACAATATTATTTATAAAGCAATAAAATTGGTCTTCTCCATTAGTTTTGTGTTTTCGTTAGCGGCCGCAATGATAAAATTGAATGAGAACTAAATCGATAATGGTAATTGGATTATTTGCCAACCAAGTTAAATCAATGACCTACTTTAAATTTACCAGTTTATTTATGCTCTGGCAGTAATGGTAACGGTATCTTGGATAATTGGTGCTTAATTTTGACTTTGAAGACATACACCACAATATCTTTGTTATTGCGTTAAAGATAAAAGAAATTCGTGATTTATAATTGTCTTCAACTGATCTCTTAATTGTGCCCTTATTAAATATAAACCAGAAAAGTTCGATCACGATGAAATCTATAAACGAAGCAACAGCATCAGTGCGCCCTAATCTCTAACTGGACCATGAGACATGAAACCGGTTGTAGCAGGGCGCATTATACGAATTACCAATCACATAAAGTCTATCTCGGCTTCAGAACATCCGGTCATGATTTTTTTTATATAGAGAAGACTAGAATAACAATGGGCTGTAATTTATTCGATACTTAATAGGCAAATTGAAGACTTCGTATATATTTTGTTAATTAACAAACCTTCGTAAATTAATTAACGAAGATCTTTGTTGAAAACTTTTCCATCAGTCATAATTTTCTAAAGGACGCTGATTTGAATTTTTTTATTTTGTAATAGTCAGCGAAAAAAACTTAGTTTTAATTGCGTAATTTTTCTATCGTAAAATACGTTTTGAAGTATTGATATAAATCTACAAATTAATTAATTCTGCAATACTATGTTCCAGAAAATTCTGTGCGTTAAATGTTTTTAAACGAATCAGTTTCAGAAATTTATTTAATTATCTTCGAAATTTTATTGAAATCGCTTTCAAACCAAAATTGAAGTAGCTCCTTCTGGTAAAGCGAGTTTCCACCAAAAAATTCAGGAAAAATGCACGAACTCGTTCACGAAACGTTCATCGATCTGTCGAGAGACGTCGAACTGCTCGGTTTCTAAAAATGGGAATTTTTCAAACTTCAATATAATCATTATCGATTTAGTACGAATATAACAACAACGTTCTTACGGCAAATAATATCCCATAATTGTAAAAATCGATATAAAACCTATTGATTTTAATAAAAGCAATAATTTTTTACTACTAATTTCGCGACCTCGTAATCATGTAGGCTACGTTTACCCATGATAAACCAGCAGTAGAAATGAAGCAGGTCCACGCGATGGCTCATTCGATAGAGCGATGCGCTCGTAACTCGATGTCTCGGGTTCGATTCTCGGTCTCTATTATACACAAAGCACATGAAAATTTAGTGGTGCCTCATTTTGCTAGAGTACATCGTAAGCTTTCGCTACTGATTACCATTATATTAGAAGCATAAACCCTAATGCTTATAAATTATTAATCGAACGATACATTGTTGCATTAAGTTATGAATGCGAGTTAGTATTTAAATTGTAAAGTAGCGTAAGGTGTAAGAAACCAAAAAATTTTAGATGATAAAATGAAGGCATGAATTAGAGATTCAAATATATGATGACTTATCATAACAATGATAAGTCGTACGGTTTACGCTATACTCGATATAATTAACCAAAAATGAATGGATTATAAAGTAACAGATAATAGCTAGTCAGCTAATATCAGAAATACGTACTTGGGAATTGTTTTTGATTACACTCAATCAATGAAATATTCGCATTAGGCGTGATAAGTCATATCACAGTTAAGTATTTAATTTTCATATTTTATAAATTGGCTTGAATTATTTGCGTTATGTCACAGGCGTTAGTCCGCAAAGCATCGGACTCACGCATATTTTTCAAAAACATAAATGTACATATTGTTTGGCGGTAGCCATTGTCACAATAATCTTAAATAACAATTGAAAGTAAGCATTACAATGGTTTAATTCAAGTTAATAAGTCATGGAACTGTGAATATGGTTATCCAACATAGACTGACTAAAAGTAACAAAGAAGAATACGATTGTTTCAAAAATGTTTTTTATTGCAGGAAGTAGATGATTATTATTGAAGAATAATACAGCGACAGTTTTACTCAAATTCACTGCTCATTTATTGAATTCGTATAAGAAAGAACGTCTGATTGCTACGTCTACTCCAGTGAGAAGCTCATGAGGAACTAAGAGGCGGAACAATACAGATAAGAAGAACTGATGAGAGGTTGGAAAAAGGACTTTGGACCCATGACGTCATAACAAGCCATAAACGCATTTTCCCCCTCTGTTCCTAAGCTCAAACTTCACAGTACCGTACTGGACGTAACTAGACAAGTCGAGTCGTTATTGTATAGTTATATAGCAATATTCCAACATTTTTAATTCTCATGTACAGTTGAGATCTTTCGACTGGTCCACACGCGAAGATTAAATGTTCTATAAGTACGGCATAGAATATTATAAGTGTATATACTAATAACAAACAAATAAATAGAACAAACGCATCTTCAAATAAAACAGCAAAGATAATATTCGATCCCGCAAGGCTTTCAATTCCAGACGAGTCCTGCACACTGAGTTTGCCCGAATCTCTCCCCACTGTATAGGTGCAATCGTTACTAATCTCGCGAGCTCAGTCAGTCCCGCGAGTTTTTTGTTGTACAGATCGTTAAATTCCTGTTTCCTCCGCACACTATTCCCGGGCGGGCGCGACGGTAAGTATTAAAAGACAAAAGAGCGCGAGCCTCTAGAGTTCTCTTCGCAAGAAAGTCTCTCGAGTAGGTGAGCGTAGGAGGAAGACGTCGTCTCCCGCAACATACCTCCCTCTCGCGCATAAAGCCGTCATTAATTACCGATCCGCGAGCTTTTCCGCGTCTTTTCCGAGAGCGATTCCCCGCTGTGTACACTTGGCCCGGCGCCAAAAGTCCACGACACGAGTCTCTGCGCGCTGAGCTACGCACACTCACGCTGAAATTCGAATCGCCGCGCGCTCTTCTATTTCCGAGCTTTCGCGGTGCAGTGCCGTGTGTGATTAATTAAGGACCTAATGGCGCCAGTCGAAATATTTTCCCCGGCGACGGGCCATTGTATATACACACACCCGCGCTTTCCAAGCCTATCTATGTATATACATATGCATAGTGCGAACTGCAGAGGCCTGACCTGCTCCAAATTTTCACGCGGGAGCTTCATCGGATTTCGACGCCGCGGAGCGATTAGCGCATCGTCGGCGGCGGAGGAAAAGCTCGGCTTCCTGATTAATGGACTATTGTCTAGTGGCCATTACGCTCGCACTGCCGCGGCGACTATGAGAGTTGGTAGGCCGAATCCGATTAAGTTACGGGATTATTTGCAGGAGGAGCGATGGCTCGAGGCTCCGCGGAGGGATTCTCCCGCCGCTGCTCTTCTCTTTCGGTTGTTCTATAATAAGACTCGAGTGAGGCGTCGATCAGCTGTTGACGCTTCGCGGGACGTCGAGTGCGTGATTCTATTTCGCGATGACGGACGTCTAAAGATTCGAGTGGCGCCTTGCCTCCTTTTTTCTCGGCGAAATTTATTTTCTTGCGCGACGCAACTTCTGTTCCGTGAAAATGTGTCCGCGTACCGAAAGCCGCGAGAGATGTGTCGAGCTTCAAATTGCCGCTGTTATTTTCGCTTCGGACTTTCTTTGTGCAGCATACCTTTATCTTTTGTGCGAAGTAGTCGTGCACTCTCGCTCTCTCTCTCTCTCTCTCTCTCTCTCTCTCTCTCTTTCTCTCGCTCTCGACTCTCTTCGCAATTTAATGTCTCAACAATACGACGAATGAAATATTGTTCACCGCGGGCCAGCGCAGTTTGTTTTTATAATTTTTTACAGCCCGCTTTGTTTGCAGACGAAAAGTTGCACTCTAGCGCGCTCGTCGCGCTCTTTAGAAAAACAAGCTCGTCTGCAGTGTACACTGACGCGATGCGTGTCCTCTTAATTTTTAATAAATATGCGACGAGCTGCAAATCGTTGTAGCTTTTAAGCAAACGTAAAACTTTTCCAGAGCACAGGTGAGATAAGATATATTTCCCAGTAATTATTTTCTCCTTTGTGAAATCTCTTTCAAAGCCAAACAGAGCCTATAATGCTTGCGGGGTGTACCGAAGCTCTCGCATGCGTCAGCAGATAAAAAGTAAACGAAGAGAATAAACTGGGCTTTGTTGATTTTTCACGCGTAGCCTTTCCTAACTATACTTAAATGCGACCTACATACAATTTGAATTTAAGCAATTGTAACATTAATAAAAATGCGGTGTACATTTAAGAAATCGTAATTTCGCAACGAACGAGACAAGCCGGAAAGCCATTGTAGGATGTAGTAACGAAAAAGTTCAACTTTTATATTGGACTATGGAGCGCACGAGAAAACTTAATCCCGAAACTTTTTTAATGAATCATTAACAAATAACTACGCTTGGTCTACACAGAGAGCGATAAAATTCTCACGCTATACGCGCACACCTTCGCATTGCGAAGCTATTATACATTTTTTTTGAATACGTGTAACGCTGCCCTTACGCGAAAAAATGTTTTTTTCTTCCTTTATAAATCATAAAGTTTTTACTTAGCCACAATAGGATTACACATAATTTACTTGGAAACAACTACATAACGCTATTGAAATTTTTTGCCGGCGCAAGTTTCCGTTCACTGGCGCCGCCACAATATTGTTTTTGCGCACAGATTTTTTACCAAACGTAAAACGTTTTTATCAAACAGCATTAAAAGTGTTGCGTTTCGCAGTACGTGAATTTGCATGTTTCCAATATTTTTAGTTCGTTAATGCAATAAGAAATAACAAGCAGCCTTTCACCCGATCGCCCCGTTAACGAAATTTTGCTGTGTAGCGCGAGATTAAAAATAAACAAATGTCCGCGTCACTGCACGTATATTTACTTGAACTTTACGCTTTGTCAATATTTTTAGCTTATATATACTTAAATAATAAATAAATAAAGTGCAGTAGCGTATTTGCTGATAAAAATTTGTTTGGGAGCCGCACGTAATGACATACTTTGGCCGCATGTGTACAGTGAGAAAAAATGTAGTTCTTCAACTTTGATGTTACTATATACTTCAACAAACACATCGATTCGAAAGGAGAATCAGCTAGAAAAACTATGAAGCACACAGTGCCCTCGGTATCCTGAGCAAAAGACATTAAGATCGGTATATAATTGACGATGAGCAGCGGAACCTTATATGCGTTATCTAAAGACATAGTCGTCGATGAAATATGAAAGCCGGCAGCCGCGCGTAAGTATTCCGAGTCAGATCGCAAGTAGTATCCCGCGCACGTCCAGCCTCGGCTGCGCGCCGCGTCCATAAGTATTTGCCGTTGACAATGGCTAAAATAGCGCTGACACCGCTGGGCTATAGGCAGCTGGAATTTAATTTAATTAAGCCGAAGTTTAAAAGGCTCGCCGAGCAAGGGGAGAGCGAGAGAGATGGACGCGCATGTATATTCCAAGTATTTGGAGCGCAGCCTCGATAATGCAGACACAAGCGCCAAAGTGATCGAGAGATAATATATATCGAGGCTCGATCGATCTCTCGCCGCGCCGCGAGAGAACTTTCCGAGAGAAAAAAAAAGACGACAATGGCAAGACTTTGGAACTGCAGTTTGCGCGCATGTACATTGTGATTTGCGCTCTGCGTGTATAGTGTATATACGTTTATGTATACGCGTGTATAAGGGCGCACATGTAAGCGCGGCTATAGGCGCACATAGAAGCGGTTTCGCCGGGAAATTCCTCAGCGCCAAGTTCAACGGCCATTAATTCCGAAGTGGAGTGTACAGCCGATCGATCTGTCGCGCGCGTAATTCTGAGATATTCGACGAATCCGTTCCGGTGCAGGCTGCACTGCCACACACGTATACACTGCACCCACAGTCGCACGATTAATAAGCTCGTGCCCTATACCCGGGCTTTGATGAAACAGGCGCTGGCATACTCGGGCATATCGGCGTACTTTCGCCAGAGAGAGATCAGAGAGATCGAGACTGCGAGCCTTATCAAGATTTCGCGCTGGGAATTGAGCTGCAATCAGCGCGTCGCTATATCGTCAAATATGGTCGCTATATTTTATGCGCGCAATTTCACGCGGATTAAATTTGGCTGGTTTGTCCAATTCCGGAATATACTTGGTTTCATCGGGAGCTGCAATGTTGCGGCTCGAAACTCGCTATATACGATACGTATGTATAGAGCTTTCCTTTCGACGACAAGGACTTTAGTTGATCGGCTACTGCGTTTCAGGTGATGCAGTTGCCCATACATGCGACGATGACTGCACAAATGCTACGGAATAATTTCCAATGTCTGCATCGCAATAGTCTCGGAATTACCGCGCGGACGGTATATTAGAATGGAAAAACTAGACTGTCTTATACGTTGAATCAAGTCGAAATCGAGATTTTCAATTTTCAATGTCACACTATTGGGGGTAGCTCATCTCTATACCAAGGTATTTTTGTTTTGTATTCTTTATACAAAAAGTGTATCGCCATCTTTTATATTGACGAAAAAAGTGTTTGGATGAAGGTGACAAAAGTTGAAAGCCTCTCTGTGTTACAAATGTGTAACCAGTGTAAGTAGAAAAGCCATAAATTCAAAATTTCACATGCGTCTGTCCTTCTATAAATAAGAGCTGTATTCAAATTGTTTTATTGTAATATTGCTATTATAATTAAACGAAAGATTTTACATATATATATAAAAAATATAAAAACAGTTATAATACAATACTGGATATCAGAGCCGTTCACTGTTGTTCGAACTATTAAATGTAAGATATACTTTTTAAAAAGTTCCGTATAAAGAAAATTTGAATATAGATTGGTATAATTACTTGAAATCAAATCAACATGACAGCGCGACCAACATTTATACATATAGTGTGCTTTTCATTTAAAAACACGTCCCTTAAATTTTAGAACTGAATATGAACAATTCAATACAGCCAACATGTATTCGCTGTAAAAAATCTATGGCGTGACCAAGGCCATTGATGTTTATGACACTAATTAACACTATATAAAATCGAGAAGATATCCGATCGAGAGCCGCATACAGCGAAATATAGAGAATAAATGACTAATTTTAATTAATTAAACAGAACACGCGACTATATTCCTTTATAGATAATAATAATAATATATATAGATAAAAAACACAGTAAATTTGGCTACTTCAAAGTTTCAAGTTTTACTGAAATTTTGATGGAAAAATTTAATATTACTCCGCAAGTCTCCCTGGCGAACTTTCTCAACAAAATTATCAGCTATACAAAGTATACGAACACATACATAATCGACTTACGTAGAGAGACGCGCAGCGAAACATTATAGTAGCGGCATTGTTCTCTCGGAAGCTTATCTCTTACATAAAGCATCTCTCCTCGGCGACATCTCTCACGTCGCGGAAAATCTCCGTCCAGAATCAATTTTCTTCAATCAAGCGATGAATGAATCAACTGTCATCACACATGCGCATGCATAAACGACACTCGCGCTCGACACTCGGCAATCGCGAGCGAGCGCGCGCTAATACAAATAACCAGCGAGCCACATGCGCGCGCGCGCGCGACCGTTTCGACGCCTCGGCTGCCGGAGAACGACTGAGTCGCTCCGCGAGAACGTGCGCGCCGCTCTATACTAGGCCGCCGACGAGCAGATGACGAAGAGAGAGAGAGAGACAGAGAGGGAGAGAGAGGATGCTGCGCACTCTTCGGGATGATGAAAGCTCGGCCTATAGGTATACGCAGTAGCGGAGAGCTTCTAAATGCGATCGCGGTGTAGGTTTATCGCTAGGGAATTTTAAAAATAACGCAGCGCGAAATTCGAGAATTGCTGGATTTGGGCTGGGTTCGGTTTTTTTTTTTTTTTTTTTTTTGTTCGTAGAGACGAGCTCGAGGCGGCGCAACTAAATGCACACGCATTGCGAGGTGTCGCTTGAGACGGAAGAGTAATTTACGCGCGACCCGCCGGCGGAGCTGAGCATGATCAAAGATTATGCAGTTCGAGCGCGAGATCTAGTCCGCTGAGTCGTCTGCTCTGCGCGAGAGAGGAATTATTAGTGTGCTGTACACATACGTGGAATGTATGTGCAATGAAATTTACTATGACAATACGTGTTGTAGTACTCTAATATCCAAAACCGTTAGAGCCGTACGAGAAAATATACTTTAATATACTGAAAAGACTTTTTTGCGCTGGAAAACCCGTTTCACAAAAGAAGCCATTCGACAATGTTACATTATACCGCTTTACATAAACCTTGGACATGATTTTAAGCTCTCATGGCATAAAATATACTTCGATATACCAACGCAGCATATAAGAAGATTTTTAGCACATAGATGACTTTTCTATCACTCCCATACTTTGTGCGAAAAACGTCAGCTGTGTACCAGATTTTTTATTAAAATCGAAATTTTGTACAGTTTTCTGCATCGCATTCATTATACTTTTATCATACATACTAAATAAATTTAAAGGTAAAATGACGTATATTGAAAGCTGAGAAAAAGATTTTTAATTTTATGTATTGTATGTACATAACTATAGATTTTTTTATTCAGTTTTTATAATATCTTAATTATATAATAATGTTTAGCTGATTTTTATTTTTAAACTGAAGATTTTGTTATAGCAAAATGATTCTCTCCAGTCTCCGCCTAGTTTGGTTATCCAAAGGATCTGTACTCTTGTAAATTCATGCGCATCTAATTTAATCGCCGCCAGCGGGTATACTTAATTGGTTCAGCAAATTAAATTATTTATTCAATGACATTTCAATTGCACCGAGTTTGTTTAAAAAATTGATTGCTTTGAATGAAAATTTCATTGGATTTAGAAAGTTTTTCTCAGCAAAAGAATTACGCAATTATGGAGTTTATAAGTAATATATTTTTTACGAATTATGAGATCAACAACAGCGCACTTTACGCGCGCTAACCCTTTAAATAACGCATGAACCGGAAAATTGTGAATTACGAACATAGCTCTCGATTAATCACAAAACGTCTCTCTTGGCTTCACAACATCCGGGCATGAGTTTTTTTAGGTTTATTTGTGTATAGAGGGAGCTGGGAGATGTATCCGAACTCGTATACTATATAGTATCGATGAAATGCTATATACTAAAAATGCTATATATATATATTGAAGCGCACGGGTTAGATTCATACTGCGAAGCAACGAATAGCTCATACTTCCGAGAATTACTATAGCTGTTTTTAAATAAATTTAAAAAAATGTGAAAAATTAGAACATAAAAACAAATGAGTTTATAATACTTAAAAAATTATTATAAATATTAGATATTTTTAAAAGTATTTTCTAATTTTAAAAGAAATATATTTCATACTGACATTTGCAAAAATACTGTATCAATTAATATGTTTACGTTAAATGTTCTATCCGTTTCATTGCATAAAAAATCATTAAATGTATAAGATATGATCTGACGCATGCTAGTCTTCGTCGGGAATAATAGTTGAGCGTGTTGTTTTTAACTTCCAATCTGAGCTATTGTTCGACGTCATCGAAATGAAAAAGTGAAACGATCATTAGCGAAAGCTCGCGAGATTATTTAATAGCATTTAGCTCGCGCTCGATCCCAATGACATTAGTCATCAAGTGGCATAAGTACACAGAGAGAACATTCCCCGCAATGACGTTTAGCAAACACGCAGCCAGCCGTTGGCAGTCTTGAACGTTTTTCCTCTGCTTCTATCGGAACATATAGGCCTTAAGATATCGCAGCATTGCGCATACGTATATGGAATATAGGCGCATATCTTATTGGGAATCGGATCGCGCGCGAAACTAAAGAGCCTTTCCCCCAGCGAGTCTCAGCTCTCTCTCTCTCTCTCTCTCTCTCTCTCGTCCGCGGAGATAGAGGATTATGCGCGCGCTTGCCTATACGGGCTATAGGAAAAGGATGGCAAACGAGTTGCGTTACACGTATCGTTACACGCGAGCGAATGCGCATTCCGCGTCAAACGGACACGATTTATGCACTTGGCACTTAAAGCGCGCTATAATATGCTCTCGCACGCATGCCTGTATACGTATGCATGTGTATATATATAGACGCGTAAACACCCCGCAGACGCACGCGCGTAATACCATAGAAACGGAAAAATATATAGAGCCACACAGACAGACGCGCGCGCGGACGATGAATGTTTATCGGTCGCTCGTTCCTCCCACACTTGGCGATATCCTCTCTGCGCATGTATATGCACACGACTGGGGTGTTATCGCCTACTATATAGCGCGCCCTCTCTCCGAGCATCTGCTTTTAGACGGCCTATCGCCCCGCCGCCGCCGCCACGCGCGCACTGCATAAATTAAGCGCAGATGCTGATTCTGCTCTCTCTCTCTCTCTCTCTCGCGCGCGCGCGCTCTCCTGTCTGCAGTATCAACACACAGAGAGAGAACCGACTATTACACTGTGTGACGCTTATCAGAAACTGTAATATGCCCTGGCACACACACGTACACGCGCACGCTAACACACACACACACACACACACACACACACACACACACACACACATATATATATATATATATATATTTATATATATAAATGAGCGCGAGTTGAGCGCAGAGACTCCTCCTGATGTATCCGTGTGCACTTGCAACCGTCACGATTGCTCGCGTTCGACGATCTCTCTGACTTATGTCTCTATATGATATGTCCATAGTCTGTGCGTTATCCGATGCGTGCATTATTTATTATTTTTTTTACGAGGCAAAGAGAAGAGGATCTATCCGCAGCTGCGTATACATGTGTATGTCTGCGCATGTAACGCACGCGAGGTGTATCAGCTCTCGTCGGGATATGCTCTTTGCGGTTTATTGTTTGTCCGCGACTAACAAGACGAGCTGGATTTCCGAGCTGTGTATATATACATATACAATATACATATACATGTATACACGTAATGTATATATATAATTGAGCGGGATTTATGTTTACGGTCCAATGGTTTTTGCGCAAATGTTGCGTTGTATTTCAGTCCTCTTTACTGCGCGCGCGGCCGCAGCTTCGTAACCGCGATGTCACACCGCGGCAGCAAGTTATATCAATTTTCCAAGCGCGCAGCCTAGCGCAGCGTAAATTTCAACTATTTATATCATACGCTCGTCGATATTTCACATCTATTCTCTCTCTCTCTCTCTCTCTCTCTCTCTCTCTCTCGTACGAACACGCACGTTATGCTGGTGTTTAATACATGCTGCTTCGCGTTCAATATTAAGTATATATGCCTTGGCGTAGAATGTACCTTAAGATAGGTGAAATGATAACGATTGGTGTGTCTAAGGCAGCTACCGCGTGCTCTATTATAAGCTGAGAAAAAGTCGGCGAGTTCTTGTAGACAGACGCTTATTGAATCGATCAATTACAAAAATTGCTTTTAACGTCCGCGCTCGAGTATGTCGTTGATTTGAAAAAAGTAAATGAGTTATTCAGTGGGAAAATTGATCATCACCGAGAGATTTAATGCGCGCTTGTTGGAATTAATTGGTAAAAACAGCTGTTTCTCAAATTGTGATGCTCGAGACTTGACTTTTTTAATCTCGTTATTCGAAATATAACTTTATAGTCTTGCCACTTCATCATATAACTGATCAGTTTCACAAAATTTCTAGCGTACGAAAGAATCGCCACAACAGAATTCACAAACAAACAACCACCATTGATATCTAAGGGAGTGCCACAAGGCTGCGTACTTAGCCCACTATTCTACACTTTGTATGTATCTAAAATTACCGCAAATCTATACCTAAACGTATAGAGATCTCCCAATTCGCTGATGATATAGCGGTCTGTATCAAGACGTCACCATTAAAAAACGCGATATCAGCCTTATAGAAAATCAATTGAGAAAGTAAGCAAAAATCTAAAAGAAATCGGTTTAGATTTATGTCCTAAAAAAACTGTATTCTTACATTTTAACAGAAAAAAAGAAATTGCCGATGAGACTTCAATTAAAATCGGAGATGTATTCATAGAATCCTCAGAATCGACGAAATTTTTAGAGGTTATCTTTGACCATCGATTATCTTTTGATCTGCACGTTAATTATGTTCAAAAAAATGCGCCAATAGATATAAATATATTAAAATTTTTGTGTGGAACATGGTGGGGCTCAGACCCAGCAACACTGCTCCTATTATGCAAAAGTTAACGTTCGACCACATATAGACTACGCTTCGTTTGTCTATTTACCCTCTCGTAAACAACAAATACAAAACTTAGACAAAATCCAACTGTCAGCCATTCGGATAGCCTGTGGCTATAGATAAAATAACTTGTGTAGAGTTTAGCGGTTTAGTAAATTTGGTGTAGAGTCCTTCTATGTAGTTATTATCTATGTGCAGTTTTTCTGTATAGAATTTATTTGTGCAGTAGGGTTATTCCGTGTACCGTGCAGACCAATTTTTGTGTACAGTTTGTCCGGTGTCCATTCTTTGAGAAATGCGAACTGAAAATTTAAGTACTATACAAAAGCGACAATTCTTAAAAATAATAAAAAGAAACAAAATAAATATCTACGTACAATGCTGAAATGATATTATGTATTTCTTTACGAGAACGTGTATAACTATAAGATAGTTTATTTAGAAATGTAAAATTGTGTAAAAACAACCATTGTATATAGCTGTATAAGTCTCCTTGGGAGACTTCGGTAAACTTGAATAAAATTAAAAGTTAAAAAGTTAAAGTAACATAGATCTATTAAGGGGAATTCAAGGAAAAAACTTCTTTTATATTTTATCATTATGTTTAAAGATAATTTATATCCAATGGAATTTGATAATATCTGATCTGTACACATATCTTTGTTGACTTTATGAAAATGAGTTATAGCTTCTATGTATGTACATATAAAAATGGATATACTCATCAGATATAGTTTGTAATTATTACAGGCATTTAATTTACGTAAACTTTTTAAATATTATAATGTGAATATTCTTTGTTAGCTGCGATTTCAATAATTTTTTATATCGTAAATCCATGTGCTAAATTGCTTGTAGTATAAAAATACAATGCTTTAGCTACTGTTATGTACATAAAACTTTTACGTACAACAACAAATACTTTGCAAAGTAAAATGATCGATGGTGATAGTGAGTCTCTCTGCAAATAATAATGTACCAACGTAAATCTGTTTAGTTACACAGAAAGAACTTATTTCTTGAAAAAAACTTGTTGAACTATACTAAAAAAACTAGTTCACCACAAGGATATCGCCTTAAATAGTATAACTTGACTTTTCAATAAGATAATAATACATGGCTTTACTTATATATACCCTACGTCGACTCGTGATTCCATTTCAAATATCGAAATCCTATATTCTCCATACATAATCGCTTTCTCGAACGATTTATTTCATGCATATCTACTGCTACTACTGCTGCTGCTGCTACTGCTACTGCTACTGCCCTCGATATTCAATTATATTCATGAAAAACTTCTTCATTCGAAATGGAATAGCATCGTGAAAGGCTCGCAAGAATTTAAAACAGTATATACTGGAATCGCTCGATGCCAGTAAATGCGCTATACGCTATATATATATATATATATATAATACATCATGCACATGGAATCCTCCTATCTATGGGTAGTTGGGTACTCATATTCGCATCATACACACACACACACACACACACACACACACACACACACACACACACACATGGGTGGTTCTCTGACAAATCGAGCGGTCAATTTTTTGATCCTAACCAAAAATATTTTTAAAATGTTCCTAAGAGACATCTGAGTATCCCAGAATTTTTCAGATTTTTTCCATCAAATATCTTCGAGTTACAGAGGGTCAAAGTTGATGAAATCAGGTTTTTTTGCTTTTTGTGACTACTTTCATTAATTTGTAAGGCCTCAGGGAAACATTTTTCACTATAAAGACATATAACATTTTTTTCTGGAAACTTTCTAAATTTTTCGAAAAAAATATTTTTGAAGTCATATGTATATGTTTTAAGAAACTTATAAGTCATTTAAGCCTTAAAATCAAGTTTTAGGAAAGTTCGATCATCCGGATCAAAACCAAAAAATTCATGAAGATACCTTATTTCAATATAAAAAAGTCTGCGAAAGACCCACAATGTCAGAGGCCTTGGTTTCTCTGTAAAAAATCATTATAACAGTTCACATTTGAAAAAAATTTAGTTTTATTGCTCTATCGAAGCATTTAACCAATCTTATTAATTAAATAAGTTCGTTTATAATAATTTCAATCATAAAAAAACTAATAAAGTTAGTGAAATGCTTCGATATAGTAATAAAACTAAATTTTTTTCAAATATGAACTGTTATAATGATTTTTTGCAGAGAAACCAAGGTCTCTGACATTCTGGATCTTTTGCAAACTTTTTTATATTGAAATAAGGTATCTTCATGAATTTTTTGGTTTTGATCCGGATGATCGAACTTTCCTAAAACTTGATTTTAAGGCTTAAATGACTTATAAGTTTCTTAAAACATATACATATGACTTCAAAAATATTTTTTCGAAAAATTTAGAAAGTTTCCAGAAAAAAATGTTATATGTCTTTATAGTGAAAAATGTTTCCCTGAGGCCTTACAAATTAATGAAAGTAGTCACAAAAAGCAAAAAAACCTGATTTCATCTATATGTATATATACCGAAAACTTCATTAATGCAATCAAATATATATACAGAAAAGTACATCTATAGAGTATACAACCATGTAATACGTATCTACGTGTAAACCGTGACGAGGAGCCAGCGATAAGAAAGAAAATGCAACTCTCGAGGTCTAGAATCTTTTTTTTCCTCTCTTCTTGTTCTTCTGTTTTCTGCTGGGTAACGATATATCTGCACATACACAGTCTCATCTAAAGTGCAGGTCGAGTGCGCGCAAACTCTCCTATACAGACTATATATATAGATGTAGACACACGATCTCGCGAGAATAATCGTTATTATTGGAGAAGAGCAAAAAGCCGCTCGCACACCGGGCAGGTTTTAATTAAGCTTTTTCATCGAGGATTTTACAGCGAGGAATTCTTCAGCGACGAAAACGTTCGCACTCAGTAGTTCATCTCTACAGATAAATTTTCCTTTCTCGTTGGGCTACGCCACGTGTGCGCAGGCGGGCCCAATACAATGGTCATTGGTCCTGTTCCGAATCGTTGCACTTACAGTGCCATTGTTATTCCGAGTAAGTTGGCCGATGCCGTAATAATATTATTACCAGGCTCGGAATCATCGTTAGTCCGCTGACGCATCCCAATTGCATAAATGAATGCCTAAGCTTCTGTCAATAGACCCGTCGAAATCAGGTATTCAGAGCAGACATATTGACAGCGGCCGCGATTCTCCGAAACGCCGCCGCCGCCAAGTCAAAAACACCACAGAAGGTGATCCTCTGCTCTCTCGTTATATTGCACGACTATTATACTTGCGACTTTGCGCGGAATACAAATTGACAGGCGTAACGAGACGTGGATTTGTAATAAAAACACGAGCCAACGGAATTCTACCGCGATGAATATCATATATTGTAGTCTTGCGAGAGGCCGCACAGTTTGCGACTTCTGCGGAGACGATAAAGAAACAAGTGACACACAGTCGAAGCTCTTATAATCTTAATGCATTTCGCGATAGCTTAGCTCGACCCAAAAGTTTGGTCACCTCGGCTGCGGAGACACGATGTGTACGTTCTTCTTCTTATTCTCTTCTTCTTACGCAATGAATGCGCTCGAATAGCGCGCGAGCTCGCTTCTTAGAAAAGTTTTTCACTGGACCCGCGCTCATCGCCAGAAACGCTTTGCGCTTCAACCAGCTCTCGTCGAATTCTGCGAGATTTTAAGCGCAACAGTAAAGCGGACAAAAATAAACGCCGTCGCTTATGTGCGCTTCGATAAAATAAGCTATTATATACTCCAATCAAATATAAACTTATTATATGCGCGTTTTCGTTTTATTTACTGATGGAGCGCTTTTCAGTTTGTAAAATAAATAAACAAATGCGTAAACGAATGCATGCTTGCTTTTGGAGATTCCAACGACAAATACACGTATACCTCGGAGCTATGAAAAAATTGAATTTGTTTGATATTTACCTTGAACGAGCGGCTTTGAAAAATATTGGAAATTGCAAAATTGTCAAATTTGATGAAATGATTTCGAGAGAAAAGTAACGAGCAATATTCAGTTTATTATTGAAAATTATTCGACGTGTACGAGAAGTCATAGAAAATATCAATTTTTAACAAAGAACTATACTCACACTTTAAGGTCGACTTCAAAACGTGATTGCAACCGGACTTTTTTTCATCCTCTCAATACGTAACATATATCATTTCAAATGCATAATGCAAATTCATCGACTGTTATTGCCAGCTGTTTTTATCGCAACTGAATCGTTTTATACACATCGTCGGCAGCTGCGCGCAAAAAAAACAGCGTGTCACCTTCGTCGGCTAATCCTATCGGGAATTTTTCGGAAATCCAGAGATTCCGGAAAAACCATCGGCGCACCTGCAGTGCATCTCACTTTCACACGCACGCACGCACGCACGCACGCACGCACGCGCAGGGTTGAAGAACTGTTATTTCCACTGTATAAGTAGCCGGTCTCTGGAGAATCGAGCGCACTTTAAATGCACAAAGTAAGTATAAGTAAGCGCAGTTGAATGAGTCGACGACGAGCGATTCTAACACTGCGCTGCAGCCGAGCCGGACGCCCCGAACCGACTGAGTTGGCTCGTCTTCGCGAGCAGCTTCTATATTATACCACCGCCGGCTTCTCCCTCTCCGACACACTCACAGATGTGTCTGCGTGTATACACGTGTACCGCAGTGAATATGAGATTCTGCGTCTATTCTCCTTTAGATTATTGCAGCGATACGATTGCGAAGGGTGTGTCTATCGGTTCTTCAGACTTATCTGCAGTGGCCGGAGCCCCGGCGTGCTTATCCGATTCTAATTTCTCTCAAAATTTACTCTTATAGCTTTGCCAGTCGCTTTATACAGCAGAGCTTTGATTTTTCATCCGCGGGAGCGATCGAAATCGGCTATCGCTTTTCCATTTGGAGAAAGAGTATTTTTTTCGCTTTGACATTATAATAAATAATTTTGATTTAAATTTTCATTTGGCGCGAATTTACCGTAATTCAACCTGACGGATATTCTCGATTTAGGAAGATCTTAACGCGCCCTTCGTAGCACACATTTATAATCCGTCTAAATTATAGTTTGAGTGACAGAGCCGAACCAAAAGTTTAAATCCAGCTGGATTTCTGTGCCTTATCTCTGGTAGACCCTTCCACGCTTCTTAGCAGTTTCAAACGATATTTCATAAGAGTATGTACTGTTACTGCAAAGAGACATTTAAGTCTCCTGACTGAAATTACTCCAAATTTTATCAAAAAGTCCATAAAGTAACCACTTACAACCATTTATTTTGATCAAAAATTGGAGTAATTATCTAAACTTTGATGACAATTTGATCGTGTTTTAGATAGTAATAATGCAAAGTCTATTAAAAAATGTAATTTCTACGTTCTTGTTTGATCAAGGCGAAGGCCTAGCACTAAACGTTCAAATAATAAATTTCTCAACATCACCTACTTGGTAAAAATATTTGCTTTGACGCTGCTATAGATCCCCAACTTTTTTTACCTTGAAGTTTATTCAAAATTCAAACTGTTCAGATTGTTTTTTATTGAAGTTATTTTTCATCGAGCATGACTCGGCGACTGGTTGAAAGAATGTTATCATAAATCTTACAATATAATAGTAGTGAAAAATAAATATACCTATAATCTATATATTACTAGCGTTTAATTCAGGCCTTCTCGCTTGACACGCTAAAGAGAAAATATTTACTAAATTTCTATGACTTTTTATCGCTTTCATATATAGTTGATGATAAAAATAGAAGCGTGATAACAGCTGAAATTATCGATTCTGCATAGAATTAAAGGTGGGCGATAAAAACTATTAATATGGCCGCAGTAGGTATGGCATGCATATGCGCAACATCCGATTCGCGGCGTTAACACAAGTTTCAAAAATAAAAAATAAAACAGTAAAATGTATCCTGAAGTTTGCCCTCGTCGGCAGCTTTTCTAGATACAAGGAATTGCCCTAACGATGACCAAGAAGAAGCGGCACACGATCGATATTGTTCACTGCACGCTGCATGTGTGTATTCTACATGTCAGGACTGCAGTGTCATACACGTGCGCGTTCATCGATTCTAGAAGTTTTTCAATCCAAGTAAACTAATTAGGTGTAAGGATAAAAATTATGCATTCCTTCGAGCAAACGTATTTATTTTCAGCCAACTTTTCAAGCTAACTAGAGCTCCTCATCGAGGCTAAAACGCCAAAAGTGTATATATGCAAAAAAATAAAAAATAAACAAAATTTACAATAATTATACAATAAAAAATTCAACAACTAAATTAATAGTTAATAAAGCAAATTAATAATTAATAAATTAAATTAAGTGTATTAATTTAGTTGTTTAATTTTTTATTGTATAATTATTGTAAATTTTATTTACTTTTTATTTTTTTGCATATATACACTTTTGGCGTTTTAGCCCCGATGAGGAGCTCTAGTTAGCTCGAAACGTTGGCTGAAAATAAATGCATAATTTTTATCCTTACACCTTAAACAACATTCGAGCGATAGAAACATCTATTACAATCCAAGTAAACTAATTAGTACAATAATTATTACGTACGTGCGAAGGTTCGAGCCTTGACTTTTTTCACTGCACCGCGCGGCGCGCTTACGGTACTTATCACTTTTTACGCATGCATATAACTGTTGTTCTATTCGCTGCTCATATGTTGACTACACAAGCGAAAATTTAAAATATACTATTATTAGCGCCTATTGTGGGATCTTTGAGGAAAGAACAATTATTTTGGTTCAAACAGAAAATAATTTCGAATAGCTCGGTGAGAAGGTAATCTGCTGCAACGAAAAGGAAAAGATTTTCACTCGCAAGAGCCTTCTTTTCTAGAGAAAAATGGCATTGCTCACAAAATAGTAGGTGATCATTTTTCAAATGAAATTAAACTTTAAACTTATTCTAAGGGGATTCTTTTTCATTCAAACTTGTCATTTTTCCAATCAAAGCCATTCTGTTTACTATAGAAAATAAAGATGGTTTTCGAACGAATTTTCTATTTAAAAGAGAAGTATAATTTTTAAAAAAATCTCTCATAATTGTAAATGTATAATACTGCTCATCGAGTCTACGATCTGCGCATTCGCCCGCATCAGACGCATCGGTGTGAGAAACTCAGCTGCAGCCGTGCAGGTGCTCGCGCACATTGGCAATTGGACTTGTCGCGGGAAAACACGCCGCACGATGTAGCGCATATTATAAGCTTTGCCCGCGCGAACAAATTATCCTCGAAATTGGCTCGGTTCGTCGCGGCATCACAAATGTGCGCATATACAGCGTTCCCCGCGGGCGAACGAGCTGCAGGGATCGTTATCCCACGAGGCGTCTAATTTCGAAATAGGAAAAACGACCGTCTAGCGCGTCTCGAATTTCTTTTGCTCGAATTGTCGTAGAGGATGTGCAGCTGTATAATGACATAATCGCCTCTCGCAACTTGGGCACTATACGCTGAATTTTTGCACGAAGAGAGAGAGAGAGAGAGAGAGAGAGAGTCTGGAAAGAAGTATGCGCGCGCGAGCAGTGATGAATGTCCCAGCAGTCATATCGCTCGCCCGAGCCAAGTTTCAGCCAAAAGTTATTACACTGGCAGATATAATTAGTGATTCCAAATGAAATTTCCTTTCGAAATTCGTGAAATTCGGGGATCGTATTTTATAATTCAATATTTGATTGCACATTCACATGTAATGAATAAATTGTATTTATTATTGAATGAAATGTTTGACGGGACATGGCAACAAATGCAATAATGGCTTTTCAGGCCGTTAATTACACGTCGCAAATTTTGCAAATTTCCAGGTTGTTAATTTTTCCACCAAAAAGAACGTTTTTCAATTTATTTGATATGAACTTAAATATTAAAATATAAAATAGCGGTATAATGATGTATAATGATGAGCAAATTATGTTTGTATCCATGAGAGATTGTGTTCATGTTTACTCTGTTTGACGGTATTCGTTATCCCGCACGTATAACATGTATGGGGAACTCCGAAAACTGGGGATAAAGTTAGTGCACATTGACCGATAGACGATCGCTCATGGCTCTTGCTAATTTACAACGCTCATCAGGTGATTTTCGAAGATATTGAAATGAAAATGAGTTGAGTGCGCAGGCAGACCAATTGTGCACGAGAACGAGGAAACTTGAGGACTAGAATACCAGCTAAGTCCCGACACGATCACGTCCTCAATGACGAACGAGTGCAAGGCTTAAAATAAATTAACTCCACCGGGAGAACTGTGGAAGAGCATCCAGAAACGTGTCTCCTGTCCAAATATTGGGTCAGGTTCCATCAGGTAAGATATACACAAAACACAGTTTACGTAATTTTGTCAGTGTATCGTATACATGGCAGTCCGGGCGTTTTAGCTATAGCCAGCGAAACAATTGCTAACGAGGCGAGAAACAGTCTTGTAGCTTGCAAACGAAATGGCCGTAGCTCAAATGTTAGATGGAATTTAAAATTTCGAAAAAAAGCTACTATACTGTAGTTGAATAAATTCATTTCTCATTTCTTATCGACTGCCAAAACAGAAGAAAAAATTCACCAATTTTAGAACACATAAAAAAGCGTATAAATTGTAATTAAATATATAGATATTCCAAATTGTATACTATTTTTAATATCAACTGTATACTAATGTAATGAAAGAGTAATAAAAACTTTAAGTATACAGCTCATGAGGAAATATTTTTTCGTCAGCGTATTATGCGTGTAAGCCTGAATTAAAAGCTAGAAAAATAAATATTTGTTTTTCACTACTACTATGATAAGGTTTATAATAAAATTCGTTCAACCAATCGCGAGTCATGCACGATGAAAAACAACTTGCCTGCAAATATAGTTCAAACTTATCTTTAAAATAACATATAAATTTGTATTTTAATCACCATATTTCACATTTATCACAGTTCTAGTAGCTTGAATTCATAGTAAAAATATAGATAAAAGTCTACCTTTTCAGAACTGTGTTGGTCTTTATTGCAGAGAACGACGATATATTTTATAAATAAAGAAAGATTATTTGTGAAAAAAAAAAATTATTCTTATTTGGGAAAAAGTGAAGTTTTCCAAAACTTTTCAAAAATCCATTATTTTTTATCAGTGTAAGAAAGCTTGTCATAGGCCGAATTTAGTGGTAACGGCTTGCTAAACCGCTGATTATATATAGGTGAGTAATTTATAGAATTTAGTGAACCGTTACTGTGCGGATACTTTAACGTTTCTACCAGGGTGGTAATTTCTGAATAACCAATCGCAAGTTTATCAAAGAAATTGATTTTAAAGGATTTTAAAATTGCTTCTTTTCATTCTCCAAATCGCCAGGAAGATATTCAACATCCCCTCGATCCTGAATTTCAGTAAACTGCAGGCAGCCCTTTAATCGAAAAAAATTTTAGCAAAAAAGTTGAGAGGGCAGAAGGCAATTCCTGAGCCGAAGGGTGTGAGGTCTTGTAGAATTGTTCAGTCCCAGTAGAGCTGCAAATATCTCTTGCACGTTCAAGAAAACTACAGTCTGCACATACTTGAGCGTAATAATATTGCCAAGGCTATCGATGAACCAATGCACGACATTGCCATGAATAAAGGCGCGAGCTCGCGAGACTTGAAAATATTGCGCAACGCGTACGAGGCAATCTTTTGCGAGAAGAGCTCATTAATAAAATCCCCGTAAAAAAGAATGACGAACTGTTCAGCTAGATCTCCTCTATATATATGCAGTTTATACTCTGCACATAGTATTAAGCGCCACAGCAGACCGCGAGAAAAAATTCTTCGCGGGAAAAGATGCGCTCGCGCGCGCGAGCGTATAATCCGATAGTCACCGGCTTTAGCAGCGGACGACGAGCGTATAATAAATACATTAATAGCTGCGGCCGCAAATAAATTTCGCGTTCATCGCAAGCCGCGGGGAGTAGGGGAGGGAGAATATATAAACATTAAACAGAGGCTAATTAAGCGTGTACACGTACGCACTATACACTGCACACCTCCTCCTCGTCTCTCCGTCGTACCTATAATGTGATACAAGTCCCCCCCCCCCCTCCCCGCGAGAGTCGCGCGTTTCCCTTTTTCCCGCGCCGCGCGCGCGCTGCACTATAATGCACGCGTGCAAGTACACACATTTTTACACATTGCTCGGATTATACGAGCACTTAGACGAGCGTCAGCTCCGAACTTATACGACTCGCGCGCAGTCCGCGCTGCTCTATACAGTCTACGTAGATGTAATTACGCGAAATTATTTCGGTACATCGCGCCGCAGCGACAATGAGCGAGCGCGCTGATTTACGAGTCGGCAGAGCTGCGCGTGTAATGGATTCTTCTCCCTACACATAAGTACTTCGGCTCGTCCAACTCGAAAATCAACGAATTCGGTGAGTTGGAGCCACACAGCTTTCTTGTAAGCTCTACTGCTACTCAACCTACGTTTATTACATAGCGCGCGGGGAAAACGTTCGTTGCAAACAGTAAAGTTTCGCAATTTTTTACTCTCGATGATGCAGCTAATTAATGAGACCTGTTCTCAGAACAGTGAATTGCCAGGAATTTTATGTGCATTCAGTATTCACAGAAAAGTTATAATGCTCTATAACTTTTGTAGTCACATGTTATTCTGAGATAAGAAGGTCTTATTTGTTACCAACGGCATTTGTTCCACCCAATGGTAGATAACATTCTTTTGTTACAATCTAATAAATTAATTAATTTTAACATAATATATTTAGCATTTGTCAAATTGATATTTTTTCTCCGTTCGTCGCACTGCGTTGCACATCGGATTTACAAACGCAGTCGGCGCGCATTATGCGAATCGTTGTATTAAAAAAGCTACAGTGTAAATTACACTGACCAAGCCTTTATCTTACAGTTATTCACAAATTTGTCAAGCGCGCGCCCGCGGTGCGTTTCCTCCGACGAGCTTTGCGAAAATTTATAACTGCAGTGTGTTTACATTAAAGCGAGCTTAGCATTTTCAGAGAAAAAAGCAAAACGAATTTCGTTGCGCGCTTTTTCCTGCTGAAGCTTTGCCTCGCGTGCGATGCGTATACATATATGTATAATAATAATGATAAAACGTCCGAGCGCGATCTCACGTAGGTAACACAATTAAAGTCTCTCTCGAAGGCTCAACGACAAGTAGCCGGTGATATAATGGCTTTAATTATGCACTATCGCGATTTTTATCCAGCCTGCAATTATTCATAGAGCCGCGCACGTATAATGCGTATGTGTACAAGTATATGGAATATGCGTGGCTTGAAAGACGATGCGGTATACTTATGTGTGTGCCGTGTTGCGTGAGGTAGACTTGTACGTCTCACGGGTTTTGAGGATAACGATGCCGCTGTTAAGTTAAATAATCGTGGTTATTTGCAAGTGTTGTGTGTCCTGTAGACGCTACTTTTAAATTAGGAATTACACGCTTAAATATCCCATAACTTGTAAATCTTCTTCTGCGATGTCTACTTGGCTTGTTCGGTTTAAATGCTTGGCCAGTCTGAGGCATATTCGCATAGCGAAATCGCTCGGACTACGCTTCTCCGTAATAAATTTTCTGTAAGCGTATTTCACGCGATGGGATATTAGAAATAAGATTAGTGCTGCTTAAGGGGAATCTTCGCTGATTTTTACTTTTTCTTTACCTGTAAACTTATTGCTCCATGCGCGTATAATGATTCTTTGAAATGTCGCAGATTGCAGGTGTAAAATACGTCAATTTATTTAAGTATATATTTTTTAAAGCTGTGCTCAAGTTACGTCATAAAAACAAAAATTAATGTTACATATAAGGTATTTCAACAAGTTATTTGCTCACCTGAATCCAACGAAAATTGTTTACATGTATGTTTTAAGCCGCACCAAAATAACTTTGTATTTTTTGTTACAGTAGTAGAAGGTAAAGCTAAAATAGTTCTAAATGAATGAGAAATTTAAAGAAAAAACGAATATTTAATATTATTTATTCGAAGCACTTTTTATTTTGATTCATACTTTAAAGAAATATTAAAACAACAACTGAAAACAGCTCTTAAACAAATACTATAATAACGTGCTAAACTAGAAAATCCAGAAGTACGGACTTTTCGCATTCGTTGTTGTTATTATGTTTTCTTTTCAATTTAAAATTAATTTACAAATATTTCTGCTCTTATTCATGTAAAGTGTTCTACTTTATAATTATTCACTTCAATTTTAGAGCTTACAGTAAATACATTACATCACTATTCAATTCATAAGGTATATATTAATGTATTTCAGACCAAAATTTAAAATATTACGACACACCTTAAATGCAGTTATTTTTATTAAACCCTTTATAAGAGATATCCCTACATAAATCACAAAAATATTGCTATTGGCTCGACCAATCTATAATCACTTCTTTATCGGTTGACTAATTAAACGTGCTCCACACCTAAATTGACCTGCCACCTTTCTTATAGGCAATCGTTTTTGTTTATTGCAATTAATTGACGGAGTCAATCACCGTAAATAGAGTTTCACCATTTCCATTAAATATTATTATAGAAAGTTTTGAAGACATGTTGTTTGAAACTGACTCTATCGCTCGATGATGGTAGATTGAAAGGTTAATAAAATGCGTCTCTTCGAGCTAAAATGTTTATACTACGCCAAAAGTGGCGTAGTATAAACATTTTAGCTCGAAGAGACGCATTTTATTAACCTTTCAATTTGAAGACATGCTTATATGTATCAAAATTAAGTAATTATGACGTATTTTATTGAACGAAATGAAAGAGCGGTTATTACGAATAATGTGTGTGTGTGTGTACTGTATATTTTTTCATCAAAGTAGAATTATAATTTTTATTTTTATGAAAACAGATTTGTTATATTCTTGGATATTTCGATGACTCTTTCAATTTAATATGAGGTGTTGCTAAATTTTCGACACTTGCAGAATACGTGTAGAGAAATCTTGGAAAGCATTATTTAATGCTCCAAAACATGCAGTGGTCGTCTTGTCAAGTGCAAATATTTTCAAGGGATTGCAAACTAATTTTCAAGATACCTTGCGCAAGAAAACTTTGGACATTTCATCTATGATAAAGTTCGAAAAATGGCTTGCAAACATGCTTTCGTAAAGCACGTTACACCCTTCAGAGATACGAGAGAGTCTTGAAAGGATAAAAATTTGCAGAAGAACTAAAATTATTGAATGAAGCGCATCGACAAGTACATCGAGGAGATAGATCTCGAAGATTCGTCGTCGATAGTCGACGCATCTATTGGAAACTGCATAGCTGAGAAGTTGAAGAAGCTCTGAAAAAAGGTGTTGAGTGCCCTCGATCCGGCGAAAATTTTAAAGCGCACTTGTATAGGCCGGCGGCAGCGCGAGCTGCGCAAACTCCCCCGCAAACTTTAGCCGCAGCTCTCCGCGAGATGCCTTATAAGTAGTTTTCGAACTATGATGGGCAAACACTGTACACAGCTGTGTACAGCTCTTAGTCCACCCATACACATACACGCGCAGAGCGGTGGAAATAAAATTTTCGAAAAAAATGACACCTTGTCTGTATGAAAAAGTTGGCGAGCATCAGCGGTGAGGCGGAAAGTTGGATAAGAAGCTGATGGGATGAAAAATAAACGAGGAAAAAGACGAAAAAAATTCTGCAAGGGATCGTAAAGTCGTGTAGGTAGGTACACGCACACTCAGCTAGACAAATGTTTACCCTCTTGCGTGCAGTATTACATAGTCGGTTAATTCCAGGCACCATTCGTTCGCGTAATTTCGCGCTGCCATTGCAGCAGACGTCGCTTATATTATCCATAAAAACTTACAACCGGAAACAGCAGCAGCAGTAGCAGTAGCAGCAGCAGCAGCAGCAGCAGCAACAGCAGCAGCCGACAGGCCAATAAACAACGCTTCTAAAGTCGAAAAAGTCCTCTCTCTCTCTCTCTCTCTCTCTCTCTCTCTCTCCCTCTTCTGCGTTGCAATCGCACAATCGGCAAAGTCGTTAACATCGGACCTCGACAAATTGCATTTGTGCATTACAACAGCAAGAGAGCGAGAGAGCGAGAGAGCGAGAGGAAGAACCTATAGAGTTTCGAAATGCATAAGCGAGCAGTATTAGCATAATGCCGAGGTTCTCCCATGCTATATACACGCTGAATGCCGCCACTAACTGTCAAGCTCGTCGAAACGGAAGCGCGCGCTCGCGCTTAAAACGAAAGGAAAACGAGCTTGGCTCTCTCTCTCTCTCTCTCTCCCTCTTTCCCGAGAAGAGCGCGCAGAGAGGAGAGGAGAAAAGGAGAGAAGAGGAAATACGCTCGTACGTATATAGGCGAGAGGGCCGAAGGTACAAGGAATATGTATACACACAGAGGCAAAGAGAAGAGCTGCGCACGACGCCCGCAGCTATATACGCGCGCGCGCGCGCACCAGGATAGATAAGAACCGCAGCGGGAGAGAGAGAGAGAGAGAGAGAGAGAGAGAGAAGAGCGTGAGAGATGCAGCTTGTCCGAGATGGATATAATGCCGCGCGCCGCGAGTAGCACTGCGTTTTGCCAGGAATGCAGTGTGTACAGTTACGTAAGGGCCGCCGCCACCGCCGCCGTCGTCGTCGCGTATAGGCTAAATCCCTCGCTCGCTATATAATATATACGTGCAGTGCACGTCTGCTGCCGAGAACCTATAAGGGATAAGAGAGAGAAGAAGCGCATGTGCTGCAGCTATAGACACTCGCGTATATTTACGGCCAATACATATACACCTATGCATTATTCATCGTCGGCGCGCGAGATCCGACGAGAGCGATAACGCGCGCCTAATAGTTGGCCAAAACGGAAGCAGAGAGACCGAGAGAGAGCGAGAGAGAGATCTGCATCGTGCCTATACTATATATACCTTATATGCCTACGTTATTATGCACAGGCTTTCGAAGCTCGCTGTGAGAAACCGCGCGCTCATCCGTAAGGGTCGAGCCTTTGCGCGCGCTTCAATTAATATTATCGCGCGCGCGCGCACCGTCAAATTATCTCGATTTCCGAGTCGCTGCCAGTGCGGTAGATGCCACTGACGCGCGTTAACTCGCGCTCAGGCTGCATTGCACCCGCACGCGGGAATCAATCGGCGCTGATTTCCAAAGTCGACACTTGTTGGCTCTTTCGCGCCGCGATGCGATGTTCGAGCTTCGAATCTACCAGCTCTATTATCGAATGACCATTAAATCGAACCGCGCAAGCCAGTATTTCATTTTTTTTTTATTATACTATAATTATAGCAGCGATTGTGTTCACGCGATGAAAAGTCAATCCAAGCTAAAGAGCGCGGCGGCGCTTTTTGCGTTCTCGCGTAATAACACATTAGAAAATATGCGCACAAGTATGAAATTATTGGGCCTTTCGTGCCGAGGCTCATCGGCCTGAAATTATCCATCCCTTGCAGTGGCCAAGAGCCGCAATAAAATAAAGCTCAGTATAGTCAGGACAGATAGGCTTTGTTTCCATTGCGCGGCGCGGCCAAGACTGCCGCCTCGCATGCGAGAAAGAGAGAGAGAGAGAGAGAGAGAGAGAGAGAAAGAGAGAGTGTGCATAGTATTCACGGCGGAGCGCTACACACGTATATGTATATTCTATACATACAGAGGATATATTCGGAAATCAAGTCAGATCGGCAGTAACGCTTTAATAACCCAGGCTAAGAGGCGCTATTATTACGTTATTGCTTTGAAACTGCTATATACGATTGATACACGCTCTATGGCTGCGCGCGCGCTCTCGGCTGTAGCGCAATTAAATGCAAGTATGCTACAACTATTTGTACGACTACGACTCTACCGAGAGCTTGTATGAAATATCGGCTGAATTATGTTGAGTCGCCTGCAACAACCTGTATTTATGGAGACCCTGTAACCACCTTTAATTAGCAAAAAATTAAATTTTAACTTTCTTTTATTATTAAAAATATTTGAATGGCGAGTTGAAGATTAGCGTTAACTTGGCTATATAAACTGTTAAAAATGCAGAATAGTTTTCGGGTGTAAGTATGCCTGCTGCACGGCGGTTGAAAAGTCTTGTCGCGTACGTAGTACGTTCATTCAAACAATAAATTGTACATCTAACGTATGCAAAAAGATGAAATAAAATTTTTCATTTTTCTCGCAAAATTAAGATGGCTTCTCAGCCCTCAGCGAATGACCATGGAATAGCAAAAAGACCGGAATTAAGACGCATCGGAGACGACGCGTAATAATAATCGTACGCTGAGTTTTTCGCGACGAGATAGGTTTATATAGCGCTGATATTTTAACGAGCGCGCTCCGCGGCGTTGCTCGCCGTCTCCATCCTTTCTTTTTATCCCGCGGATTAATTGCTCTCGCCACTACGCTCAAAGGACCTATATATACGTTTACACTATACATCCACACGAGCGCAGGGCGACTCGCCGAGCTAATGGATCGGTGCGGAAAAAAAGCCACGAATTGCGCGCGCTGGGTTTATAGTATATGGAAAGTTCAGCTTATTATCGAGCTTTCCTCTTAACTCTCCTCCCTTTTTCCATCCACTGCAGCTCGGCTCTCGAAAGAGAGCCGCGCAATTACTCGCGGCCGATGTATTCATGCGAATTACCTTCGTTCTTCGCTTTTTTTCGCCCCGATCGATCGCGGATGGGATATAGTAGCTATCTCTCTTCCGATCGTATAAAATTAAAATCTATCGCTTATCGGATATTGCGAAAAGCGGAGATCCGATTTCGCGGCGCGGCGGCTTAAAGCGCAAACAGGGATGGGGGGGGGAGGGAGAAATTAGAATCGCACAATCGAGCGTTACGCCAGCGTATTTTGACATACTTACGCGCGCTGTCTCGGGAAATTGCGTAAGTAACAAGGAGAGAAAAAAACGCAATTATCGTCGCTGCGCGAAGATTGATTTGCGCGCATAGCGAAACCGATTCGCTACGCAAAGAAAGAGGCGCGAGAGAGCGGCAGAAGCAGAGAGCTTAATTTTTTCGCGCGTAAGAAAGGAACACATTTTATTTTCCAGCGTTTAACTGTCTGGCAACTAAACAATCAATCGTATTATGCGTATCCTGATGGATGCTTATAAGACAATAACATTCTCCATATTATAATTTCGATTTTTTTTTTTTTTGGATATTCAATGTTTTTGACTTTTTTATTCAATGCAATATCACTGTAACAATTAGCATTTTTCATTCCTTTTGCACTGTGTATAATCAAAGATTCGGGTGCTTCATGGTATAATGGGAAATGAATATTAAACTAGCCATATATATATGTCGAATTTCAATGAAAAAAATGCACATTTCTTTGGTCTAGAATTCGCAAAAAAATTTTCAAGCTAGAGCTTTCGGAACAATGAGATTTCCTTCTGTAAGCCAAAAGATAATGAAAAATGCCGAGGAACATCCGAAATATAGAATATGAAAATCAACATGGGGAGGCATATGGAGGAAAAAGAAAAATTCGGCTATTCGGATTATTATTATTATTTTTTTTTTTTTAATAGGCATAACTTTTGATCAGAGTATCGAAACTTGGCAAAATTCTTTTTTAAATTAAAGCTCTTTTGTAATACTTTACTATAGTGTTACTCGAAATTTTATTGGTGCCTCGGGAACATTCGTAGTTGTTATTATTCCAGTGTTTTGACGCATTAATTTTCTGTAAAAAAAGCGTAAAAAGGCTCAGAAATATGGTTACTAGTAATTTTTCCCATGTTCCTCTGCATTTTTGACTATCTTTCGGCTCACAGAAGAAATTCTGATCAGTCCGAAACCTCTAGCTTTAAAAAATTTTTTTCGAATTCTAGACCAAAGAAAAGTGCATTTTTTCATTGAAATTCGACATACAAGCCGTATTCGTTAATAATGTATTCAAGTTGTAATGTAATAACGAGGCTAATATAAAGTTAAGTAAATAATATTTGAAACCAAAGTGGGATGATAAGTCTGGGATTCACCTTCAGTGAAATAAATAAACAAAAGTTTATTTTAACCAAACATTTGGCAACGTTTCGTCCTTGGTGAGGACCTCTTCAAGACAACATTATTATATAAAACACGAGAATCAAATGAACATGTGACTAGAGGCTAACCAGTCTCTTCATTTAAGAAATCTTTTATAATAATGCTGGCTTGAAGAGGTCCTCACCAAGGACGAAACGTTGCCAAATGTTTGGTTAAAATAAACTTTTCCAACGGTTATCCTCCCACTTTTGTTTCAAATATTACTACGCATTACGGAGAGGAACACACATTAAAAGTTAAGTAAAGTTGGTACTCTCAATCGCAAGAACACCCGCATTGTTCAATAAATAATAAACCAATAATTATTTAAACAATAAAAACATTGAGAAAAGCAGTATAATTTCTGGTTCACGCATCTAGTTAAATTACACAGTATGAATAAAGATGTCTTATGTGCAATCACAAAGAATTCTTTTTCGGCAAAAATCAATTGAGCTGCTGCTTAAAAAGTTGGGCATCCGATAATTAGCAGGCGTATATATACCGAAACTCTACGGCCGAAAGCTCGTCTCAATCAGAAGCAGCTGCAGCTCTCTCTCTCTCTCTCTCTCTCTCTCTCTCTCTCTCTCTCTCTCTCTCTCTCTCTCTCTCTCTCTCTTCCTCGACAACTAATCGAATTCCCCCAGTGCGCTAAAGCCAAACACTCGAATCCGGCAAAGCTCTCCTCTTATCCAAGTCGAGCGTGCGTTTCGAAAGGCGGCCTATAGTCTTTTCAGCGCACACGTGATGCGGGTCTCTGGGACGTCTCTATACAAGACCGGAGGCCGCGTATAGCCTCTGTCTGTATATACGTATAGGAGGCCGGTGTACGGTTGACAAAAAGAGAGAGAGAGAGAGAGAGAGAGAGAGACGAGCGAGCGGGGCTACTGCAGTATAGTATCAGCGCAAAAGAGAGCTTGCGCGGACATCCGCATTGTTTCTGGCCATCTAGCCGACTCAGCTGACCTACATTTCGCGATCATATATCGCTCTCATCTCAGCGTGTATCCCCCCGCCGTGTCGTCTCTCCCTTTTTGCAGCCGACTCCTCCGGCTCCTTCTTCGTTCACTCGCTCTCTCTCTCTCTCTCTCCCTCTCGCTCTTTCTGCTCGCTTTGAGCTTCTCTCGGGCTAGCTCGATTATTAATAGTCCTCTTATTCTCCTGCCGTCCGTGCGCGGCGCATTATATCTTTTCCCGCGCGCACTTCCTCATTCCAAGCTCTTCGGCCTGTCTATGTACGGCGCGCGACAATTAGTTTTTCCAGCGCTGATTATTCCTCTTCCTCGGACCTTTCGCGCAATAATTTCGAATCGCGCGTGCGCGCATCTCTCTCTCCCTCTCTCTCTCTCTCTCTCTCTCTCTCTCTCATTCTGCATCGCCATACTCACGTACGCGTGGGCTATCCGCACGCTTGCCGTCGCTCTCAGATCCCGAGCGAAGACTAACCAATAGTTTATATAGTTGTAGTTTTATTGATATTTAAAGACGGGATTTATGCATTAAGTTGTAATTGCTAGACGCGTTGTAGTAACTAAACTAGCTCTACGGCCAAGCTACATAAGTGCTCGACACTTATTCTGCGAGTTCCACTATCGTTTAGCAGTGTTAGCACGTTATAGGCCTCAGCCTCCTTTTACGATTTTAACGAATTTCATAAAAGATACAACTTTGCAATTAATTTTTTAGCCATCATTCTGCCAAATATATTTTCGAAAAATTTTTGCCGTAACAGCCGTATGATATAAAAATCTAATCGAATGCTCGGAAATTTTCCATCCACTCCCGTGCGCACAAAACGTTCGCGGGGAAATCCAAGGCGCGCGCTCCAGTCGTCGTCGGCGGCATAGGGAGCGAGGCTATATACGAGCGTAATAAGCGCAAGCTGGCATCGCATTACGCGGAAGCGGCGATTGCTCGAAATTCAGCCGACTCGATGTAATTACGCGCGAGACTGAACCGGTCTACTTACGCGCTGCAGGACTGGGGGATTGAATAATCGCTGGATATCTTTGCGATTCTTCCGTCCGAGCGCAGATGCGCGCGGGCTAGGTACGAGCGTATATACGAGAACCTGCGGAAAAAGCCCAAGAGTAAATCGCAATCAAGTTGCGACGAGTTATCAACTCTTTTTCCCCGCGAGAGAACGCGTATGGGTAGGCAAAATCCCTATATGAGCGTATATATAGCCGCCGACGCCGAGAGAGAGAGAGAGAGAGAGAGAGAGAGAGAGAGAGAGAGAGAGAGATGGAGAAAGACAGAGCTAGAGCGTTGATTGCAGCGTACAAAGGGCCGTGCGGTTGTGTGTGCGCTTCTCTCGTCGAAAACACTCTGTGGGGAAAGAAGCGCCGCAACGACATGCAGATGCAGCCGGTATCTCATTAAGCGTGTTTATTATTCCCTCGTCCGTAGGTATTTCCTTTGTCCGTCTCTCTCTCTCTCTCTCTCTCTCTCTCTCTCTCTCTCTCTCTCTCTCTCTCTCTCTCTCTCTCTCTCTCTCTCTCTCTGTTTGCGTCGCGTCGTGTCTTTCCCCTCATTATAGCCCTACAACGTCGTTCGTTATCGTCTATGAAAAAGCACTTGTCGCGACTTACGTGCGCTATGAACGCCGGCTCTATGCGCGCGCGTCCCTCTTTCCGTCCCGCAACAGCAGTAGAGACTATGCCGCGCGACTATTCTATACAAGCGCTGCGAGCATAGTCGATAGCCTAGGGACAACAGCCGCATTTTTCGCCGAAACATTCGACTTTTTTTCTTCTCTAGCGCATTCGCCAGCGCTGCGTCTCGTGATATTTTTTTTTCTTTCTCGCTATAATCTGAGCGCGCGCGTGGAACGCGACGACAATGGGCCTGAATTTTCCAGACTCGGTCTTCTTTTGTTTGGCCACAGCCTCGTCCTCGCGGAAACTCCAGCAGCAGCTTTCTCTTATTTTTGAGCTTTGACGTGAAAGAGCCGCGCCGGCGAGCTATTATGGAAATGAGTTATTGCGACGAGTACGCGCAGAGCGATGCTTTCGACCGAGAATGCGCAGGGGACTGTTTATTGGCTCGACGATTTTACTCTTGTTGTTTTTTCGTGTACACTTGTCAATACATTGCTTGAGGGAGCACTATCGGTCTCCAGCTAATTGTCGAATCGATCCTTCGAAAATTCTTATGTCTTGCGGAGCATCACCTTTTCCTCCAGCACAAATACGCAGTGTACGAACGGTGAACGTATCAGAATATTGGATCTATGTCAAAAATGTTTCTTTCACAGTTTTTTTGAGCTCCAATTTTTTTGTCGTATATCCTACCCAAATTTTCTATAAAGAATCTTATATACGGCTCTTCCCACAGCCCGATACCATAAAATGATATCGGCCAGTGAGGATCCCTATAGTCGGAAAATTCAAATGAAAAAAATATTCTTTTCCTTCGGACCCGAGAGTTCGGACTAGAGAGATTATAAAAAACCCGATTTGTTTTGAGCAATGTAACAAGTGTATGAAAAGTTTATCAATAGTACATTACGATACTAGTGGCATAAGTCGTACTTTACGGCACGACGTGTATAACCGCACGAGCGTAGCAAGTGAGGTTAGAGTCGTGCCATGAATTAGAACGGCTTATGACACGCGATTTATATAAGCTAAACCTTTACCGTAAATTTTTAGTTAAATATTTACTTTTTCCATAATTATATCCTTGAAGTAGGCTCCCAGTTCAGAGCACCAACATTCGTCGTTTTCAATAGAATTACTTTCCAATACTTCTTTCGCAATTTTGTCAGCATTAATGTTTCCTAAAATATTTTTATGTCCTTTAATCCAGATTATTTTTACATCGTACTCTGTTGAGCACATATTATAAATTTTTTCCCTAATATTACTTATATATGGATGTGTGTCTGAGTCTAAACCTCATTTCATTATGCAATTTACGACACTTAATAAATCTGTAAAAATAACGGATTTTATAATTTTATTTTTTTCAATATATTCAAGAACATTTAGAATGGCACATTTAGAATGGTGTAGATCCCAATTCAAATGCATATCCCAGTAGGATCCCAGATATTTGACATATTCTACGTTATACCGTTTAAAATCATCAAAATCTATATTATATTGACCAACATTTATCTTTTCCTTTAAATTAGGAAAAATAATTAAATTCGATTTAGGAATTGAAATCGATAAACTTAACGTGTTAAGCCAGGATTTTATTTTAACGACATCCTTCTTAAGAAGTTCCAATATTGAGACAATGTCACAATTAGCCGAATATATAACAATGTCTTCTGCGAATGACATTAGCTTTGTGTTCGGTGAAATTTGGTAGTTTATTTGGGAAATATAAATATTAAACAATAATTATACAATAAGTATAGTTTTCGTATGAACAGAGGGATTTTGATTTGAAAGCTTGAAATTTGTTTAAAAAATAAAAATGTGGCATAAAAAATATTAAAAATGAAAAAATTAACTTTTTTTAAGCATTCAAATCAAAATCCATCTGTTCATACGAAAACTACACTTACATAGAACATACTCACAAAATTTGAACTCAATCGAAGCATATGGTCACCTGGAATCCTACGGACAGTGAAAAACAAGTCTTCCAAGGCTTCGAAGTGCCACTTCGAATAGGTAGGATCCAAAATTGGATTTTAAGGGCTTAAATTGAATGTAAGTGAACATAAAATAAGTATGAAATGATTCTCTAACATATTGTTTAATTTAATTGTAATTTCTTATAATTTTATTTTTCAGTATTTAAACGTGTTGGGTCCCCTTAAGTATACGCCGTCTGAAAAGAAATCAAATTTTCTATCCAATGTGACATTTCCAATGAATTTAACAATTTTAGGAGGAACTCCGAAGTCTATTAGTTGTTATAACAATTTTTGAATATTTACATTATCATATGCGCTAGTTAAGTCTAAGAAAATAGCAGCAAGATTTAATTTACTCAATCTAGACAAAGTAATGTCTTTCTGTAAGTTTGAAAAGCAGTCATTACAAGATTTATTTCTCCGGAAGCCAAAAAAATTTCTTGGCATAATGCCTCTAGCCTCAGCCCACCACATTAATCTATCATTAATAATTCTTTCCAACAGTTTAAGCAGTGTACAACCCTTGGCTATTGGTCTAAAACCTTTATTTTCACCTTTAGGAATTAAACAAATGATGTATTTATTCCATATTTCGGGAACTCTACTTTCTTTCATTGCAAAATTTAAAAAATCAGTAATCAACTGAATCGCCTTGTTGGATAATTTTTTTAGAACAGCGAATGAAATCATATTGATTCCCGGAGAAGGTTTGGCTTTTGCTTTATTAATGGCGTTCTTAGCTTCAGCAACTTTAATATCCACGCTTAAACATTCAGATTCATCATATGAGTACTCCCAATTTATATTTTCGTTATAGTTATACTTGTGGGTGGCTGGGATCTATATCATTGCGAAATTCCCTGAAACCTCTAGCTTTGATTTTTGATAGACTTTTTTCAACCTCTTTACATATGCTTTTGTTATTATTATAATTTTCATTGGAAAAGTTATTCCTTAAAATTTGGCTCGCCTCTCTTCTTTTGTCAATAAGGACCGAACAATCATTATTCCACCAACTAGTTGATCTCGGGACTTTATTTTTAAAATTAAATTTAAATTTATCGTAACATTCGACAAAGTTCCGAGAGTCTAATTCCGGGATTTCATCAATCCGTTTGTCAAAATTATCATTAAATTTACTCCAATCAACTCGGGATAAACCAATACTCCGTTTGCCTTTTTTAAGAAAAAAATTAAAGCCAATTATTTTAATAAGGATTGGATAATGGTCACTTCCCAACGCATCCTCACAAACATCCCATTGAGTATTATTGATCAAATCTGCAGAGCAGAGAGTTAAATCGGGACAACTATTGTTTTGATGTATCCTAGTAGGTTTACCCATATTTATAACAACAAAGTCAAGATATTCTTCTATTATTTCAACCAATTGTTTACCTCTCGCTCCCGTTTTATGACTTCCCCAAAGTTGATTTTGAGCATTTAAATCCCCCATAATTAATACTTTATTATACTGATTTATTTGATCCAAGAACTTTGTGAGTTGATTACGATTTAATTTCAATTGGGGAGGAATATATAAGTGAAAACCATTCAAATAATCATTATTTAAGAAAATTTTTATAGAGATCATTTCAATGCCCTTAGGTATATATGATATGTTTATTTCCTGATATTGAATGCTTTTCCTTATAAAAAGTAATAGAGGGTAGTAATCTTCACCACTGGTTACCGAGTCTCTATCTTTCCTAATATAATTATAATCTTTGATATTAGCAATATTATTTTTTTGGTTAAGGAAGGTTTCCTCTAGCCCCAGAATATCGAAATTTAATATAAAATTTGAAACATCAGTCCATTTTCGGCTGATACCTCTACAATTCCAACACGCAACATTCAAATCCATAATTTGAGTTCCGATTCCCTTGTTATTAACTTTACTACTATTTCCAACAATATTACCGCCTTGATTTGACAATTTTCCCTTATCATTTTCGCTTAACGCTTATAATTTCATCACTTGATTCATTTTGAATATATAAATATTCATTATCACCCCCTCTGTATCAATTCCCTGTAACCCCTGATTTTTCTGTATAAGTTCCTTTGTTTTGGATTCAACTAAAATCGCAAAATCTTGCTGAGAAAAATATAAGTTTTGGTTTGATTCAATTCACATACTCCACAGCCGTACTATTGTTCCCAGAAGAAATATTTGCGACTTCATTTGCATCTGAAGGCGTCTCTCTATTTATGTTTGCACCTCTTATTCTTTTGTAGTGTTCTATAAGTCTATTATGTGAACTTGATAAATTATCCCTCCATAAGTTTTTCATGTTCTCTAATACATAATAAATAGCCTCCCCAGGGCTCTTTTTTAATTTACTCCTTACTTCATTTACTTTGACGGCAAATTTAAAAAATACACAATCTCTACTAGACGCTTTGTGCTTTTCGCCGCAGTTTGCACACTTAATTTGATTTGTACATTGATAATTGTCGTGATCTCCGCTACACGATTCACATCGGATGTTTCCCTTGCATGAGTTTTTCCCATGCCCAAATCTCTGACATCTAAAGCATCGAATTACCGCAGAGACAAAGTAGTATACGGGTCTGTAAACTAAAAATATTTTAATTTTATCTGGAATTTTGTTTTTAAAGTAGATCTTAACTTTATCAGTTTTTCGAGTTTTATACTCTATTTCACTATTCTCCCCCACTACCTTATACCTTTGGTATATTCTTTCAACTTTATGAATTAAGTTCTTTTGAATTCCATCTATACCTATCATAATTTCATCCTCAGATTTATTCAAATCTACGCCATATATAAGACCTACATTATATAGGCTAATGTCTGGGATAAAAGCTCACCACTGATGGTGAACGAGCTTTACCCCTTTTTCCACGAAATCATTTGCGTCAGTATCATTTTCAAAAGTTATGGCAACTTTTCTAGTGCCCGATTTATTTATGCTACTCGCCAGAATTTCTTTTTTCATTAGCGTATCTCCTACGTGCATTATATGGTAGTTTCCTAGTGAATCTTCGTCTCTCGAGTCGTACATATATACTATAAACGCGCTCTCCGAATCGGATGTGTATCTGTTCGTCTCCTGTTTTTCAAAATCTAATTTGTCAAAAATTACCGTTTCGTCTAATTTTGG